>JARHVA010002993.1:600000-1085000 GCA_037957365.1 Torreya grandis
GGAGTGTCCTCAACACCTTAGATACAATCTCTCTCATGCTCAAATACTGTCACGTATTCTTCAGAGCATTCTCATTTTCATAGCTCATTCGGAGCATCTTTGGAACTGCTTCCACAGATGTTCAGAGCATACTGCTTCTTCTTCGAAGCTCACTCATTTCATCACGTCACTTGCAAATACCATCTCACAAGATCTAGACAAAGCATTACAAGATGCTTTACATTTGACAAACTGACATGTACTCATTTATGTAGCTTATCAAAGATATTACTCAAATTGATATTAGAACATTCTTCAGACAACATTCTCTCATCACCTTTCTTATACAGCAACAATATTCACTATGCTTGTAATAGAACTCATTCATAAACATACCTCAATGCTTACTTGACTAAGCATTTGCACAAGAATCTTTGACATCGATGATATTAGATTGACATCAATGAAACAACCATGCATCTTCAAAAGAACCTTTGACATCAATGACAACATTATAAAATCAAAGCTCAAAACTTAATGGCAATGCTCAAAAAACTCTTCCTTAATTAATGACAATGTTAAAAAGGTTGTGCAAGTAAAAAAAAGAGAAATTTGTCCATTCCAAAGCTCAACCCAAGTGGAAGAATGCACAAAAAAGAAAATTCAGCCACCTTTCAAGAGCATGAGTTAAGTCACGAAGGCGATGGGATTCATACCAGTGAAGAGAAAGTATGTCTTGAGGTCGAACATGAGATCCTAATAGGTTTTGAAGATTAAACATGAAGTGATTTATAAGAAATTTCCAACCATTTGGAAAGCCAAAAAGTTATAGTCCCTCACTCATATGTGAAGGCGTCTATGAGATCTTTGGTCCAGCCACTCATGGTTGAAGAAGCACAAAAGCAACCAAGAGATGAAGGTGTTGGAGGTAAGTCTCATATTGCTCATGTTTCAAGTTTGAACTCAATGCAAATCCCTCTCATTCATGAGTAAAATACAAGTAATTTTTATATCCCTGTCGTACAAGGTCAAGTGTTTGAACTAGTGTTTATTTCCTCCCCATACCTCATGTCCTCCTTATTTTTGTAATGAAAAATATACTACTGCTCTTATTTTTGTCCTTGCATGTGATGTCTTCATATTGTCAAATTTGACCTGCAAAGGCTTATGATTTTCCCAATTGGTAAAAGGTTTTGTTTAGTCGTGTGTTATTTTCTGTTCCTTTATATACAATTTCCCTTTCTACACAATTTTGGTTTGTATTGTTTTCCCCTTCCATTTTTCTATTTTGTGTGTGTGTCTATTTTCAATAAAACCCATCTTCCTCACTATGGTCTTTCCCCTTCTCCCCATGTTGGTTGCTTGAACCCGCAAGGCGTGTTTGTGGTTGTGCTCTTTTTTGGAGATCCTACTGTTTTGGTGAAGTTGTGGCAAGAATTTGGTATACATTCTTGCTTTGTAACCCTGCATTTAGTGTGTGTATGTTTTGTAAGAGTTTGGATGGTAGCTTTAAAAAATTTGTATATCTTAGAACATCAATTTTTTTCATCTTGAAGGTTTGCAAAGCATAGTTTGAATGCACAAGTCTTACTCAAATGATTGATTGGATGACATAAACTCTTTAGCTTCTACACATTTTACTTTGCTCAGTGAAATGGTTAAAGGTGTATAATGGGGTTAATATAAATTCTGAAACATGGCTATATAAGAATCCTCTTCAAGTCTATGCTCAAAGAATGTGCACACTGGTTCTTGTTTACAAATTTACACAGTCAATTGTAATTAGAGCATGTTGTGTGTTGTCCATTTTTCTGTCCAGATGCAGAAATAAAGAGTCTTGAAAGATAGACAGGTTATGAATGCATATGGTCTACAAGATGTGTCATTTCCTAATGCAGTTGTAAAGGTTTACAATGCATTACAAACATCCTTGATGGAAATAATGAAGTTGCAAGCAGTTGAAGCAAAGATGCAAGAACTTAGGGCCAAAATGGTAGTTTTAGGAAAGGAAGCAACAACAACAATGGATGCTGTTGAGTCACATCAACAAAGGCTGACACTTCAACGTCTAATTGCTATGGTTGAAACATAAAGCACATATCATTGTAGAATTTCACGAATCCTTGATGAAGTTCAAGCAGAGATGGTTTCAGAAAAACAATGAATTGAATCTACACCACCTATAGTATCTGATAATTATATAGCTCCTCCAACATATGAAGAATTTAAGGTGAATGGGGGTTGTATATCTCAGGCCTCATCTTTAGATAGATCTGTTGAGATAGATATGTATTTATTGGCAGAGGCAATGCATTCATTTGAACCTGAGTCAGAGGGAGAGCTAAGTCTAGTAGTAGGTGATTATATTGTAGTTCATCAGGTTTCCTTCTCAGGTTGGTCAGAAGGTGAATGTAAGGGGGAAGCGGGCAGTTCTTAAACAATTCAATGTGAGTGGATATGGAATTTATGATACAATAGTTATTTACGAAGCAGAGTTGCAACAACATCAACTTTTCGAGAAGTTTTTTGTCTCTACTCGAATGGGAAAGCATTTTCAATGAGACATTGTTTGAGGTGTTGAATGACTTATGTCCTCTAGCTCTAGACAGATTGAAATAGGAACAAATTTATCTGAAGGTTGTCATAAGTATGGAGATGAAAATCCCATTTACAATGGTTGGATTTTAGCAAAAGTTGTATCAATTTATGGCACGACCCTTTCTCATATAGAGAAGGAATGTGATAAATTAAATATATCACTTGCTTTTCAAATAGTGTAACCTTTAAGAGCGATGATCATGGGAGCTCCTTTGGAAGATGCTTGCCATCTTGCTCAACATTATGACTGAATGCGACAAGAAGCCAAGCTATAGGCAACTAAAGTTTTGAAATGAAAAACAAGGAAAATAGAGGTTCGCAAAGGAGTATGGCATTGATTTATTTAGCTGAGACGCTTTTCTCAGGTCATATCCTAATGATGGCTATGAATACATATGTCTGAAGATTCGTCAAATGTTGCCATGGATGGAGATTTCAGTATTCAAGTTTTAGAAAAGGATTTAGAAATATGGGATCTTCGGATAATTACATACACCGTTGGCAGAGGAATCCTAGAGATATCCTCAGAATGAGGAGGGGTTTATATGTCATCTCCAGGATCATTGTTTCTGCATCAAGAAAGTGGGAGGAGAGTGGTACAATTTCAATAGCCTCTATCCTGCTCTTGAGCATCTCCGCAAGTTCTACCTGTCTGCCTACATGGACACTCTTAAGGGTGCTAGCTGGAGCATCTTCTTTGATAGAGGTAATTATACAAGAGAGTGCCCTGTCTCCAGTTCTGAGCGTAGCAATGGTTTTGGGCAGTCGCTCACCCCTGAAGATGCCCAGAGAATTATCATATCAACATCAGGGACACACAGTGTTTCTTATGACTAAAAGCCCATATCAGTTGTTCCTTCACCTGATAATAGGTAGGGAGGTAAATCTTTAAGTGTTGAAGAGTCCCACTTGAGGGCTGAAATAGCTGCTAGTTTGGGTAATGTGTCTCCACAACCCGTAAACCAATGTTCAAGCTTACTATAAAAATTCATTCGGTAAACCATTTAACTCTACACATAGTGTATCAGATGGTGAAGATCAATAATTTATGCCATCCATTGCAGCCAGTCTGAAGGATTCTACCTCTGGTAGTGGGAAATCTAGTAATCAAGGCGTTGATCATTCACCAACATTTGTTTCATCAAGTTCAATGCCAGTGGAGAAAAATATTGGATTGTTGCACAGATCTTCTCATAATCCTTCTAACATCTCAGGGGATGTAGATGATATTTAACATGAAATCATCCTTCCAACAACAGGGGAGGATAAATTAAAAGGGAAACAAGATCTGGCCTCAACCACTATGTTAGCTAAAAGCGTGTACAACTCTTTCCTATCTCAGGATGATACAACCATCGATGAGGTGCCCTAGGTCACAACTCCAGTCCAAAAAATAGATATTAATGTACAAAACTTTGTATAAGAATAAAGGGGCAAATTGGCACAAGTTTTCTTTGATACATTATGTCAAATAGTTCACATGCCGTAGATGAATTTGTTGAGAAAATGCAATTGATTGGTGTAATTAAGTTCAACGGTCTCCATTTGTGTCCCCCAGACTGTGCCAGTTGACAGTGTAAACCAAGCCCACAACCTTTGCTAGCAACCTCCCAGCTTATCCTAGGTCGAAGCCCAAGGGGTGAATTATGAAATTTCAGTAAGACATTTTGTCAAATAGTTCACGTGTCGCCTGTAATTCTAAGGTAATTGCATTTCGTAGGTGCGAGGTCCAGTCCTCAACAATTATATCATCCTCCTAGCCGATGCAAAGTGGATTGGACGGATAATAAAAAGGGTGCATTTATTGAAGACATTTTGTCAAATGGTTCACATTAGAACCTTATGGAATATATATGAATGAACAGTATGTTGACACATCACATCAAAGGCCAGCTTTGGGCTAATGTTCTCAAAATTTTGATGGATCCCGAGTAGTATAGAGAAGCATGCTGGTATCAAATTCCAACGAAGAGAGTGCGAACTCGCTAACACAGATCAATTGTCTCACGAATCTAAAGAATTCAAAGAAGGTTCATGCATTAAATGTATATGACAGTGATTAATCCTCAACAAGATTCATAAATTACGCTGGAATAAATTGCATTTTAATCCTACTCATATAGGTATAGCTAAAACTTTGAAGCCTATTTCCTACCAGATGGTCCAGTTTCCACACAATATAAACCAATAAAAAACTTCAAGCCAGAAAAGTGAACTCGGTTTTGATGCAAACCAACTGTATAATGTTTGTCATAAATTGTGCTTTACTATAAGCAAAATTACAACTTCAACGTATCCAGGATAACTCATCTAGGCTATACACATTTCTTATTTTTGTGATAGAAATACACAGTTCAGAGGCAAAATCAGAGGGAATTGTCTTCAAAACATTGTGTTTCAGCATGCAAATATGCAGATTTTTCGCATATGGATCATAGCATGAGAGCAGTGAAGGTTTGCAGGGAGTTTGAGTAGGTATTGATCTGAGTCGACAACTCCTGTTCATTTCCATATAATTGGGATAGGCAAACTGTGTGTCAATTGGTCAGAGCAAGTTTTTTTTAGTGCACTTGCAAGTTGGATGAAGCATAGGTCATCAACGTCTTCTAGAGTTCTCCTGCGTTCTGGTAGCGAACTGTTGTAGTGAAATTTGACCATTCAAATTTCATTACCACATTTTTACACTTACCTGTCATTTTTCCTTTTGTCCTATTTTCCGTAATCTTTTAGTGAGACTCCATAGCCGAAAAGATAAGACAACATTTTCGAATAACCCACAAGTTGTAAATTGTAAATTTGATATAGTGTGTTCGATGGGATTTTTTTTTTTTTTTTTTACTTAATTACATTATTAATTATTTTATAATTAATTAATGTTAATTAAAGTCATTAATGATTATGTATTTATGGGTTATTTAGTATATTAATTTTTTTAGAATTAATATTGTGTAGAAATGTTAATTGAAAAGTTCATTTGAATATTGTAAAATTTATTAGATAAAAAGAAAATGAAAAATAGAGGAAAATGAAGAGTTTTTCATATTCTAAATGGAAAGAGGGTGCAAAAGGGAAAAATCTAGATTTTGTACAAGTTTTTCTTTTCCTCAAAATTTTGCAGTGAGCATGCTGCAACTTTGTGTAGAGCCATGTTATTCTTAGATTAGAGCAATGAAATGCAAGGAAGTTGTTGAGACTCTTTTAGGTGTTTGTAGATTTTAATATATTTTATTCATGAATTCTAATTTCCTATTTGTGAATAAGAAATCCATTAAAATTATGCATTTATTCAATTATGTGCAATAACGGTGTTTCCCAAACTATGTGTTGAGAGCCTCCATGTATGAGCTTTCTTAATGTTCATGAGTTTATACATGTTTGATCTTAATGGAAATTCATACCAAATGTGTAAAATTGGGTTTGTGAGGAGACTTTGTACCTCTAGACATACCTTTTATTCCCAAAACCCATGCTACTTTTATATTCATTCATGTGTAAGAGGAAGGAATTCCATTTCTTATTTTTTTTCTTGAGTTATCTTGGTGGTTCTCTATATTTATCCCATTGTGGATTTCTCCCCTTTTCTCTTTTTATTTCAATTTTGTTTCCTTTCGTGCTTTTGATTATAAAGTACACAAAAACCTTCAAATTTCTCATATCATATGAGGGAACTATCCCTCTCCATTGCAAAGGAGAATCACTGTTCTCTACAGTGATATATCCAATTGTTGGTGAATTGGTGTGACTTCACATTGGGTGAGTCAAAAGCAAAAATTACAAAAAGTGCCCATTTTGTTAGGTTGTGGAGCTAAAAGCTTCAACTATGTAGATGAAGAAGAGGATGCTGAAGTTCCAGAAGTACCGACGTCGACAGTATGACCGACGTCGGTCATGATCAATGCAGAAGGCAACCGACATTGGTAGGTAGTCGGCCGACATCGGTCAGCACTAGTAAGATAGGGACCGACGTCGGTCTCCTGTGTGTTCCAAAACTGTTCGTTGTACGAACAGTTAGTTAGTTGAATTGAGTGTTTGCATGTAAAGGCTATTTCGAGTCTTGAGCTGCGTGTCTATTGTTAGTAAACTAAGAGTCTAAGTTTTAGATTAAGGTAAAAACAGGTTTTGAAAGGACCCCAAAACTCAAGAACAAGGAAAGAAAGATAAAGCATCAACGACCACAGGCAGAACCTAAAAACTACTACAGAGAAGTAGCAAAAACAGGTTTTATATGGACCTAAAACCACTAGAGAGACCACTGGTCAATACCCAGATTTAACATAGATCTGACTACACCATAGACAGAAGATTACAAAAAAAACCAGAGAACAGGACTAGAAAACATAACCAACAAGAAGAACTAGACTATTCTTCCAGTTCCAAAATCATTTTCACAGTTTCTTTACCTTTCACAAGAGTCTAAGTTATTGTTTAAGTCTGGGATCTATTTATAGACCCATTGACATGTATTGTAATTATGAGCTAGAAAGGAAGGCAAGGAAGATCCTTGCATTGTAAAATCATTGAGTTGCAGGTTATTGCAAGCTCATAAGAGATCTACATGTGTAAGTATGGTCTGTTGAATTGCAGGTTGCAGGTTCATGGGAGATCAATTTGAAGTACTTTAGAGTGCTTGGTGTACTGGCAGGGTTATTACTGACTAGTTGGAGAGGTGAACACCAATTCTATGTGTGAGTTGTGTGTTGGGACCATTTTTGGTAGGAGAGTGAACTTTTGAAGAAGAATTACTGCACACTTGAGGTGTGGGAATCCTCTGTAAGGTGAAAGAGAGTGGTGTCTCTTTATTGTATTCTTTTCTGTACAAGTATTAATACAAGATAGTGTATTGTCTCTCATATTCTGTGCTATTTGTGAATTCTAGTTACTTGTACTTCTGGTTATTTTTGCATGTTTAATTGCTTGTATTTGGTAATCATATTGTGCTCTTTCTGAGGAGCAAAATCTTAACAAGTGGGATCATAACAAGGTGTGTTGTTCTTGGATTCCCCGACAACTGGTATCAGAGCTTTTAGGTTGAGATACTAACAGGTTGGATTAGATCTGGTTAGTGTGTGTTGATTACAGGTTACTCATAGGGGTTTCTATTTGAGTGGGAGTAGAGCAATGGCAAAAGACAGTAATCTACGAATGGAGAAGTTTAATGGCAAGAACTATCAATTATAGAAGATGCAGATTGAAGATTATCTGTATCAAAAAGATTTGTACTTACCGTTGGGTGGGGTTGATTGCAAGCCCCGGGATATGAAGGATGAAGAATGGGAGGTTCTGATTGGAAAGCTCTAGGATCTATAAGGTTGAGTCTTGCATCGTCTGTGATTTCCAACTTATCACACGCTAAGACAACAATAGAGTTGATGGAATCTTTGGCAAATTTATATGAAAAACCCTCAGCTTCGAATAAGGTATTTCTTATGAAGCAATTATTTAATTTGCAAATGTTGGAAGGTGGATCTGTACATCATCATCTTAGTGATTTCCATGGTTTGGTAAACCAATTAAATTCAGTCAATATTATTTTTGGTAATGAAATTAAGGCTCTCTTAATCTTATGTTCATTACCTGAAAGTTGAAAGAGTTTGGTAATGACAGTTTCTAATACTACGTCTGCTTCTAAAATCTTAAAAGTGGATGATATTGTGAGTGTGATCTTGAATGAAGAGATACGCAGAAAAATCACAGTGAATCATCAGGGAATGCTTTGAGTGTTGAAGACAGAGGAAGGCAAAGAGAGAAGATAGAGCGTGGGAGATCAAGGTCAAAGATAGGCAGGAGATCCAAGTCCAGGTATGGCAGAATAACCTGCTGGAAGTGTGGAAAGCAAGGGCACTTAAAAAGAGATTGTAGGTCGGGTGAATATCACCATGAAAGACATGAAAAAGAAGCAGATGTTGCAGATTTTGTTGCATAGGATGCTCTGGTATGTTCTTTAGATAAAGTAGAATCTTGGGTTTTAGATTCTAGTGCCTCTTTTCATGCATCCCCAAATAGGGAATTTTTTCATGAGTATGTCCAGGGAGACTTTGGAGAAATTTGTTTAGGGGATGGTAAGCCTTGTCAGATG
This sequence comes from Torreya grandis, assembly GCA_037957365.1. NCBI lineage: Eukaryota > Viridiplantae > Streptophyta > Pinopsida > Cupressales > Taxaceae > Torreya > Torreya grandis. Next base: position 608,654 of record JARHVA010002993.1, read on the forward strand.
GTTGGCAAAGGGAAAGTGAAGCTGAAATTGTAGACAGGTAATGCATGGGTGTTGAAGGAGGTCATGCATGTCCCAGTTCTGGAGCAGAATTTGATTTTTGTTAGAAGTTTGGGTGATGAAGGTTGCACAGTAACTCTCACAGCGGACTCTTGGAAGGTTGCCAAGGGTGCACTTGTTGTAGCAAGAGGTAAGAAAGTAGGTACGCTTTATCTATCTACTTGTATTACTGATTCTCTTTTTGGGTTATCTACTTCAGCTGTAGATCCGAAGATGTGGCTTAATAGGCTTGGTCACATGAATATGAAGGAGATGCATGTTCTTGAGTCAAAGGGTATGCTTTCAGATTTGAAGAGCATAGATCAAGATTTCTATATGCAGAAGAAGAAAGTGACATTTTTTGAGGAATCTGATGTTACTGACAAGAGCAGAAAAGCCTTGGTTTTCAAGGAGAAGGTGACGGACAGAGTTCAGCACAAGGGGCAGAAGAATTTTGAGCAGAGCAAGGTTGATTTAGACAAGGGTTTGATCCAAAAGGAGCTCACGAGTAGAAGTCAGTTCTCACAAGAAAAACATAAAAACTGACGTCGACAAGAAAACCGACGTCGGCGTCCAAACAGGGACCGATGTCTGCTATGTGCAGCCTGACATCGGTGACTCAGGGTAGATTAACACTGACATCGGCAAGGGAGAACTGACGTCGGTGATGAGGTAGTCACAGGGAACCGACATCGGTCAGGTGCAGACTGAGATGTGACCGGTATCGATCACTGAGATGAATTTTGGGTGGACAACAAGCTGTCAAGAAGTCTCAAGTGCCCATATGGAGGACTTAAAGGGTATGTAAGCCACAAATTCATTATTTCCCTTCTTTACACTACTTGTTGCTCACTTATGGTAAAGAATCAGGAAGTTATTAAAGAAGCAGAGCAAGTAGATCCAAGAAATAGTGGGAGCTTGGCATGGATGAGGATGTGATTCCTTAGAGGAGAACCAAACGAGAGTTTTTGGGTGGAGTTACCAGCTGGAAGTAAGTACTGAGAGACGAATGGATGTTCAGGATGAAGAAGAGCGAAAATGGACATGTGAGACGGAAGGCCAGGGTATATGGTCTTGTATAAGCTGCAAGACAATGGAGGTTTGATCATTGTGTTTCTCTTTACCAGGTTGGATAATATTAGCTACATTATCCTATTACTGTATGATGTGCTTGTTGTAGAGTTACATATACAGGGAGTTGCTAAACTAAAGGTAAAGCTAGTTTAGAGGGATGTCATGAGGAATCTGAGAGGAGCAAGATTCTTTGGCATGAGTGTGTTCTAAGGACATGGAAGATCACATGTTGACTTTGTTTCAGGATGATTGTGTGAAACCGGTTAGCATGCCAATGGTTGGATAGTTCACAGAACAGTGTCTTGATTCACATAATGAGGTTAAGTGCATGGTATGTACTAGACTTGAGTTTTTCCAAGCAGTGGGAGTTGTCACAAGTTTGGAGCCAATCTAGGAAAGAAGCATTGGAGGGCAGTTCAGTGGATTCTTAGAGGGACCAGTAGCAGGTGCACATGCTATGCAGGGTCAAGTTATTTTCTACATGGTTTGTAGATGCAGATGTGGCAGGTGATTTGGATGACAGGTGTTGCACCATAGGATTTGTGGTGGTTGGTCTTCAAGAGTGATCTTGAAGAGGGATACAAAGCCAAGGAAACAAACTAGATGATGTACAGATACAGATACAGATACAGTTGCAACTATTTATCTCTAAGTGGGAGATTGTTAGGTTGTGGAGCTAAAAGCTTCAACTATGCAGACGAAGAGGAGGATGTTGAAGTTCCAGAAGTACTAGCGTCGGCAGTATGATCGACGTCGATCATGATCAATGCAGAAGACAACCGGCGTCGGTAGGTAGTCAGTCGATGTCGGTCAGCACCAGTAAGACAGGGACCGACGTCGGTCTCCTGTGTGTTCCAGAACTGTTCATTAAACGAACAGTTAGTTAGTTGAACTGAGTGTTTGCATGTAAAGGCTATTTCGAGTCTTGAGCTACATGTCTATTATTAGTAAACTAAGAGTCTAAGTTATTGTTTAAGTCTGAGATCTATTTATAGACCCATTGGCATGTATTGTAATTATGAGCTAGAAAAGAAGGCAAGGAAGATTCTTCCATTATAAGATCATTGAGTTGCAGGTTGTTGCAAGCTCATAAGAGATCTACATGTGTAAGTATGGTCTATTGAATTCTAGGTTGTAGGTTCATGGGAGATCAACTTGAAGTACTTTAGAGTGCTTGGTGTACTGACATGGTTATTACTAACTAGTTGGAGAGGTGAACACCAATTCTGTGTGTGAGTTGTGTGTTGAGACCATTTTTGGTAGGAGAGTGAACTTTTGAAGAAGAATTACTGTACACTTGAGGTGTGAGAAGCCTCTGTAAGGTGGAAGAGAGTGGCGTCTCTTTATTGTATTCTTTTCTGTACAAGTATTAATACAAGATGGTGTATTGTCTCTCATATTCTGTGTTATTTGTGAATTCTAGTTACTTGTACTTCTGGTTATTTTCACATGTTTAATTGCTTGTATTTGGTAATCATATTGTGCTCTTTCTGAGGAGCAAGATCCTAACAAGTGGGATCAAAACAAGGTGTGTTGTTCTTGGATTCCCCGGCACATTTTCCACCAATAGCTCTGCATGCATTTTTCACACTAGAATGTGCCGAATAGAGAGCTCTATGAGCCTCTAATAATACCAAATATTTTAAACTACTATAATTAGGGACATAAATGCATCCTATATGCCTCAAAACACCTGCAAGTTACCTTTAGGGACCTTTGTGATTCCAACATTTGATAAGAATCCTGATAAAAGTTTTCCCCAGGAAGTTATTGAAGGACCCTGCCTCCGAAGAGTCATCACAACAAGCTCATAATGCCTCTTCCTTAATGCATATGTGACAACATTATCCTTCCCTTTCATATATTAGATATCAAATTAGTACTCACATAAGAAATTCATCCAACGCCACTGACGGGTGTTGAGATTAGGTTGAGTGAAAATGTATTTAAGACTCAGATGATCTATCTTTAACAAAACCTATATCTACTAAGGAGGAAGTTCCACCATCTTGAAAGTGCGTGACCCATTGTTGCAAACTCAATTTCATGAGTTGATTAATTCAATTCATAATCCTTGAGCTTTTGAGACTCAAAAAATATGACTCAACTATTGTGGATGAGAAATGTTACCAATTCCTTTTTAGAAGCACTTGTTTAGACCAAAAATTCTCCTTCGAGATCAAGTATTACCAAAATTGGTGCACTAGTTACATAATTTTTCAATGTCTAGAAAACCTGTGTGCACTTATTTGACCAAACAAACATCTTCCCTTTTATTTTTAATGAAATGATGAGATGCACTATCTAAGAAAATCTTTGAGCAAAGTGGTGATAATGCCATACTAATCCCATAAAAAAACACACATTTTCCACATTAGTGGGTGTTGGCTACTCTATGATAGCTCAAATATTTGAGGGGTCTACTGAGATCCCCTCACCAAAAATGATGTGACCAAGATAATGTACTTATGTCTAAAATAAATCACACTCTCTTAGTTTTATATACAAATTTTTCTCATGCAAAATCTAAAATACTTCGAATAAGTGTTCCACATGCTCCTCTTCACTCTATGAATAGATAAATATATCATTGAGGAAGATCAACACAAATTTGTCAAGGAAATTCCTAAAGACACTATTCATGAAACTTATGAACTATGCAAGGGCATTGGTCAATTTGAATGTCACCACAATGAACTCATAATCATGTGTCATATTTAGAAAGTGGTCTTGTGAATATCCACCTCAAAAATTCTCAACTGAAGATATATTGACTTTAGATGTCTTTGAGAAAAATCTGGCTCCCCACATATGAGAAAAAAATATCATTGATTCTTGGAAGGGGGTAATGATTTTTGATCATCACCTTATTTGGTTGCTAATAATCCATGCATAAATGAAGAGAACCATCCTCCTTCAAGAAGATAACGAGTGTTCCCCACAAGGAAACACTATGTTAGCTTAGTCCCTTATCCAGAAGTTCCTCTAGTTGCATCTTGAGTGCACAAAGGTTAGGTGTGGTCATCTTGTAAGAAACCTTAGAGATAGTGTCCCTTCTTGGCACAATATCAATCTAAAAGTTTATTTCCCTCGAAGGGAGAAACCCAATCAACTTAGTGGGAAGCATATAGGAAAACTTCTCAAGAATAACATGATCCTCTAATGTCTCCCCCATGATGTCATCATTAGATATGTTGCTAATGACTATGGAAAACATATGACATCCCTTATGTGAACTCTACCTAAATTGCATAGAATAAATAACAATAAGATAGATGAGTCCATGAGCTCCTAAAATAACTATCTCACTCCCAACATCATCACACACTCGATAACATTGTTATGACATTGACCTTAGCTTGATGGATTTCAAGCCAATCCATACCCAATACAATCTCAAATGAACATAATAAGATTAAATTTCAATGTAAGCTATTATACCTTAGGAGATATAAACATAGGGCTTGGGATCTAATTGCAATGTTTAACATGTTTAATATCATCCCTATCCCTCAAGAGGAAAACAAGGTGGTTAACTCATTAGCATCTACAACAACAAACCTAACTCCCTTAGATGACACTAAGTTACAAGAGTTCTCTGTGGAACTCATCCCATGTCCCTCTATCTTAGACAATGTGATAAAATTTTAGGCCTTTGAGGATGACCAATAGATCATCCAATTCCTCAGTAATAAGGGAATATTTGAGGCCTAAGTTATAGATGAGAAAGATAGAGATAACCCTGGGAATGAGCTGGATAAAGATGGGATCCTGAATATTCATGGAAATCAAATATCAAAAGGAATGATCTCATTCAAGAGAGTATTTGATAAATTGGACCCCACTTTCCAAGTGAAAGGACCCAAGTTAGAGGACCAAAAATGATGACTTATCAACCTCAGTCCTACAAAAAATACCTAGATGGTTAATGTGGGTCTTGATTAGATAGACCAGGAATTAGAGAAGTTATGAAGGTTACTACTGAGATATAAGGATGTGATTTCTTGGGCATATGGGGACCTTAAGGTCTTTAACATGAGTAATCACTCACACTATCCCCCTAAAACCTAGCCAAAAGCCCTTTAGGCAAAGGTAGAGGTTGATAAACCTGATCTTAAAGCTTTTGATACATAAGGAAGTTTATAAGCTGCTTTCAGTAGGGATAATTTTCTCAATCCACCACTCCACCTAGGTGGCCAACCTGTTCCCAGTGCGAAAGAATAATAGATAAATATGCATGTGTGTGGATTTCCAAAACTTGAATTGGGCCTCAGATAAATATAATTACCCATGCCCTCCCTTGAAGAGGTGATCCAAATGGTGAGAGGAGCTCAAATAATGTCCTATTTGGATGGCTTCTCTGGATATAAGCAGGTCTTAGTCAACCCCAAAGATAGAACTAAGACTATTTTCACTACCAAGTGGGGCACATTTACTTATAATTAAATGCCCTTTAGGTTGATCAACACTGGTGCCACTTTAGAGAGGGTGATATACTTCACTTTTGATGGCTGGATAGGTAAATGTACAATATTCTATATGAATGACCTAATTGTGTTTTCAAAATATAGGTCAGATCATGTGCACCACTTGGAAAGTGTATTTGAAATATGTAGAAAGTATGGCATTTCCTTAAACCCAAAGAAGAATGTGTTTGATGTCACTGAAGGTAAGCTTCTTGGTCACATTATCACAAAATAAGGTATTGCTATCAACTCCAAAAGGGTCGATGTAATTTCTAAACTTCCTTTACCTAACAACAAGAAGGAACTGAAGTCTTTTTTTGAGAAAATCAACTTTGTGTGTAAATTTATTTTTGGATTTGCAAAAATAGTAAAACCCTTGAATGCAATGTTGAAACATGATGTAAAAGTGGAATGGCGTACAAAATCAAAGAAGGATTTTTAGGATATTAAAGATGCTATTATGCAATCCCTGATGCTCATCAGCCCAGACTATACACAAGATTTATATATCTATCCCTTTGCTTTAGAGCACATCATTACCACTTACCTCACCCAAAGGTTAGAGGGAGAATAACACTCCATTGATTTTATGAGAACTAACCTTAAGGATGCTGAGCTTATATATTCTACTCTAGATAAGAATGTCTATGCCTTGGTCAATGCAATGAAGAAATTCAAACATGACATCCTTCAAAACAAAGTACATGCTATTGTCCCAGACCTGGCTATAAAATAAATGTTGGGGCATAATGATCTAGGTGAAAGAAGAGGTTGATAGATTAAAAAGTTACAAGAGTATGAATTTGAAATCAAGCCAACCAAACTAGCTAGAGGATAAGGCCTTAGTTAATAATGGAGATAGAACTAAGGATTCCAGTACACCAAGTTGACCAAAAAAGGGTACTATAAGTAGATTGGTACGCCCCAGTCATGCACTTTCTACTGTATGAAAATGCACCTCTGGGACTCAACCACAACAAAGGAGGACCATCTGGTTAAAGGCTACATAATATATGTTGAAGAAGGGGTTTCTCTTCAAAATGAACCATGAGGGAATCTACCTCCTATGCATATCACAAAAAAAGGCCAAAGAGGTAATGGAAAATTTCCATGAAAGATTGGAATCCAACCACCCATCAATAAACACCATGGCCCATAAAGTTCTTTGGATAGACTACTATTGGCCCACACTATTCAAATATATTCATGCCCATGTCCACTTTTGCCATCAATGTTAGATCTTTGCTAAAAGAGAAACACATGCAATAATGCCACTACATCCTATTGTGGAGTCTACAACAATTGCTTAATGGGGGCTCGATTTCATGGGAGTCATCAACTCCAATTCATTAGTTAGCCATAAGTTTAATCTTATGAGCATAGAATATTTCACCAGATGGTCTAAGGTAGTTGCAACTAAAAGAAGGACCACTGCCGAAGTCATCCAATTCCTTGAAAAAACCATAACCACCTATTTTGGGGTCCCCATCTCTTTGGTATGTGATAATAGTCTTGCCTTTGAATCCACAAAATTCATAAAATGGGCCTATGATAATGGAATTATGTTAAAGTTCTCATCCAACCATTACCCATAAGGGAATGGATTGGCAGAGTCCACTAACAATAAATTAATTGACGCCATCAAAAAACTAGGCGGGGAAAATCCCCAAGAGTGGAATTCATTGCTAAAGTTTTCCCTATGGGAAAACTATACTAGTTATAAACAAGAACTCAAAAGATCTCATTTCCTCTTGGTTTATGGATTGGAACCAATCATGCTAGTCACACTCAGGCTACCGATCTATAAGTTTATACAAAAATTCATGGAAACATATGATAAGGTGGATTCTAGACTTCTCAACCCGATTTAATTGGAGTTAGCTCGGGATAAAGCTCTATTAAGCTTTAAAAAACAATAAGATATAGTAAAAAGGTGGTTTGATAAGAGAAGAAAGATTAAGACCTTTAAAATCTTTGACCTAATCCTAATGTGGGACAAAGATCATGAGAAGAAAGGCCAACATTTGAAATTTGATCCCCTAAGAATTAGCCCATACCAAATAGCTGAAATTTTGGGTTTGAATGCCTTATATCTCAAAGATCTTGAGGGCAACAAGCTATCATTTCTAGTAAACATGGAGTTCTTGAAGCACTATTTCTTGATTGTCCCTTCTAGCATAATCTTTGAGTAATCTGAGCAGAGATGGTAATGTATATATTAGATAAGTTTGTTTTTATTGTTTGTTTGCTTTCACTATGTGTTTTCTTGTATTTTATTTTTTACCCCTATAACTCCCTCTTTATTTTGTAATTCTCTTCTAACATCTGGCCCTGTTAGTAACTACTCTAGGTGAAGGCTAAAACTTGGAAGGATTATCCAAAATCAGGAAGACCCAAATTGAAATCTTTGATCTAAACAAGTCTAGGATGGTAATTGAAACTATTGACATTTTAGATATGAGAGGCTAATAATTCTAAAAAAATATGTAGATTTTAGAACAACCCACATCCTAGTAGAGCTACCAAGCTGCACTTAATATAATGTCTCAAGAAAATACTAGATTATCTAATCAAATCAAAGAGTGGATGGGCATTCAAGGATTCTTCATCATCCATTCACCATTGGCTTGGTCCCAAACCATCAATGGATTAGACTAATAAATTATAATTTTTTCACAAGGAAACTTGGAAAAAGATATGAAAAATATGCATAATCTAAATTTTGAGTCTACTTCGAAAGGGCTATACAAGTAATCTCCACCATAGGATTTCTAGCCTAGCTAATAGTAGAGTGTTGTTTCCAAAATCAGCTTAGCCCATTTTTGGGAGCAACCCCCTACGAAACTTGTCTGTTTCATCTTTTATTTCTCTAAGTTTGTTTTTTAAGATGGGTTCTTCTCGTTCTCGTCTTGGTCCAACTGCACCTTTCAAAATTCATAAATCACGTCTTTTCTGAAAAGTGAAGGTCGTTACGGTCTCAATGTGTCTAGGGGACCAAATCTGCATCTTTTAGAGTTAGTGTTTCATTTCTTCTATTTTTGTGCACGAGCGGCAAAATTTGCTGCCAGTGCATTTTCCCTTTGAGATGCAAGGGCAACAAATTTTGCCGCTCCTGCATTTTGCCTGCAAGGGCAGCAAATTTTGTCGCCCATGCATTTTGCCTGCAAGGGCGGCAAATTTTGCTACCCCTGCATCTGAACTAACTGAACATGCAAGGGCGACGAATTTCACCGCCCATGCATGCCTTGATTTCTGTGCACAACATTTATTACCACATGTGGTGGGTTGTTGGGGTTGTTTTTCACCCCATATAATTTGATTTGGGCCTCTTTTCTTCTCATTCTTCTTCCTCTCCTGCCTTTTGCATCCGGGCAATCCAACGAATGAGTTGAAGTGCATTTTTGTTGATTCGAGCTTGTTGTGCATGTGGTTTTCGAGGTAGGGCTTATTTTTGGCGTTTGTTCTCTTTTTTTTTCTATTTTTTGCTTAGTTAATTCTTTTTTGTCATTGTTGGGGTTTGTCTTTTATTTTTATTTGACCGATCGGCCTGCTCTTGGGAGAGTGGCAATTTTTGTCATTTCCCACTTCCCCCTCCACAGCCCACATGGGTGGCAATTTTTGCCATCAGTGCACCCTCCTTGCTAGACATGCATCAGTGGTGAATTTTGCCGCTGAAGCATGCCCAATGTGTAGGGGCGACAAAATTCACTGCCCCTATTGAAGCATGCCCAATGTGTAGGGGCAGCAAAATTCACCGCCCTTACCAATGCATCCCCAAATTGCAGGGGCAGTGAATTTCACCATCCCTACCTTTTTTCCCTCGACCTGCAAGGGTAGAGAAATTTGCTGCTTGTGCAGGCTGATCCTGCATGGGCAATGAATTTTGTCGCCTTTGCACTCTGTCAATTCGACCTGCAGGGGCGGTGATTTTTGCCGCCCATGCAGTCCTCCTTCAGATTTTTCTAACTCCAGAGGATTTTTTATTTTTTTCATCTTTTCTTTTTTTTCCTTCCTTCCTTCTTTTCCACCTCTGTTTCTGACCCAGCTTTTTTAAGTGACCTCCATTGACCATGATCACTTGATATGCAAATTCTCCAACTCGCTCCCTTTTTCCTAATTGTGTGATCATGGCTATAGTTCTTTCTGAAGGCTCTTGCTCTTCAACACCCATCCGATCAAGACCAGTTCCAATGTCAAAAATGTCTCCCAAAAAGACAAAGATGATGAAGTACAAGTACTAGGGCGTCTTCTCGATCACTTGGGTCTTCTCCAATGTCGATGACATCTGAGACATCGAAATTGGTCACGTAGATATGGCCGAGTTCATGGCTCGAATGAAGGCGACGAACCCAAGCTCTGAAGTAAAGAGGATTGTTGAAAGCAACATCCACTTGGTTGCTGCTTTATCAGTGGCAACACATCATGCAAAATTCATCCTCCAATGTGCCCGCTTCTACAACAAAGAGACAAGGTCAGTTTCAGATGCCAGTGATAATGTGATAATTCAGCTAGATCCTAAATTCATAGACAAAATTTTTATGTGCCCTCCTGCTACTGAAGTACTGAAGATTGAATTCATAGAAGCCTAGAAGGAGTATGATAAGGACCCTGAGAGAGCAAAGAAAGTCATGAATAATAAGTGGCTTAAGGCACCTAGAACCAGTCTATCTAGATGGCTGCAAAAATTTTTGAGGAGTGATTTTATTGAAGAAGTCAGTGACTTGATCACCCTTCTCAGCAGAGTGCGAGGTCTCCCATCTTCCTCACAGTTCCATGAATGGATGTACCCATTCATCAAGATCATCCTCTAGGGTAAGCAAGTTATCTTTTGGGGTGAACAAATCAGCAACGCCCTCCATGAGCAGCTAACTAAGGTACAAACTTCTTTCAAGTTCTATATGACTTCGTACCTTGTGTATATAGCTGTATCAATGCAAAATTTTTTGGGTTTAACAACCGAAGGGGATAGAAAGACCACCCCGATCTACTCATATTACCCTTAGTTGACACTTCAAGGGTTAACCCACCATTTCAAAAGGGTGAATGATGCTTTTTTTCCATATTTTTATGCCTCTTCGACCCTCAGCTTGAGCAGAAGAGAGTGTTTGATGAAGCTTAGACAGTCGTCAACGACTACGGGTGTATGTTCCTCTAATTTCCCATCTTCTGCTATCTTTGGGTTAGCTTTTCCAAGGCTACCCCTATATGCTCCCCAGATTCCCTTATGACAAGTTGATTCTAATGGAACTTTGTCGATAACTGGTTATCGTGCATACTAAACAAATGGAGCTGAAAAAGCCAAGTTTCAAGTTTTTAGTCAAAATTGGCAGGTACTCTATTGCAATAGTAGCCAAAGTCAAAGTCATGAAAATAGGGATGCAGATGGTCACCCTGAAACAGGTCAAGAGAAGAGACAAATTTGACTACAGGGGAGTCAAAGATAAAATCAAGAGAAAGACTCAATTCCATGAGCCCATGATCGAGGACATCTGGATAGACCTAAAGATGGCCGAAAAAATCAGAAAGATGGACTATTACAGGCTGACCCTAGAGTAAATTGAATATTTAGGGCTTGCAGAGATCCCCTCCAATATGATCAACGATGGGAATATTATCAATAGCAGGTACCTAGCTGAAAAAGTTGCTGGCTCCCCTCTTCCTCCAACTCAGTGGTTTCAAAAGGAACTAACTTCTCTGAGAAAAATATTTGAACCAATATTGGCTAACACCAATGATTGGTTAGCAGCCAAAGGGATCGTACTGAATGAATTTATCACAGGATCAGAGGTTGAGTACCAAGCAGAGATGAAGAAGAAGGTAGAGAATAGAACCAAGAATAAAGGTGATGTTCCTTCCCCTTATAGGCCTCGCAAGCCTAGAATCATCTTTGTTTCTAAAAAACCAAAGACTATTAAGGAGTTAAAAGCAGTAGCTAAAAGGGTTGCAGAACAGAGTTATCAAGAACATTCAACTCAACCAATAGAGACAGATGACCGGCCGTTAGGACAGCCAAGCACTTCACCTCTGCCTTCACAGGAAGAAGCACAACTGCTCAAAAGCATCTCTCCTTCTCCACCTCAGTCTCCTATGGCACCCCCTTCTCCTCTCTCTCCTATTAGTGTTCCCTCTTCTGGTGCCGCCTCTCCTTCTAGAGTTGTATTTAGCGATCCCCAGGGTGCTTCTAAAGGTACTTCTTGCTCCTTTGGATCCATTCCTAGTCTTTCATCTCTTTCTTTCAATCTGGCAGAAAGTTCTGCACAAGAACTAGAATCAGTGGTCGGTATAGTTTCACCCATTACTCTAACTGCAACCACTGTCACCACTAGCAGTGTAAAAGCTACCACAATAACGTCAGCTGAGGGAACCATGGCCACAACAGGTACTTCTTCTCTCTCGCCATGGATGTCAGCTTTCACACCCAAAAGAAAGAAGTTAGCCATCTCTTCAAATGACTTTGATTTTGGCAAAATAGTGCCGGTGAAAGCTAAGGCTCCCAAGAGGCCAAGGATCCTCTCAAAATTGGTTGAAGAAAAAAGACAATTTTTTTTGAAAATAGCTAAGCTTCCACATGATGCAACCCTTGAGGGTTTTGAAATGAGTAGCTATTCCATCTCTCGTGTTGAACTTGGCAAAGTTATTCATGAAGGTGCGAAAAGTGACCTTCAATCTGCTATAGACATCATGGTCTAAAAATTTGACCGAGAAAAGGAAATGAAAGATTATTACAAGGCCAAGATAGAATAGCTAACGGCAGTAATAAGGAGGTTCACTCTTCCCCCTAAAGCGGCAACTCCAGAGGCCTTCTCCGTAGATGACCCTGTCATTCAAAAGGTAGAGAAAACTTACTTGAAGGGGAAAGTCTTGGAGGATTATATTTAAAAAATGCATACTCAGGGAGTTTCCTTGCTTACAGAGGTTATAGAGAAGATAGGCAAGATGAGGAAGGTGAGGGCAGAATTAGATGACTTGGTCTCTCTTATCTCTCAAGAGGTTGATAGTTCAGAAAAAAATCTTAGCAAATGGAGGGAGATGAAAGATTTGAAGAAGAGTACCTTGATATCTATCGGTGTCATCTCTAACAAAGACTCTTATGTTGAAATCAAGGAGTCACTAATCTTCAGGATCCAGGTACTCAAAGATTTAATTGAGGATCTCAAAGCTTCCAGGGATGCTAGTGAAAAGAGCGACACAGGCCTACTCAATAAACTAGAAGAACTGCCCTGTAACCTCACTTCTAGAGATAACCAATTTCTCTCAGCTGAATAAATGATTCAAGGTTTTAAAGGGATGATTCAAAGAGATTTTGAAGAAAAAGCTTTCTCAATTACCTCTGTGGACAATTTCTTGGATACTCAGCTGACTCTAGATAATCTAAAATCTAGATTAGCTGGTCATGCTAAGTCCATCACAGCATTGAAGGATTCTTTAATCAGAGCCAAAATCATCTCCAAGAACATGGTTGCGCCAGATAGTATAGGAATTCATGCATCTATTGTTATGTACGATGCTCATCTGAAGAAGTCTGGCAGCAAGAACTGAATTTTTTCTCCCTTCTCTCTTCTTCTTTCCTTATGCACTTTTGTCTTGTGAAAAGTGCATGCAATTTTGTAATATGTAATTACATGTAAAAAGTTTGAAAAAATATCTCAAAGTCAAAGATGAGTCATCTTTGACTAAGATATTTTTGTATTTTATTATTTTTAAAATTTTGAGAGTTTCTCCCTATATATAGTGGATACCTCTTTTGTAAATGGATATTGGATAATAGAGAGCAAAAACTATGCCAAAATTGAAACACTTTTTGAGACTTTGTGCTCAAACTTGTAAATCATATTTTGTTGAATGAATGAGAATCAGGTTTATTTTAGACTTTGTGTTGAAGTTATCTGTGTTGTCTAGGAAGCAGTTTCTTATATTTTCTTTCTTGATAATCTCTTATTTATCTGATTTAATAGGCAAAGTGGGTGTGTTAATATTATCTGAGGGCATTTTTAAAAGGTAGAAGATAGACTTTGAGCTATTTTTATCTTTGTGATTCAGTTATCTTTTATAGTTTCAGGCAAAGACTTTGTGCTTCATTTTTTTCTACAGTTACGCTTGTTTCGAATTGGTGGAGGCTACGGAAGACTTTGTACTTACGTGAGTATTCTTGTGAACTTTGTTATTTCAGGTGATTTTTTGCTTCACGTTTGATACCATTTCTGAAAGAAGAGGAATGTTGTTAGTTACGGACCATGATTTCTCTCTTTTGTTCCTTATACATTACCTCTAAAAAAAAGAGGTAGATGCTGTTATACCACCCCATGTGTTATTTTCTGTTTAATTGTATATATATATCCAGCTTATAAATATTAATAGGGAACCTCCCCTTGATGAGAGGAGAGATTTACCTCATCCAGATTTGGTAAACCCACACTTTTCGTGGTGTAAATATCCTTATGGTGTGGTTGATATACCCATTTTGTGATCAGTTAGTTGACGACAAAATATTCACCCAACAGTTTTTTGGTGACTCCGTTGGGAATTACGAACGTGTATTTTGAAGCCTCAAGCTCCAACTTGAAGCAGTTTCGGTCCCTTTTTCATTTGAAATTTGTCTACTCCACGTTACACAAGAAGCTAGAGAGCCAAGGGTGTTTTTGACTCCGTGTTTGAATTGGCACAACAGAGCAATTTTGATCTGTTTTCTCCACCACCTTTCCATCAACGGTCTAGCAGCTTTCCTCTTGACCCTATCAAGTCACCGACGCAAGGCAAAGCTTTTTTTCCTACTATTAATCAAGCCCTACCTATAAATACCCTACCAAGGTTTGTTATCCTGCCGTTTAATCACCTTAACATAATGGCTCGAGGCTCGTAGGATAATTCCTTTGGCCCTCTTAATTTAACTGCACCTTTGCATGAACTATCTCGTAGTTTTAGAAAGAATTTTCCTAGATTTTTTGGTGACGAAAAGGTTCATCCCAACGAGTATATTGCCGCTTTCTCCATAGCATGCGGTGTAATCAGTGTGAAATTTAAGGATGTAGCAGTAAAACTTTTTGTAAAAACCCTACAAGGAGCTGTCGCAGATTAGTTCTATCACTTGCAGGCCGGGCCAGTAACCGACTGGGATACACTCAAAGCCAAATTTGAAGCCGGGTTTAAACCCACTGAAGATGCACACGCCTTGTTATCACAGCTAACATAGATGAAAAAAATCCCAAGAACCCATGAGGGATTTCATAGATAAATTCAACAAGTTGAGAAATTGAATTCCAACTGTTGCTCAGCTCACGTCAGAAAATCTCAAATGCTTTTTTATCAACTCGCAGCTCCCTGAAGTAAGTTTTCTATTAAGGCAAGCTGGCCTTATAGATCTAGCATTGGCTCAAAATTTGGCTACTGAGATCGAAGATGATCTTATTCTGGTAGGTAAGATCAGAAAAAACCCTAGTAAAAATAGATTCTCTTCATCTACTGAAAGCTCTTTTATAGGCACTACAGATCTTATGATGTAAAAATTGACAAATAAACTAATAGCTTTGAAGAGGCAAATAGCCCAAGGTACATCTACTCCCACCTATCGGGATATGCCTAGGAGAATGTTCTAAAATTAACAATATCAAGGTAATGCTATCTGGAACCAAGGGCAACCAAATCGCCTGCCTCCCCCTCCAAGAAAATTGGCCATTGAAGCGGCACCTGCCAATTCAGTAGTCAGTTATCTAGAGGCTGAACATGATTATTGGCTCCAACCTCAGTTGGACTAACAATATGATGCTAATCTCTTTGATGAGCAGGAAGAAGAGTTAGTTGGTGACTCTGATATCGGTTTCTTGGATTACCAAGATGAAGTTGGAAGTAAAGGGGAGGGTTTGGATGGATCCTATGTTGTTTTCACTAGAGCTCAAAATCAGTCAACTTCACAGACTGATAAAAGAAAGGTAGAGGAAGAACTCTAGCCAGCAGTTTTCATCGCTAAACGAAGGACTCCACTGCCTCCGCAATTAAAGAATCAGATAATTCATAAAAAAGTAGGTACCTCCAACCACCCGATACCTTCCACTTTTGTTGTTCAGACTAATGCCACACCTACTAAAACTC
The DNA here is from genome assembly GCA_037957365.1 of Torreya grandis. Classification (NCBI taxonomy): domain Eukaryota; kingdom Viridiplantae; phylum Streptophyta; class Pinopsida; order Cupressales; family Taxaceae; genus Torreya; species Torreya grandis. The sequence goes on from JARHVA010002993.1 coordinate 624,316, forward strand.
CAGATGATGGACCCTCTTTCTCTGTCTCAAGTTCTTTTCAATTATTTGATATAATTGACCATGCTAAAAAGACTAAAATTCAAATGACAGAGATTGAATATTTGAGGGCTAACCCAGAATAATTTGATAGGTTAGCAGAATATGTAAAAAATAAAGCCATCCCTATAGGACAAGATTCTTTGAAGGCCGTTCATGATCTCCCTAAAGATAAATCGGCCTAAAACAATCTCGTTGTAACTCCTCCTGTCGCTCTCAAGAAAATAGAGCCTTTCTATGTTTCTCTACTTATAAATGGTTATAAACTGAGTAATTGTATTATAGACTCTGGAGCCTCAGATAATGTCATACCCGCGAAGGTGGCAGATTCTCTTGGCCTAACTTTGATCAAAACTTTTGAGAGGTGTTTTTATATAAAAAATAAGCAAGTTTCCCTCCTTGGTTAGATAAAAGAGGCTCAATTTGTTTTCGTAGATTTTTTAGAAAAGCACATAAAAATGATGATTTTAATGGCCAATGTTCTAGTATCTTATGACATCCTGCTTGGGCAAAATTTTTGCAAAGATGTTGGAGGTGAGCTAAGTATGGACTTGTCGGAAGCAAGAATTTCAATTCAAGGTGTCATGAAGAAGTTGCTTCCTGAAAAAGAGGCAAGGCATGTAGTTACCCGATCGTCAGCACCAGAAGCTCAAATTTTATTTGAGTCCTCAGGCATGGGCAACTACTACTTGTCTACAGACGAGTTCCATGGGGCATTTGATGAAACTTTTATGGGTGATAACTTGAGATTGTGTTCAGCTGACATAGTGAGAAAATCAACAAATCAAAATGAACACATGGAAGAACCTCTTCCCCCAAACCAAGGAGTTTTCAAAGAAAAAGCAGTGTTTACCGAGGTATGGACCTTAAAATTTGATGGCAACTACTCTTTTACTGGTTCGAGAGCCGGAGTTGTGTTGGTATCTCTTCAGAGATACATTATTTTTTTGTCCTACAAATTGCAGTTCAACAATACCAACAATACGGCTGAGTACAAATACTTGTTGCTCAGATTATAGGCTGCCAGAGAAAAGGGCATTAGGCTACTCCATGCTAAAGAGGATGCTGAGTTGGTAGTCTATCAGGTGAGGAACCTTTATCAGATGAAAAATGAAAAGTTGCGCCACTATCGCAATCTGGTCTAGGATCAAATTGAAAATTTTGATGCTTTCAATATCTCTACTGTTCTAAAAGAATTTAATGACCAGACAGATGCATTGGCTGTCTCTACTACTCTCTTAGTTCCTCACCTAGACTTTAAAAGAGATAAGTACACTATTAAATTGGTCTTTCAACCAAGTGTACCTGATAATGCCAGCCATTGACAAGTATTTAACAACGATAATTAAATCATCACTTTTTTGGAGCAAAAGGACAGTTTTGAACAACTACGTTTTGAAGGTAGTGAACTTTGAGAATGTGAAGCAACTCCTGAGTCAAATACAGATGCAGGTGAGGATTTTCTACAACTGAAAGGGAATAGGATTCCCAAAGGCTTGGTTTTCCTAGAGAAGTTATTTGATAACCATGACAGGTTTATTAAACAACAGTGAATGAATTCAAACTCCTCTCAAGATTTTGATCAGATAACTTGGGAACCAAGCAAGATCTTAAGATGGTAAACATTAGAAAATGATGTACTCTCGAGGAGAGATTTAAACTTGCTAATTTACTTTGCCAATATATAGATGTATTGGCCTATTCCTACGATGATTTGAAATCACTCAGGCCAAATGACATTTGCCACGATATTCCTTTGAAGGCCAACTCTGTACCTTACAAGTAAAAATTCAGGCAATATAACCCAAAAATCTTAGGTACTATTTTAGCTGAGATACAAAAAATACTTGACGTTCAGATAATTTTTCTAATCCATCACTCAACATGGATTGCCAATATAGTGCCTATCAGGAAGAAGAATGGTGAAATTCGAATCTGTGTGGATTTTAGAAACTCAAACCAGTTATCTTTAAAAGATAACTACCCTCTTCTTATCATGGATCAAGTTCTACAGATGGTAACAGGTTCAAAAATGTTATCAATATTGGACGGTTTTTCAGGGTACAATCAAATCAAAGTCAAAAAAGTAGATCAGCATAAGACAACATTCACCACACCTTGGGGCACATTCGCTTGCCTTTTGGTTTGATAAATGCAGGTGCCACATTTCAAAGGGTGATGGATCTCACTTTCAAGGATGAAGTGAGAAAATTCATTGTAGTATACGTGGATGATCTGACAGTGTTTTTAAAACATCACTCTGAGCATGTTCACCATTTGCAAAAGACACTAAAATGCTATCGTCAGAATGATATTTCTTTAAACTCAAAAAAATCTGTCTTCAGAGTAACTGAAGGAAAACTTCTTAGACACATTGTGTCTCATGAAGGTATTAAAATTGATTCAGAGAGAGTCAAGTCCATCCAAGAACTTACTCTGCCTACCAGCAAGACCGCATTTCACTCTTTCTTTGGAAAGGTGACTTTTCTTCGAAGGTTCATTCTTGAGTTTGCTAAGAAAACCCGTCACATTGTCAACATGATGAAAGACAATGCTACATTTAGGTGGACTGTTGAGGGCAAATCAGCATTCAAAGAAATCCAAAAATTAATTGCTCGCACACCAGTCTTGGTTTGTCCAGATTATACTAAAAGTTTTAAAATATACAGTTATGCTTTCGAGCATACACTGTCAGCTATTTTAGTCTAACAAAATCAAGAAGGCATAGAATCTCCTATCTCTTTCATGAGTTTTCCACTCAAGGTTCATGAGCTAAAATATTCCCTTATGGAAAGGCACGCATATGTAGTGGTCAAAGTGGTCAAGCATTTCAAGTTTTATATCTTGAACTCTCACATCAAAGTTCTCGTACCTGACATAACAGTGAAATCTATTTTGACTTAGCAGGAGTTCGATACGAAGAGAGGTAATTAGATTGCCAAGACTCAGGAGTTTGATCTGGACATCAAACCTACCAAGCTCATATGGAAAAAGGGTCTTTGTCAGTTGATCGCCAACAACATTTTAGATGAAGCAGAAAATAAAGAAATAGAGATCGAAGGCGTGTCTACGATCCTCTTTGTTGCAACTACTGATGAGTGGTATTCTGATATTGCCTATTTTTTGACATATGGTGACTGTCTCGCTCATCTTTCTTATAAAGAGAAATGAAATGTTAAATTAAAGGCGGTTGGTTATGTCTTATGGGACAATGGTCTTTACAAGAAAAACCTGGATGGGGCATTTCTTCGTTGTGTTGATAAGGCGCAACAAGAAAAACTCTTAGAGTCTTTCCATAATCTAGCATGTGGAGGGCATTTTTTTGCACCGATGACAGCATACAAAATTCTATGAGCAAGGTATTATTGGCCAATGCTATTCCAAGATGCCTACAGATGAGTGCGTAGGTGCGAATTGTGTCAACAGTTCGTTGAAAAGCCTAAGCTGCTTGCATTGACTCTTAAGCCAGTAGTAATCAAGGAACTGTTTCAGCAGTGGGGTATTGACTTCATTGGTGTAGTCAACTCATCTTCAAGTGCCAGACATAATTATGTCTTCACAGCAATGGATTACTTTACTAAGTGGGTGGAGGCCATCCCAACTAAACACGCTATGTCTGAAGTAGTGTGTAGTTTTCTCAAAAAAAATATCATCTCCAGATTTGGGGTCCCACTAAAGATTGTAATAGATAATGCAACCTATTTTTCATCATATGAAATTACTCAATTTTGTTTTTATTATGGGATTACCCTATCCCACACTTCAGACTATTTCTCTCAAGGAAATGGCCAAGCAGAATCAAGTAATAAGAACCTGGTCACTATTATCAAAAAATTAGTGGATGACAAGCAGAGAACATGGCACAAAGCATTATATGATGCTTTATGGGTAGATAGAATAACACCCAAAATGGCTATAGGTATGTCACCTTTTCAGCTTTTATATAGATTAAATGCAAAAATCTCCATCACCCTTGAACTACCAGCGCTCAGGTTAACTAAGGCAATCGAAGATTCAACCTTCGAAAGCTCAATCGACAAAAGGATCATGTGTTTGACCGAGCTGAATGAATGATGAGCTATGGTAGTGGATCGGATTATGGAGCATTAGAACTAGGTAAAGGCACTTTTTGATAAAAAAGCTAAGGTTCATAATTTCCAAGTCGGAGATCAAGCCTTGTTGTGGAACAAGAGGTGAGAACAAAAAGAGATGCACGACAAATTTGACTCCCTATGGAGAGGCCCATTCACCATTCAACAGCTCTGTGGTGAGGCTAGCTTCTTGCTGGAGTACCAAGATGGAACGCCATTTGCACTACCTCACAACGGGCAACATCTAAAGTTGTTCAATCCTTGAAGCTTAGATAAGTCCATTTGTATATATGTACAGTTATTACATTTTGTCTATTTTTTTTTCTTTTTGGCTTGACTTCGTAGCCTAATGACTTAGATGAAGGCACTTAGAGACTGGTTTCTACTCCCATTAATTGATTTGATTAACGGAATTTCCCCAACAAGAGCCAACTGTTATTTCTAAAATCAGCTTAACCTATTTTTGGGAACAACTCCCTATGAAACTTATCCATTTCATCTTTTGTTTCTCTGAGTTTATTTTTCAAGACGGGTTCTTCTCATTCTCGTCTTAGTCTAACTGCACCTTCCAAAATTCATAATTTATGTCTTCTCTGAAAAGTGAAGGTCGTTACGGTCTTGATGTGTCTAGGGGACCAAACCCACCTCTTTCAGAGTTAGTGTTTAATTTCTTCTATTTTTATGCATGAGTGGCAAAATTTACCGCCAATGCATTTTCTCTTTGAGATGCAAGGGCGGAAAATTTTGCCGCTCCTATATTTTGCCTGCAAGGGCGGCAAATTTTGCCACCCATGTATTTTGCCTGCAAGGGCGACAAATTTTGCTGCCCCTGCATCTGAACTAACCGAACATGCAATGGTGGCCAATTTTGTCACCCATGCATGCCTCTATTTCCATGCGTGACATTTATTACTATGCGCGGTGGGTTTTTGGAGTTGTTTTTCACCCCATATAATCTAATTTGGGCCTCTTTTCTTCTCATTCTTCCTCCTCTCCTCCTGCCTTTTGCATTTGGGTGATCTGACAAATGAGTTGAAGTGTATTTTTGCAGATTCAAGCTTGCTGCGCGTGTGGTTTCTGAGGTAGGGCTTATTTTTAGCATTTTTTCTCTTTTTTTCCTATTTTTTGCTTAGTTAATTCTTTTTTGTCATTGTTGGGGTTTGTCTTTTATTTTTGTTTGACCGGTCAGCCTGCTCTTGGGAGAGTGGCAATTTTTGTCATTTCCCACTTCCCCCTCCACATCCTACACGGGTGGTGATTTTCATTGCCCGTGCGTCTCGGCCCCCTGTTTGTCTTCACCTTTGTGGGTGGTGAATTTCACCGACCGTGCCGACTCATTCGTGCACGGATGATGATTTTCACTGCCCGCGCACCCTCCTTACTAGACATGCATCGGTGGTGAATTTTGCCATCGAAGCATGCCCAATGTTTAGGGGCGGCGAAATTCACCGCCCCTACTGAAGCATGCCCAATGTGCAAGGGTGGAAAAATTCGTCACCCCTACCAATGCATCCCCAAATTGTAGCGGTGGCAAATTTTACTGCCCTTACCTTTTTTCTCCTGACCTACAAGGGCGATGAAATTTGCCACCTGTGCAGGTCAATCTTGCATGGGCGATGAATTTCACCACCTTTGCAATCTATCAATTCAACCTACAAGGGCGGTAATTTTTGCCACCCGTGCAGTTTTCTTCTAGATTTTTTTAACTCCAGAGGATTTTTCATCTTTTTCTTTCTTTCCTTTCTTCATTTTCTGCCTCAATTTTTGACCTGGCCTTTTTAAGTGACTTCCATTGACCATGATCACTTGATATGTGAATTCTCCAACTCGCTCCCTTTTCCCTAATTGTGTGATTATGGCTACAATTTTTTCTGAAGGCTCTTGCTCTTCAACGTCCATTCGATCGAGACTAGTTCTAATGTCAAAAACGTCTCTTAAAAAGGCAAAGATGATGAAGTACAAGTACCAAGGTGTCTTCTCGATCACTTCAGTCTCCTCCAATGTTGATGACATTTGGGACACCAAAATTGGACACGTAGATATGGCTGAGTTCATGGCTCAAACAAAGGCGATAAACCCAAGCTCCAAAGTAAAGAGGATGGTTGAAAGCAATATCCACTTGGTTGTTGCTTTCTCAGTGGCAACACATCATGCAAAATTCATCCTCTAATGTGCTCGCTTCTACAATAAAGAGATAAGGTCAGTCTCAGATGCCAACGGTAATGTGATAATTTGGCTAGATCTTGAATTCATAGACAAAGTCTTCATGTGCCTTCCTGCTATTGAAGTACGGAAGATCATCTTCATAGAAGTCGAGAAGGAGTACAATAAGGACCCTGAGAGGGCAAAGAAAGTCATGAATAATAAGTGGCTTAAGGCACCTAGAACCAGTCTATCTAGATGGCTATAAAACTTTTTGAGGAGCGATTTTATTGAAGAAGTCGGTGACTTGATCACTCTTCTCAGCAGAGTGCAAGGTCTCTCATCTTCCTCACAGTTTCATTAATGGATGTACCCATTCATCAAGATCATCCTCTAGGGTAAGCAAGTTATCTTTTAGGGTGAACAAATTAGCAACGCCCTCTACGAGCAGCTAATTAAGGTATAGACTTCTTCCAAGTTCTATATGACTTCGTACCTTGTGTACATAACTGCATCAATGTGAACTTTTTTAAATTTGACAATCGAAGGGGATAGAAAGACCATCCCAATCTACTCATATTACCCCCAGTTGACACTTCAAGGGTTAACCCACCATTTCAAAAGGGTGAATGATGCTTTCTTTACCATATTGTTATGCCTCTTTGACCCTTAGCTTGAGCAGAAGAGAGTGTCTGATGAAGCTTGGATAGTCGTCAATGACTATGGGTGTATGTTCCTCTAATTTTCCACCTTCTACTATCTTTAGGTTGGCTTTTTCCAAGGCTACCCCTATATGCTCCCCAAGTTCCCTTTTGACAAGTTAATTCTAATGGAACTTTACTGACAACTGATTGTCGTGCATACTAGACAAATAGAGCTAAAAAAGCTAGGTTTCAAGTTTTCAGTCAAAATTGGTAGGTACTCTATTGCAATAACAGCCAAAGCCAAAGTCATGGAAATAGGGATGCAGATGGTCATCTTGAAATAGTTCAAAAGAAGAGACAAATTTGACTACAGGGGAGTCAAGGACAAAATTAGGTGGAAGACTCAATTCCATGAGCCCATGATCGAGGACATCTGGATAGACCTAAAGACAGTCAAAGAAATCAGAAAGATGGACTATTACAAGCTGACCTTAGAGCAAATTAAATATCTACGGCTTGCAGAGATCCCTTCCAATCTGATCGATGATGGGAACATTATCAATAGCAGGTACTTAGCTGAAAAGGTTGCTGGCTTTCCTCTTTCTCCAACTTAGTGGTCTTAGAAGGAACTAACTTCTCTAAGAAAAAGATTTGAACGAATATTGGCTAACACCAATGATTGGTTAGCAACCAAAGGGATCATACTGAATGAATTTATCACAGGATCAGAGGCTGAGTACCAAGTAGAGATGAAGAAGAAGATAGAGAACAGAACCAAGAATAAAGGTGATGTTCCTTCCCCTTCTAGGCCTCACAAGCCTAGAATCATCTTTGTTTCTAAAAAATCAAAGACTAATGAGGAGTCGAAAGCAGCAGATAAAAGGGTTGGAGAATAGAGTTCTCAAGAACAGACAGCTCAACCAATGGAGACAGATGATCGGCTGTCAAGACAACCAAGCACTTCAACTCTGTCTTCACAGGAAGAAGCACAACTGCTTAAAAGCGTCTCTCTTTCTTTGCCTCAGTCTTCTATGGCACCCCCTTCTCCTCTCTCTCCTATCAATGTTCCCTCTTCTGGTGCTGCCTCTCCTTCTAGAATTATATTTGGTGATCCCTAGGGCACTTCTGGAGGTACTCCTCACTCCTCTGGATCCATTCCTAGTCTTTCATCTCCTCCTTTCAATATGGCAAAATTTTTTGCATAAGAACCAGAATTAGTGGTCGGTACAGTTTCACCTGTTACTCCAACTGCAACCACTGTCACCACTAGCAGTGTAAAAGCTGCCACAATAATGCTAGATGAGGGAACCATGGCCACGACAGGTACTTCTTCTCTCCCACCATAAATGTTAGCTTTCACACCCAAAATAAATAAGTTAGCCATCTCTCTAGATGACTTTGATTTTGGCAAAATAGTGTCGGTGAAATTTAAGGCTCCCAAGAGGCCAAGGATCCTCTCGAAATTGGTTGAGGAAAAAGGACAATTTTTTTTGGAAATAACTAAGCCTCCACAAGACGCAACCCTTGAGGGTTTTGAAATGAGAAACTATTCCATCTCTCATGTTGAACTTGGCAAAGTTACTCACGAAGGTGCGAAAAGTGACCTTCAGTCTGCTATGGACATCATGGTCCAGAAATTTGATTGAGAAAAGAAAATGAAAGATTATTTTAAGGCCAAGATAGAACAGCTGATGACAGTAATAAGAAGGTTCACTCTTCCCCCTAAAGCGGCAACTCCAGAGGCCTTCTCTGTAGATGACCCTATCATTCAAAAGGTAGAGAAAACTTACTTGAAGGGAAAAGTCCTGGAGGATTATATTGAAAAAATGCATACTCAGGGAATTTCCTTGCTTACAGAGGTTACAGAGAAGACATGCAAGATGAGGAAGGTGAGGGTAGAATTAGATGACCTGGTCTCTCTTATCTCTCAAGAGGTTGATAGTTTAGAAAAAGATCTTAGCAAATGGAGAGAGATGAAGGATCTGAAGAAGAGTACCTTGATATCTATCGGTGTCATCTCCAGCAAAGACTCTTATGTTGAAATCAAAGAGTCACTAATCTTCAGGATCCAGGTACTCAAGGATTTAATTGAAGATCTCAAAGCTTCCAGGGATGCTAGTGAGAAGAGCAACATAGGCCTGCTCAATAAACTAAAAGAACTACCCTGCAACCTCACTTCTAGAGATAACCAATTTATCTTAGCTAAAGAAATGATTCTAGATTTTAAAGGGATGATTCAAAGAGATTTTAAAGAAAAAGCCTTCTCAATGACCTCTGTGGACAATATCCTAGATACTCAACTGACTCTAGATAATCTAAAATCTAGATTAGCTAGTCATGCTAAGTCCATCACAGCATTGAAGGACGCTTTAATCAGAGCCAGAATCATCTCCAAGAACATGGTTATGCCAGATAGTATAGGAATTTAGGCATCCATTGCTATGTATGATGCTCATTTGAAGAAGTCTGGCAGCAAGAACTGAAGTTTTTCCCCTTCTCTTCTTCTTTCCTTATGCACTTTTGTCTTGTGAAAAGTGCATGCAATTTTGTAATATGTAATTACATGTAAAAAGTTCAAAAAAATATCTCAAAGTCAAAGATGAGTCATCTTTGACTAAGATATTTTTGTATTTTATTATTTTCTAAATTTTGAGAGTTTCTCCCTATATATAGTGGAGACCTCTTTTGTAAATGGATCTTGGATAATAGAGAGCAAAAACTCTGCCAAAATTGAAACACTTTTTGAGACTTTGTGATCAAACTTGTAAATCATATTTTGTTGAATGAATGAGAAGCAGGTTTATTTTAGACTTTGTGTTGAAGTTATCTGTGTTGTCTAGGGAAACAGTTTCTTATGTTCTCTTTCTTGATAATCTCTTGTTTATCTAATTTAATAAGCAAAGTGGGTGTGTTAATATTATCTGAGGGCATTTCTAAAAGGTAGAAGATAGACTTTGAGCTATTTTTATCTTTGTGATTCAGCTATCTTTTGTAGTTTCAGGTGAAGACTTTGTGCTTCGTTTCGTTCTACGGTTATGCTTGTTTCGAATCGGTGAAGGAGGCTACTGAAGACTTTGTGCTTACGTGAGTATTTTTGTGAACTTTGTTACTTTAGGTGATTTTCTACTTCACTTTTGATACCATTTCTGAAAGAAGAGGAATGTTGTTAGTTACAGACCAAGATTTCTCTCTTTTGTTCCTTATACATTACCTCTGAAAAAAGAGAGGTAGATGCTGTTATACCACCCCATATGTTATTTTCTGCTTAATTGTATATAAATATATCCAGCTTATAAATATTAATAGGGAATCTCTCCTTGATGAGAGGAGAGATTTACCTCATCTAGATCTGGTAAACCCACACTTTTCATGGTGTAAATCTCTCTATGCTGTGGTTGATATACCCATTTTGTCATCAGTTAGTTGACGACAAAATATTCACCCAACATAGAGTAAGGCAATGAAAGGGATCAAAGGTATCTCTCTTAGGGATATGAATGGTTATTTAGTATCAGAGTAATGCCACATCCATCTCCCCTCCAAGCCATCAAGACATTAATGGCCTAGATGAAGCCTTATAACTAGTCCAACCTTAGTTCCTCGAATAAAATCCAAGATTGAATGGAAAATTAAAATCACTTCTTACACACAATGGTGGCTATCTATAAGGTGAAAAATTAGTATGCTACTTACTATCATGAGACTTTAGTGCCTTACATTTTTTGTTGTGAATAAAAATCCCTATTATAATCTCTATTTTGTGTGAGAGGAAATTAAATTGGTTGGGTTTTAAGTGCTTGTCATTACTTTCCCTGTATAATTCACCATTTGTTAGGGCCAAAACACCCCTTTTTTTGAAATGGGGGACCCCTCTAAAAAAAACCAAGAACCAAAGCTCCAAGGTCCTTTTTTTTGTTTTTGTCAGTTTTACCTGAGCTTAAATCCTTAGAATAAGATGTCGCCTTGATTTCGCTAAGAAACAACAAGCCTTATTTATTTTTATGACTAAGGTATACTTGTTCTTTCATGAATTATGGTGCTAACATTGTATATCTCTTCCAACAAAAGCTATTGGAGTTCTATTCCTTTTCTAAACAAAGAGACCCATTGCCATTCACAACAAATCAAAATCTTAATGGCATACGAGTAAGTATTAAATGTATTGTGTCCCTTTTTCATTTCTTAATCTTTTTTATGGATTTCATAGGAGAGACTGACCCAATCAAGAGGTGCCACATCATTAAGTGTCAGAACAACCAATCCATAGACCTATCAAAGATGTTAGAGCCCAACCCAATTAGGAGGTGCCATGTTACCAAGTGTTAGAGTGGACAGTCCCTAGACCTGTCAAAGATATCAAAGATTAAAAGAGTATATCCCAATCAAGAATGGTTAGTCCCTAAAAATTTTAGAGCTCAGTCGAATCAAGAGGTGTCATGTCATCGAGTGTTAGAGTGTCTAGTCCCCAAACCTGTCAGAGATGTTAGAGTTTAAGAGAGATCGATTGAATTAGGTGGTGCCACATCACCTAGTTATTAGATTGACTAGTCCCTAAACTTGTCAAAGATGTTAGAGATTGATAAATCCCAATTGAATCAGGAGGTGCCATACTACCTAGTTGTCAGAGTGACTAGTCCCTGAACATGTTAGAGATGTTAGAGCTTAGAGGTGCCTAGCCGAATTAGGGGGTGCCATATCATTGAGTATCAAAGAAACTAGTCCTTGGAATTGTCATAGATGTTATATCCTTGGAGAGCCAAACCTAACCAAGAAGTTCTATGTCACCTAATAAGTTAGATGAATTGATAACCACTAAGGTCCTAAGAAGGTTAGAATAAGGTACGAATGAGGCCAGACATCTAATCAGGATATGCTACATGTCCATAAGTGACACCTCACACTTCCTAAGGGTATGATAGATTATAAATATTTTCCTAGGTGCCAATCATAAGTAGGAGGACCAATGAGAAGATGACATGTGTCATAGAGTAGGAGTTAATTAAGAAGCCTCTAAGGGATGTGACCGTGTGCTTACCATAAACTAAATATTAACAAAATGGAAAGTTGGGCCTAATTAGATAGTTTTGAAACATCTCATCACCATTGTTATATTCTATTGGTGGTGGAGGATCATGGGCTCTAAATTTAACTCTAGATTTAGAAGTAAAACAAGGAAATCTAGCCACCAACTTAAATTTGACTTCATAGAAATTGAGTTACCAAACACCATTAATACAAGGGGATGTATGCATGCATTCATAAAATTGTAAGGAAAGCTCACTAATGGTTACCATTGCATACCTTCAAGATAACTCCAACCCTTATCTTTCTAATTCCCATAGAGTACCCTTGTGTTTCATGCCTCCTACACTCAAAGCCTCCTTATTTCCCCTCTATCTTAATATAATTCCCACATCCTCTTCAAACCCAAAGGTCTAACCCGAGTATTGGGATACCGAATTCCCAATTGGATTGACCAAGTTCAAAATTACAATGACTTATTCAAAACAATTGAGCAAATGCTTAGAAACTCAAGCTCCAACGAAGAACAACAAGTATATTTTGAGAATGCCCTTTGATCTTACAAGAAATGTAGACTTCATAGAGCTGCTACAAAGCCAAAAGTATTTCTATAAACTAACTTGTTTGGTAACCTCTTTCTTACTTCCATTTGAGTGTAGGATAGGGTCCATGGCTGGGTATTTTTGCTTAACTCTTGGCACCAAATTTTGATATCTTTGGGAATGATTACAAGGCATACTACACACTCCATGACTACAACTTATCTTATGATGCATTAGTGGTGAAGATATGGACAGAGACCTACTAAATATATGACATCCTGCACAATCAAGATGAGAACCCAGATGCTAAATGAGTTAACAAGGAGGATATAAATGCATATATAGTCTGCACCTTTTGGGAAGAAGTTAAGGTAGGCATGATTTTTTTGAACTAATTATTTATGGCCTAGGACTTCTTGCACATCAATGAACTATAGGTTACCCTTCTCCATATGATCCTCACATGCTCCAAAGTTTCATATATGGGAGGACTGATCAATTTAAAGCTGGTCAATGCCATTACAGATGCCTAAGTTGAGAGCAATTTATATATGATGAGCTACCTTGTGGATGTGGTCTATAGGATGTTCTCTTTCAAGCCTTTAGATTTTCTTACATGGGTTCTCAAGGGCTCAGGGGTCCATGTGGTCTTATATAAACTATATGACCACTAGTTCCATAACTAGATCTGGAACACATGTGAGTATTTCTATTTGGTAGTCTACCAAGTAATCAATGAGGCCCTAATGCCCTAGATATCATAAATAATACTTGACTCCATCACCACCATTAGGGACTACTATCTCTATAGATAAGACATTATGATCTAGATTGTAGGTTTCCTCAAAGACCCCCTTCACCTATCATATTTCATCTTGAATCATTTGGTAGAGTACAAAATCACCTATCTGATGGTGGAGGGCATCTTTATATTCTATATACAATTCTAGTTGAAGGCATGCCCACCATTTTTAATTACTATTAGGCACCATATGTACAAGGTCTTCCTTCCAATCTAGAAGATGGTGCTTGGTTGGGAATCCTTTTCCTTAGAGAGAGATAAGCTCTTGCATTTGGACCCCAAGGAGATGATTAGAGCTCACTTGGTGTGGTATTCGAATCACCTCAATATCAACTAAGGTCATCAAGTAGAGGATGATAATGAGATATATTTAGATGAAGTTGACAACCAAGAAGTATTGTCTCAGATCATGGCAAACAAGAATAAGAAACGGAAGAAGGTTTAGGCAGACCCATCTATGCCCCCTCCAGCTCTTGCTTGATATATGGAGGGTCCAACATTGAATCTTCTTGTTATCTCCCAGAGGATTTTTCAAGGCATCCCACCACCTTCTCCTCCTTTTTCTTTAGTTATAGCTCTACCTCCTTTAGGTGCTCCTCATGCCCTATCTCCATTACTTCCTCCTTTGACAACTCCAATAGTCTAGATGTAATAGATATAAACCTACACTACTAAATGATAGGTAACCCACATACAACCAACTAAACCACTAACACCTCAACCCTGGTCCACATAGACCCTTAGGATTGATATGTCCAATAGTTTGAGGGTGATCCTAGAGTGATGCTCCCAATAGGCACTAGCCCAAGTTCCGTATATGCCCCCTATTTCTATTACCCAGGGCACCAAAAAATCTATCTTCGACCAACCTATCTCATCCCTATTATTTAATGAAATTTTCTCAAAGACAATTCTCCCTTAGGTGAACTTGACTTAGGAATAGTGGTGGGCATAAATATTCCTATGGGCCTCCCCTTTTGTTCTTCCTCCAATCCCATGCCCCTTCTATCTCTACTACTTTCTTCGTTCACCCCCTCCATTTCCCCTCCACCTCATTCTTCACCCTTCACCACCATCTTGACCACCCTTAATACACCTCATACAATCTGGGGAATCATCCCAAGGTTGCAGACCCTGAAGATGACTGCCCAGGGTGACCTAGATGTACAATGGAGCTTTAACCAAATTTTGGGGAGCATGAAGAGGAGATTGATGTAGAAGTTCATCTAAGAGGGAAACCTAGTGATTTGATAGACCTATAGTGATCTATTTTTCTTCATTAAAGTGATTATTTTCATTGGGCAAGAAAGGATGGACAAGGACCCACACTCCATTCTTTGGGCAACTCATAATATGTCTAAAAAACTCCTTGAGGACATGTAAAGGTAGGTTTAAACCTTAGAAGCCCAAGTGAAGACATCTTTTCCCATCAGATTGATTGGGTAGGTCAAGTATGCCCACATACTACTCTTCTCATTTCTTGGGAAGGAGTGGAGATTATGGATGAAACCAATGTGCTTATCCAATACACCTAGGGTTGCATTAAGAGGATTGCTGAGATAGATAAGAAGTTTAGGAAGCTACAAGTGGTAATTAACAAAGGAATGTTCATGGAGTTTAAATTATTAATGACCTTAGACTTTGGGTTGTATCAAACATACACCAGTAATATGAGGGCTACTATGGAGGAGTGGTTGGCCATGGATCACACTAGAACTAAACCCTTGGAAGAGGGAAAGAAGAAGATAATGACCTACTTTAAGGAGGTCAATATCTTTGTGCTATTTCACCCAAATGGCACCCTATTGGACTAAGGATAATATGGAGTCTACTTGGGTCAATTCAACTAGGTCATGAGGGATAAGGTCACTAAAACAAACCATGAAGGAGCATGAGTAGTGCTATAGCTATCAACATAATCCATGACAAGCATCAACTAGGTCTCTAGGGTCTAGGTGTCAATGGAAGCACCCTTCAAAATCTACTAGATGATGGTGACTCAAGTTGAGGTGATATTCAGGGAGCCCCTAATGAACCTTACCAAGTTTGACAAGGAATTCAACCTTATGGCAGTATTGTTAGAGGCTATGGATGCTAGATCAAAGTACTTAGGAGCTAGGCCTTCACACCTACCTCAATGTATCAACTAAGTGGTTCCCCACATATATTTTATAGGTTTTAGGGGATTATTTTATTTTAAATTTTGAATTGTGGTTATAATGTCATGAGTGTCCATTATGGCCCAGGATGGGATCCTCACTCTATTTAGATGTGAGTTCCATCCTCATCTATATAAATAAAATCCATATTGTAATATAAAGTTTGACTAAAATTTGCTCGAAAGTGCTGTCAGATTATAGCTAAGATTTCACTTATTTCTTCCTTCATATCTATAGACTGTAAATGTTGTCCAAGATCAATTGTTGTAACAACACCTACTTTTTAATGAATACAATTTCTATTTTCTATAAAGGGTTTTTTTCTGTGTCTCAATTTTATCTCATCTCCATTTTGAATGCTTGTCAATGCTAGGTTAATTGGATTAATTATTTTCTACTTTATTTGTGTTATGGTTATGATGTTCTTATCTATTATAATCACTTTATAAGTTCTCTCATTTCACTTCTTTAGTACTATTAATTTATGTGTTAATCTATAAATTACCTTATGGTGTTTTTACTATAAACTCCTACTATACATATTTAGTGATAGCTCATATTTAAGACATATTATTTATTCCATTAGACTCTTCACACCATATGTTCTTGGAGATAGAACTTTAGTGAAACTCATTTTACAGTGGTATAATTGTGACAAGGTCACTTGTTTTGATTATCAATATATTGAGTTCATTCTAGACATGGAAGCTCCCTTTTCTACCTTAATCTTCCCTCTCTTTTGTGTTTGTTATTTAAAATTGAGCTACCCTTTCCCATTATATTTAGAAACAAAAAATCATAATACTCAAACTCCCATAATAATCCTTAACAATTATACCTATGGACGTGAAATCTTTATTGAACTTTTTGTGGTAATAGTATATCTCTTAGAGACTATTCACACAGACTCCATTTATGAAGTTAAATACCTGTAGCCATGCCCTAGACTAATCCTAGATCAATCTTAAAATTAAGGATGAAATTGCATAGTTTTCCCCACCTTCCCCTTTTAGGGAATGCCCAATATCATTGGCATTTCATGACTAGAAGAGTTAGGATAAAATAACAATATTGGAGCCAGATTCCTCTCTAGATGATTTCTTGGCTTATCTACCCTCTTTGGAGATAATTTTGAGAAAATTTAAGTCAAACAAGTTGTTGTTGGTAGTGCATTTTTTGGTGGAATTTTGTAATGATAGAGATGTGGAGGTGGCTTTTTAGGATGCAAACAACAGGCGAGTTGGTGGGGGGTATTCTTCCACAAAACTAGTCATCTGTCATATGGTCTATGTCCACATATAAAGGTATTGTTAATCAGTGGTGTATGATATTTGACTTGGTGGTGTGTTTACCTGAGAAAAAGGGACTTGGGAATAAGGCAAGAAGACATCGATGGGTGGTGGCCCAATGTAGAATTAGATGACCAAGAAACCTTTTTCTCACATTCTAGCTCAGGGTGGTGCCAAACTTGGTTAGATTGTAAAGATCATGTGTAGTAAGGCTTTGTATTCTATGACATATGAAAAGGGTTAATTATGATGAGGTACGTGCCATCTTGGTAGTGGTGTTTTGACCCTCATTTATGTTGTTATTTCTAGCTGTTGTGTATAACTCAACCATGGTCTAAAGGGGTTGAAAATTTCTTATTTGATATCTTTTTGGTGTAGTTCCATCTTGGTTGGTCATCTATCTTTTGTCTATCGGTTTCCTAACAAGGTTTATTCCTTAGTTTTTTTAGGGTACCCTTTATTTTGGGGTAAGATTTTGGTTGGAATGGTTTAATGTGTAATCATAACCTTCCTCTTTTATTAAAATTTATATATGTGTAGGTGAGGGAACCTTTTAAACCCTCATATAACAAAAAACAAAAACTAAATATTCATATATAAGTGTATATTTACATAGAACAAGGTTATAATTACTTAACATTTATATATGTATATAGATATAGTAATAACACTTAAACTGATACTTAGTTAAAATAATTAAGAAAAATTTCCAATGTAAGGGACTTACCCATAAACATATATGTATATGAGGTTTGTAAAAAATTAATAAATTTGATTGTAAGTATATAACTAATTAAGATCACATAGACACATAAGTTAACATTTATTGCTAAAACATTGCACTTGTGACCAATCCTTTTACACCATTAGCTCATGCCCAATTCCACGTCTTTAAATTGTTATTCCTCTATTTCTATGTAGACAATCCATATCTCTAAGCAAATTCTATTTTTGAATATTTTTATTCACCATTATAAGTATCCTAAACTCATTATCATACTGATCCACACTTCTAGATTAACTATCTCTACTCCTAATACAAGGCTTCTCCTTTAGAATTGTCTCTCTCACCTATAGTGTCTAAATCTGCCAGTCACATCCTCTATCCAAATAATGACTATATGTTCAAATTCAAATTCACTTAATGGGTTATCTCACACATTTCATAAGTCCAATCCAAATAATTTATAAAAATATCACTATAAAGCCACTTTTGTTGATCATTCACTCACAAGAGGCACACATAATTGAAAAAAACTAGAACATCTAACTACAAATTGAGAGGAAAGCATTTATTATTGCCAATTTTGAGTCTACATAGCCCTAGTAGCCATGAGCTAAGTCTACATACACCTTGATTTTTACAAGTCATTTTTTAAATGAATAATTACATAAAGATTGCAATGACATCTATCATTACACCAATATTTCACACACACCACCATAGCATAGGATAACTACATGGAGTTTTATCCCTCTTATGAGTATGGTATTTAAGTAAAACTCAACACATGGGGTGTTTAGATCAAGCACAAATTTAGCCACTAATTACTTTTTCCTATTTATTCCATTTATTCTTCATGACCTATTGAGGTAGGGTTCTAAGTGAAGAAGAAAGTACACAATATCTTTTATAGTGAATCAAGTGACTCCAATCACACACATGACTCACATGTAAAGGTGCATAAACCCATTTTTACATAGAGGGAAAAAACCAACTGGACATCGGTAATCCCTAAAGTCACCAACAAGACATGACTCATTCTAGATAGTGAGGCCTTCTCTTAGGTGTATGCAAAGCCATGTTTCTGATTCATCGTGACCTCTCAGAGCCACATAATCATGGTCATAGTCTTACATGTTTTATTTTGACTTAATTTATTCCTTTTTGGTACTTTACCCTTTTATCATATTTTTATATTCAACAAGTTCTAAATCAGAAATACTTAATTTATGCTTATTTTATACATTTTGATTTTACATAACAATTTCTCATAATTAAGACTTAATATTTATTTATCCCAATTTTGATAAAAAATATTGGTGAAACTATCCATTGATTGAATATTGTAAAACCGTAGCTTCCCTTAGGGTTTCCTTCTATTTTTAACATTCCTTTTAGGGTTTTCAATTTTAGAGTTTTTGATTTTCCTATGAATCATGATCATAATGACTACATCTATCTATTCTTTCTTTATTCAAAGTTTTTTAGTGTTATTTACATTATTTTCCTATAATATGTAATTGTTTTCACTTGTATGTAATTCTATGGATACATAATTTAATGGAAAAACTAAACTTTCATATCAATCAAGAGCTTAATAGTGAATAATTCTATGATACTTATTGTTGTATGGCTCAATTCGAATTGACACATGTTTCTACTAGACGGTAGAGGGCTCAAATGGTTCCTTTTGTTATTCCTACCCCTAGAGCTCACAATTATCTTAGCTCATATCCCATCTTTACTATTAATCCTATGCTCTCTATAAATAGATTGAAATATAAAATCTTTTGCTATCTATAGATAGATAGGAAGACAAAATTTGACTATAGATATAGATTACATATCATAGATATAGCCCCATATGAATCGAAGCTTATATTAGGTCCCACGTTCTGAGCTATTATCGCTAGATGAGGTTAGGTGCCTCAATAATTAAGATAAGAGGAATAAATTAAATAATTTCATATCTACCCCCAACACAATCTAATAGGACCAATTAACCAATATAAAGGGTACAATATTATTGATTAGCTAAGGATACACTAGCTAAGATTTTTATGTTAGAATTACCTCAGAAAGCTACTATTTTTAAGGATATTTTATATCAAGCATTGAATCACACATCCATGCCTTGGGACACACAACCTTTTCATTTTGCATATGTTGTGAACACTTTGAAGGATTTTTAGGATGTCATATATTTTGGAAATGGGGATTTGCCTACGTAGTTTACTACTAGTCAAAAACTTCATTTGTTTATACAAGTCCATATCAAAATTACAACATTAAAATTGGTTTTGATAGATAATGGTTCAGGTTTGAATATTTTCAATCTTACATTCTTATGGACAATGGGTATTAATATGGGTTCACTTCAAAAGACACATAAGAATATCAAATCCTTTGATGATGTACCTCACCAATCTTTATGTTCCATCACTTTGGATATCAAGGTAAGGATGAAAATTTTATCTTATTAGTTTCAGGTAATGACTCATCATTTTTATTATAATTTACTATTGGGTAGACCATGGATACTTTCAATGGATGTTTTACTTTCTTAATTTTAAAAGTAAATAATGAAACTAGTAATAGGGTGTGTAGAAGAATATCTGGTAAAGTGTGCACGTAAATATAGATGATGATGGGAACTCCTCTTTAGCTAAGATAGAATAACTTGAAGATAAGAAAGACACTAGAAAAAGGGGGTTGTTATCAAGTAGATGAGTGTATTGGCTAGCATGAGCTAGATCTAAAAAGTGTATTGCTTGTTAAGAGGCCATCAATCTACTTTTATAATAATTGAGTTAAAAATGATAAAATAAAGATCTACTTGCATAAAATAAATGAAATGTAATAAAAATAAAGTAGAATGCTATTTAATAAAAAGATCAAAAGTAGCAAATCTGGTCAATACTTATGCTAAAATGGTTGGGGTCTAGTCTAGAAAATCAAAAAAGGTACTATAATCAGGTAGAAATAGAGAAAGTTGGGTTTGACTGGGGTTACGGAGTTGAAAATAGCTTGCTATATTTTTATGCCATAGTGACTATCGATAGTCAGGTGAACCATCATTAGTTTAGGTTGACCATCGATGATTGGGTAACCATTGACAGTTGAAGTGACCATCAACATTTATGCTAACCATCAGCGGTTACCTGTATAAATCTAGAAATGATAAAAAAGAAGTTGTAGATTGGGTATTGGGAAAACAAAGGTCTATTATAAGGTTTAGGGATAGAAAATAAGATACTCATGGGTTTGATAGGGCAGGGAGGTTAGAAATAAGATAAATAAATAAAAACAAGTGAAATATACTTAAAACTTGATAGTGAAAGGTTGAAGTAATTTGGCCAGAGTGACAGTAATTCAGCTTTCAAAATTGATTCTAACAATGCTTCAGGTCTTTGATGATGTTGTTTGCTTACTAAAAGGATGCTAAATACCTATATGCAAAAGAGTTTGGATGCAAGATTATGGATTGTGGATCTATTTCACTTCTTCCACTTCTCCTTTTATAAGATGAAGTTAATAATTGGGATGGAAAAAGTTAATAAATTAATAGGAGGATAAATTTGCCAATCTATAATGTTTAAAATCTAGTTTTAAAATTAAGTTACTGTTTAGGGAGATACTTATCTCACACAAAGCTATCAATGATTTAAAACTTTAGAAGTAGGCTTGGAAACCTGACTATCGACTGTCAAGCCAACCGTCGATAGTTAGGCTGACCGTTAATAGTCAAGGGGCCAAAATAAAATGGGTTAAAGCAAGTTAAAAAGGGGTGAATCAAATGGTTTAGCTAAATGTGTTAAGTTAGGGGTTTGATAGGGTTAAGTTAGTAAATGAGTCTGATTGACTAGGTAGTCCACTAGACACAGGGTCAAATGAGAGTTAAAATGTAGTTTGACATCGAAAGCTATCATGTGAAATTTTTGAGTGTCTACATTTTTCCCCATTTTGTTATGCAGATTTTCTCTCACAATTTATAGAACAAAAATAGATCGTTGGTCAAGGTCTGGTTGCCCTGAGTATGGAAGAAGGTGTTTCCCCTCAAATTAGGAGTTGATAAAGCAAAAGTGAAATTAGGTTAGGGTTTGATAAATGGAAAATGGGTAGTGATAAGGTGGGTGACTTAAAAATGTTAGGAATTTGAGATGAAAATACGTGCACAAAATTCAACTAAGGGTGATATTCAAGATCGCACAAAGATGAAAGTTGTCAATGTTGGTAAAAATAAGTTTGATTCTAGAGGGACATATGATAGGGGTAATCTATCCATAGTGTTGGTCATAACTACTTGGGTTAGGCCTATTAAGACATATAGATAAGGTTGGTGTTGGTCTCAAGTATCCAAGGTAGGAAGTGCTCCTGTGAAACAACATAATTGGCCGGGTCATGCATGAGGTGGTGCAAAGTTTAAGAGTTCAACATGGTAAGGTTGGTCAGTGTGATTAAATTAACCATGAAAAGTTATCACAAAATAAGTGAATGATTTAGGTTATAAACAACCAACATTGAGGTGGACACGGTATAATGGTTGGTTGGTTGGGTATGGTTCGGTAGGAGATCGCTGAGATGACTCCATATGCACTAGGCAAGTGGACACTGCCTACATAATTCTATGGACATAATATCCAAAAAGAACTTCAAGCCAAATGTAGTTGTCTAAAAAGGTTGGTAGTGAGGTGGGGTTGTTTTTAAAGGGGAAAGAAATGTGTAACCTTGATTGTTGATGGTCAAGAGATGTCCTAGGGTCAACCATCGACTATCATACTAACCATCGATGATTAGTTAAAACTTTAAAATACTAGAGGATTAAAAGTAAAATGGATCTCATTTTTACAATTTGACTTTTATTGCTTTAGGCTTTGGGTAATATGTGCAATTTTTTGTTTGTGTGTTTAGCTTTTTGATTTAGAGTGTTGTGAGTAGTGGAGTGCATGTGTTCAAGGGTTGACCAGATAGAGGGTGGAGAGGGCATGACTGAGCAACTGGATGAGGTCTCCAACCCTGATAGTGATCATGAAATGAGGTAAGAGTCATCTTGAAATTGATAGGATGTTGTAATTGGTTGTGTGGTAGGGGCATTATAGGTAGTTAGTAATGTTTTGGTTAGGGTTTTGAATTGGTGTTAGTAGAAATGATGCCCTAGTTTTATGTTTTGTGAAATAAAGCAAATTTATGGATGAACGTGATAGTTGGTTAGAGTCTTAGGTTGGAATGGTGTGGAAGTTTTAGATGTTGAGGGTTTAAGTTTTGCATCGTCAATGGTCACACATAGTTACCATTGGTGGTTCAACCCAACCATCAATGATCAAACCCCAAGGGTAAAAGGATCCATAAGGACCATCAATGGTTTAAGGAACTATTGATAGTCAAATTTAAAGGGGTAGGGTTGGTTAAAAAGTTATTGTGTTTAAAGAGTAATATGTGAAATGGTAAACATTAAAATTTTTCAATTTAGTTCTAAAAGCTTTGAAAAGGGTGTGTTATAGTTATGAGAGGGGTTAAAGTGAGTACCATTAAGATGTGTTGTAGAAGAGATATGTCCTAAAAAAAGGGTAAATATAGGTGTGATAGGGTAAAATGTTGAAAATATTAGTATAATGAGGTGAAAGACCTTTTAGGTGGGAGAGTGAAGGGTTAGTAGTTTTAGCAAAAGTTAGGTGGAATAGGGAAATTGTTTGTGATAGAAGTAGTTGGGGGGTAGGATGAGGGTAAAAGTAATGTGAATAAAGGTAAAGGCCAATTTTTAGTTTTAGAAGTAATGATGGGATAAAGGGGGATAGTGTTAAAAAGATTAGTATAGATTGGTACTTAGCTTGATGTGAAAAACTAAGTGGGCACATGAATATTATTGTTTATTTGTTGGTAGGATCGTGATCATATTTAGATGAGAGACCAAGTCCCTAAGATATTTGTTGAGATTCAATATGGGATGATAGATGCAAAGTGGAGGCATATGGAGGACATTAGAATAGGGGTCATGAGATAGTATCAACACCTTCCATGTGATGCAACTATGATCATGGTTCTCATCAAGAGATGGGACCTAGCTATAAACACTTTCATACTATCGATGGGGGAGATGATGATCCTCCTAGAGGATATTTAACATATCACACAACTAGCCATTTAGAGGGAACCGATCTATCATGTAGAGAATGATGAGAGAGATTATTTTATGGACTTGATATATGGAGCAGATCAAGTTCAGGCTAGATATCATGTCGATGGGGTGTGTTATGGGCACTTTTATTAGAGGGCCCTAGGGGATAGATGCTTATTGAATATGATGATGATGGGGGTTTCTTGATTTGCATTGTTAGTTTTGAGCAATGGTTGATTCCCATGTTTGCTATTAGGAGTATTAGTGGAGATGCTGCTAGGTAGGACCATGTTTGGTTGGGCCTCCATGTTATTTGTCTAGATCTATAAAGAGCTTTGGGCCTTCTAAGCACACTAGTGGTATGAGATCAATGTTGGGTTCATGCTCTATTATTGGGTGTATGAGTTCATACAAGTGTTGACACCATTGGAACTACCTTGGGATGGCTATGTGTCGACTGACTATAGGGTTGGCTTTATGAGATGGAGAGGGGATTATGCATTGACAGGGGATGGTGGTGCTACTAGGGATATAGAGTGGTTTAGAGATGCTTTGCATGGTTTGGTGGTAGGTGATGTAGTGTGGAGGCCCTATGTGAGATGTTCAAGTTGGGCAAGGTATGACTACCACACATTATCACTATAGAGTTGGTGCTGGATCTATAGGAGGCAAGATGGTGAGATGGAGCTTATCCTATTTAACTAAGTATGGAGATAGTTTGGACTGATGTAGGGGATCCCACTAGATTTTCCATGATACAAGAGAGAGGATGCCAAGTTCTTACTACCAAAGCCATAGGCACAAGAGGTGGTTTTAGAACATGAGGAGCTACCATAAATGATGTAGGGATTATAGATGGTTAGTAACATGGTACCAAGCTAGGTATGTAATGGTTGATTTTGGATGGGGTGTTAGGAGGTAGTAGCCCATGGATGTGGACCCTATAGGGCATTGACATAGGATGGAAAGGTAGCAATGGTACTATTAGTAGCATAGGACTAGATTATCAGGTTA
Organism: Torreya grandis; assembly: GCA_037957365.1. Taxonomy (NCBI): domain Eukaryota; kingdom Viridiplantae; phylum Streptophyta; class Pinopsida; order Cupressales; family Taxaceae; genus Torreya; species Torreya grandis. The sequence continues at coordinate 648,896 of JARHVA010002993.1, forward strand.
TAGGGATAGGTGGCCACTTTATAGGCATAGATTACAAACTTATAGGGATAGATTACTATAGTGACTAACAAGCGAGATCAGATGAGGATCTCTCTTGGATTAGTGACTCAAGAGAGATATTTGTTGAGACAGAGGGTAGGATCAGCCATAATAGTAGAAATAGGACCACCTAACACAATTCTAAGGACATGGTACCTAGCCACCATCGAATAACTAAGATATTATGAGGCTATAGTGCTAGCATAGTTTCCATCAGAGATGCGGTATGGAGAGTATATGACCATTTTAGCAGGTTGTCCCTTGATAGCTACTCTAAGATAGTGGGCCTCGATAATGTGGTAGGTAGGGATATTAGGGGGACCACCTCTAGATGCTAGTATAGGTGTATGTGCAGGTGGAGCAAGTGGTAGTGGTGTAGGTGGTAGCAATTTTGGTGCCCCAAGGGCTTGATAGAGGATATTTTAAGAAATATATAATTTTGATTTTTATACCAGCCTGCATGTCGAAGATGTGAGATGTATATGAGTGAGAGAGACATGGATGCATTATGTCATGTATTTTCTTATTGATGTATATGATGATTATATTGTTAACATTTGATTATATTGATGACATGTTGACATATGACATGATGATTATGTTTGGATGTTTATGATGTTTAGTTGATTATGTATTGATGTATTATGATGATGATGATGATATAGATATAGATTATGATCATGATGTGGTTATGTTTATGGATTATGGATGACATATATGATGTTGCATGCTTATGTTTATGTTAACTCTTTAGTTTAGGTGATGCTTGGTTCATATAGAGTTAAAGATGTGTTTCTTCATGATAGTGAATATATGATAGATGGGTTTTGATGATGTTGTTTATGAGATGATTATACAATGTAATAGGGTGTAAGAGAAAAAATTAGAGTTTATAGATAAGATGAGGATATAAGCATGTTTATTGATAAATATTGCTTATAGATAAGATAATGTGATAATGTGATGATGTTGTGAATTATTGTAAGGATAATGTTGATGACATTTGATGATCGTAATATGATTGTATGATGTCATAATGTTATGATGTTATTGTTTATGGTTTATGGTTTATGATTCTTGATGTTTTATTTATTGTTAGGATATGGTTCATGGTTTATAATGTTATGATGGTATTGTTGAGAATGATGTTTTAATTTGATATGGGAATATAATGGAAGTACATAAAGTAGTTGTAGATAACAAACTAAATATGAGAAAGAGCTAAGAATAATGAGACATATGTCTATATAAACTAATGAATAGAGGGTAAGAAAAAAGTCATGATGTGTTCATTGACAAGGGCCTAATCAAAATTGAAGGTGAATGCGAGTTAATGAAAATGAGCCTTTTGAATGCTTCGCATTAGCATGGTTTGATCGAAAAGGAAGGCATCATGATCATGTTGTGTCAAGTAAGCTCATAGTCCCTTTATTTCATAGAGGGTATGAAGGGAAGGTATATGATAAGTAAATGGGTGAGATGACAACCTGATGTGGGTTAGCTTGCCCCTTCTATAGGTGACCAAAGAGCCATTATAGATAACTCCATGCCTTAAAAGAATATGTAAATTGATCAATGTGGGAAGTCTACTAATGCCATATATAAGAGTCGATTGCATCTTACTTGCTTGATGTGTAGACTAATTGATGTGGGAAGTCTACAAATGACACTTTATAAGAGCTGATTATGGCTTAATTATTTTACTTTGGACATAGGGTTGTTTGTTTATTTTGTTATTTTGATAGTTTGGTGAAGCTGATCAATGTGGGAAGCTTCAAATGGTCACTTAAATTATCCATATTTTAAGGGAGTGGTCTAAAATTAGATTTTTATAGGTATCCTTCAAGGGAACAATCTATTTTAAAGCAATTTTTAGGTGTTGAGAAACTATGCTTCAAGGGAGCAGTTTACAATGCTAGAGATATGGATCCAACTGATATTTTGGTATCCTAAATGATCTTGAATGCTGGGTTGGACATGAACTTGTCTATTTAGGCTTAAAGGTTTACATTCATGGAGGTATAACTTTATCACAAAAGGTTAATGATAGATGAGGGAAAGTGGTTTGAGAGACAACTAATCATGGGATTCCATTTGATTAGAGATGAAAAGTATCCATGAGAACCATCCCATGGGTAGATCTATGGTATCCATGCTTATTATTAGGCTATAACTATGATGGATAATCACATGGTTCTATGTTATAATCAATTATCCCCAAGAGAAATAGGGATAGGTAGGTGAAGAGAAATGAAAATATCATAAACCAAGGGATGAGATTAAGTTAGACACAAAGGGGGAGTGTGATCCTTGTTTTAACAATATAAAGGACATAAATGCAAAGTGTTAAGAGGCTCATGTTTTGGTTTGCCTTCGAGAGAGGGAAAATGATATTCTCTTGATCTATATTTATGGGTTATGATGTAGGGCCCAAGCTAATTGAAAGAAAATTTTCCCTTTTAATTTTTCTCCATGTTAGTGACATGTTGGTTTTCCTTAAGGATGAGGTTTCCAATATTAAATTTTCACTCTCTTAGGTACTTGTTATAAGCACATTTGATTCATTCTTGATAGACACAAAGATCACTAAGCACGGTTAGGCAATGTTCATCAAGGAGTTCAAGACATGTAAGATGTTCTTGATGATAGTCACTCTCAAAAAAAATTTCATACAATGATATGCGAAGAGAGGGAATTTAGACTTTGAGAGGTAGGACTACCTCAAATCTAAAGATGAGAAAAAATGGGGTAGCACCTGTAGAAATTTAAATGCTAGTGCGATAGGCACATAAAGTGAAAGGGATGTGAAAGTGTTAATCCTAACCTGAAGCACTGACTATTTTGGTGAGCATTTTGATGAGGGTTTTGTTAGAGGATTCTGACTGTCTATTAGCTTGTGGATGATATGGTGAGAAAAAACTTAATTTGATGCCAAAATCATCACAATGACTTTAGAATTTCTTATTTTTAAATTATTTTCCATTATCAATGATGATCTTATAGATAAGATTGAAGTGACAAAGGATATGGTGGTTGATGAAGTCGATAATCTTTTCATCTTTAGCTGAGATAAGAGGGATGGCCTCCACCCACTTGATGTAATATTTGGTGGTAGTAATGATATATTGACGTCATTTTGAAGAATGGGGATTGATTCCCTAATAAGGTCAAGACCCCATTACAAAAAGGGACAATAATATTTATATAATTTAAGGCCATGGGGATGTGCATGATGTAAATTAGCATGCTATTGACATTTGACACACTTCTTTACATAGTTGAAACAATCTTGATTGAGGGTGGGCCAATAGTAGCCAAGATGAAGGATACACTTAGCAATAGCTAGGCCACTAAAGTGTCCCTCACAAATTCTATCATGCATTTCCTTGATATCATGGGAAGCTTCATGGCTACATAGACAATGGAGAAGGATTCCATTGAAGCCATGTTTTTAAAGGATTGCCCCTAGTATGGTGTAATGAGAGGTACCCTGAACAAAATCTCTTAGAGCATTCTTCAAAAGGTTGGGAGGAATAATTCCAAGATTAAGGTAGTCAAAAGTTTGGTCATACCAAATGTCAGAAGGAGATGTTTCCACACTATAAAGTTAGGAAGATCAGAACTAATATATAAGGTGTGATAAAATAATGGATGGTGACAAATAGTTTAGATTCAACAGGTTGAGATGAAATTTGGGAAGCAAGGGAGGCCATCGTATCTATGAATTTGTTAGTAGATCAAGGAACTGATTGAATAAGGTGATGATTAAATGATGCTAAAAGTATGTCCATGAGTTGTTTGTATTTTAGGAGGACATCATTTTTACATTGATAAGATACATTGACTTGGTTGATGACTAGTTAGGATTCGTCAAAGACACTGATTGTTTTGAATCCCAAGGCTAGGGTGGTTTGGAGACCTATGACTAGGGCTTCATAATCAACTATGTTATTAGTGCATTAAAAGTCAAGTTTAAAAGAAAGGGGAAGAGGTTCACCATTAAGGGGAATGAGAATAACTCTGACACCCCCACCATTTTAGCATTTAGAGCCATTGAAGAACATGGTCATTTGGTATGTGGGATCCTCTTGAGAGAGAGTTGTGATAGAATCATCTAGAAAGGCAAGAGGAAGAGGTTGATTGTCTAGTAGAGGATCTTCAACCAACTAATCAATGATGACCTATCTTTTAATGGAATTTTATGGAAGGAACTCAAGATCAAACTCAACTATGAGCATGAGCCACTTAGCGATATGCTAGTTTAGGTATGGTTTAGAGTGCATATATTTGAGGGGGTCAGTATTGGTGATGACATATGTTTTATGATTAAGAAGATAGTGACAAAGTTTGGAGGCCATGAACACTAAGGTGAGGCAATTTTTTTTGAGATGGGTGTAACAATTTTCATATTTGATAAGGGTGTGACTAATGTGATAGATGGCTTGTTATTTATTTTGTTCATCATGATGAGTGAGCATTACCCCTAGGGAATGGTTCGTGGTGGATATATGTAGGTAAAAGGGCTATTCCTCCTTAGGAGGGATGAGGATAGGTGGAGAGAGAATATACTCCTTGATTGAATTGAAGGCTTTTTGACATTCCTTGGTCTGCTTAAAAGAGGTGTTTTTCTTTAGGAAGTGGTGGAAGGGTTGACATTTATTTGATAAATAGGAGATGAAGCGATGGATGGACTGAAGTTTGCCTTATAGGATACAAAGTTTCATAAGGTTGGTAGGAGGCATCTCTAAGATTGCTATGACTTTGGTGGGGTCTATTTCAATTCCATGAGGAGAGATGATGAAAGTAATAAGCTTTCTTGATAAGACTCTAAAATTACATTTCTTGGGGTTGAGCCTAACATGATAATGGATTAGTCAATCGAAGATGATGGCAAGAATAACTAGGTGATCCTTGTAGTGTTTGGATTTCCCAAGGATATCATCCATATAGTCCTCTATGATTTTATGGATGAGATCATGAAAGATATAGGTCATGGTCCACTGATAGGTTACTCCAACATTATTTAGTTCAAAGGGTATGACCCTATAGTAGAAGGTTCCCCATGGGGTAATAAAGGAAGTTTTATGCTGATCTTTGGGGGCAATCAAAATTTGATTATATCTTGAGAAATCATCCATGAGAGATAACATTTCATGGTTGGCTGTAAGACCAACAAGTTGGTCGATGTTTAGTAAAGAAAAGTCATCCATTGAGCAAGAAAGGTTGAGGTCACGAAAGTCAATGTTGAGGTGAAGGCCCCCTATGGTCTTCGTGATAATAATGATGTTGGAAGCCCATTGTGGATAGTTGATAGGCTGATTGAAGTCAATGGATAAGAGACATTTAAGCTCTTCTTTGACAAGAAGGTGTATCTAAGGATGCATCCTATAAAGCTTTTATCAAACCAACTTCGCCTCAAGATAGGTAAAAATGTTGTGGAGGGAAATAGAAGGGTCAATTCTAGGCATATCTTGATAGGACAAAGCAAATTCTATGCTGAAATATCTAAGAAAAGAAGGGTAATCTTATTGCTTCTTGGAATTTGAAAATTAACTAATTTTGACAATATGAGGGTTACCTTTAGTACCCAATTTGACATCAATAGTGGATTCATTTAGCATAGTTTGAATATTAAGAGGGAGATATTTATGAATTGAAGAATCCCCCACACCAAGGTAGGTGAGAATGGAATCATCATCTTGATTTTGAATGGTGTTGATGGTAAGATAATTGTGTTCAATCATTTCAGGATGGATGAGAGGAAGGGTTTTAGTTTGGCCATTATTTTGATAGGTCAGGGGGCCTAAACCAATGGTATTGATAAAATAAAGTTAGATGGGGTTGGTGAGGATGAAAGTTCTTTGTTGATGGTGGCAATGGATTTTGGTGATATGGGTTCTTCTGGTGGTACAAATCCAAAGCCAAAGAACTCATGAGGTTTTTGAGTTTTGATTATGTGTAATTCATGAGGTCCTTGTTCATAGAGGCCAAGACCAAACCCCTTCCAAGCGTACTTTTAAAGGTAAGCTTTGGTAAAGGTGTGTTTGTCCAGGTAGGAAAAATCAATGGTGAATAATTAGATGAATGGGGTAGTGGTGGGAGTGAGAAGTGGTTGATCAAGTCCCCCATAGATGATTTTTATTATTATTGGGGAGCCTAAAAGGGATGATGGTTCTGATGTTAGGATCATAGGAAGGGTCATATTTTAGGTTCCTATATTATTACAGAGTGGGGAAAGTATCAATATCTAAAAGATGGTATTCCCTAAGAGAGAGACATTGGAATATGGATTGCAAGGGGTCCTCAACCAGAATTTGGGATGAAGGGATAGATGAGCTAGTTGAAGCTTCATCATTATTATGAGTGAGAGTGTTGATAGTTTTGGTTAGTGGGGTGGTTTTGTTAGAAGATGGTTGTGAGATAGATGAAGGAGGTAGGAGGATGTCATTAGGTTGATATGTCATATTACAAGAGGCAAAAGGACTGGGATCAGATTTGATGGTAATAACTTGTCCCTCATGCTCAAATTTGACACATCAGTGTAAGGTGGAAGGGACATAACTCATAACACAGATCCAAGGGTGTCTGAGTAACACATTATATTGGAACTCTCCATCTATAACTTAAAATAGTTTGTGAATAGTATGAGGCCCCAAGTGGATATGAAAGACAATAATCCCTAGGGTAGTGGCCATGTTATGATTGAAGGAGTGAAATACTATCATACTTTTTGACATGATGTTTTTGGGTAGCTAAAGTTGGTCATATGCATAGGAGGAGATAATGTTGATGCTATTTACTCCATTAATCATAACCCTCTTGATGCAAGTTTGATTTATGTATACTGTGACAAAGAGGAGAGGATTAGGATCTTTAGTGTGAATAGATATTATTTTAATATCCTAAAAGGTGATGAGGGCAAAAAGTTGGAGGGATCCAATAAAGGGTGTGAGAGGTTGAGGATCATCTAACTAAACCTTTATGGATTGTAGAGTCTCAATCAGTGCCTGGTGATGATGGGGTGAGATATTTATTAGTTCATAGAGGCTCATTTTCATCAGTGTTTGGTGAAGTTATTATAACATTAATCATTGGATAGATTCAAGAGGGTTGGAAGGATAAGCTCCTAAAATAGATACTTTGGGTTTTGATGGTTGTGAAGGTGAGGGTGGAGATGTTTGGGTTTGGTTGCAAGGTATGTCCATGGGATGGTTACTTTGGCCTTTCCCTTATGCTTATATTTTTCCCAAGATTGAGTAACCATATGAATAGTGTGGATGGGGAGATTCATCGAGTTTGGTGGTTGCTTCAGTTCCTCCTCCTCATCTTTGGGTAGGAGTGGGAGAGTAGGTAAAGACTGGGTAGGTTGGGTTGATGGTAATATTGGTAATGGGGGTAATAAGGGTTCATCTAATAATAGATCATACTCATCATATAGGCTATGAACAAGTGCTTGGAGAACTTTACAGTTCTTCATGTCATGTCCTAGTGCCCTATAGTATGCATAGATCAAGTTATCATTGAACTAGGAGGGTTTGGTATTCAAATGGTAGAATGGTTTGATAGGTGGTAAGATATTGGAGGAAGTTTACAACAACATTTATAAGATGGTTGAGTAAGATTCATTCAAAGGTGTTGGAGGTGATGGGTTTATAGTTTTAGGGATGGGAGCCTTTTTGGAAACAACTTTCACCTTATAAGTTATAGGTGGTGGAATGATTTTGGTTGGAGGTTGGGATTGCTTAGTTATGGTTGATTTAGGGGTAGATGATTTTGAAGTGGGAGACTTAGATGATGAAGGGTTGGATATACGTGGGAAAGTAGAGGTGGATAGGTTAGTTAAGAATGAAGGATAATTTGATGATTTGGTAGGGGTAGGTGTAGGTAGAGAAAAGGGGGATGGTCTACTAGACTAAAATAAATGGTAAGTGGCAAGGAGGTGGTATAGATCTAGTTCAAGGTTTTGGTTTGGGTAACTCTACCTTATCAATTGGTTTGGTTAGGGTTTTTTTTGGTGAACTAGATGGAGTTAAGTCTAACTTCAAAGAGGGGTGAATACGGATAGGTGTGGGAAAAATTCCCAGATTTTTGACTAGTTTGGTAAAAGAGGCATCAAGTGATTTGGAAATGCTAATGGGAGGTGGTTGGGATGGTTTAATTACGGGTTTAGATTAAGAGGTATTTGATGGAGGGGGAATAATGGGTCTAAGGTTATATTCAAGGGAGGTTGATGATTCAAATTTGTTTTGGTAAGGGAGCCCAAGATGATGCAAAAAGGTGGCTCTATCAAAGTTAGGTTGAGAATTAAACTCTAAACTTTGGAATAATATAGAAAATAGCTTATAGATGGGTTTGGTTCCTTGGTTGTTGGTTTCAAAAATTAAGCCCTTAGGTGAAAAAGAGGGAATGGTTCTTATGTCCTTATTTTTTGTGGAAGGTTCCAAAATTGGTGGCTGGGTGGATGAGGTAACCTTATCTTGTGGGATGGTTTCCAAAGAGGGCATGGATGGTTCTATGGTAGGGGAGGTAAGTGTGGTATCCTCAAGTGAAAGAACAAAAATGGTTGCTTCCTTTATTTAGATGTCTAAAGGAATGGGAGGTATTTTTACCACTTGAATGGGTGGAGTGGAAGAAGGAATGGTTAAAACAATGGCTGGCTCCTTCAGTGTTTCCATAAAAGAAAATGTAGATAAAGCTGAGGTATCATCAAGTAGAGAAGGAGGGCTAGTTGAGTCCTCTTTTTGGGCATCCAAAGGAATAGGAGGTGAGTCCAACACTTCCATAAGTGAAATGGAGGAAGAGGTGGTTGAGGTAATGTTATCTTCAATAATGAGCTCACTATTAATAACATTTATCATGTGTGCCTCATAAGAATGAGATGATTCAAGTTTGTTGTCATGGTGATGGGTAGAAGGAGCATGATTGGGAAAATGTTTGTGGAAGATGTCAAGAGAATAATTAGGAAGTGCATTGGATTATCAAATGTAAGTTCTCCACTATCAATCAAGTTTTGGACAAGAATTTTGAAGGCATTAAATCTATTAATGTCATGTCTTATGACTCTATGAAAGGCATAATGGTCATTCTCATTATACCAACCTAGTATGGGGTGAGAAGCATCAAATTGTTGGGGTGGTTTAATAGATGGAAGTTGGATGAGGTTGGATTTGATCAATTTATCCAAAATTGATGCATAAGATTCTCAAATGGGAGTATATTGTTTTGGAGGAGCTTGGTTTTGGTTTCAATTTTGTTCATAGGGAGGGTTAGAAGAATTGGTTTGAGGTGGTTGGTTGATAGTTGTAGGTAGAGCAGTTTTTAGAACAACTAAGTTTGTGGATGCTTTTGCTTTGGTATTAGATTGGTTAGTGGTTTTGGTGGAGGAAGGGTCATTGGATTTAAAGCTAGAATTCTTATTTTGCAGTTTCAATTTTCTTTCATCAATGTCTTAGTTTTCAAGTTTTCATGCCATGGTGAATGCCTCATCAAAAGTTCTAAAGGTTTGAACTTGAAGAGTGGGGGTTATATGTTTAGCATAACCCTGAGAGAAGAGTTCAATCAATTCAGGTTGACATAAGGAGAAAGAAATTTGGTTGACGAAAACTCTCCATTTAGCCATAAAATCAATGATTGACTCATCATCAAATTGCTTAATAGAGTAGAGGTCCGTAATAGAAACCTTTTTAGATATATTTATCAAGAAATGCTCTAAAAAGATTTGGGTCAGTTGGGAGAAAGAAAATATGGGTGTGGGAAGAGCACTATACCAATCAAGGGTTGGCCCTAATAAGGACACGAGGAAGGTTCGAAGAGGAAAACATCATCATATGTGATCAAATAACAAGAATGATGAAATGCTCTCAAATTATTTTGGGAGTCCTCCTTGCCTTGGAATTTGGAAAACTTAGGTATTTTTCATTGAAGAGGATATAAATGGATGGGAACAGATGTATGAATGGGTTCATTACAAATTTGATCATAGGATAAAAGGTTATGAGAGCCAGAGATAGATGAATCCAGGTTGGTCATTTTGTCCATTAACATCTTGACTAAATTAGGTTGAGGTTGGAAAGATACATAATTAAGGAGCACATTCCGTTGAGGTTGGTTGGTGTCGATGTAAGGATAGGTGGTAGAAGGTGCTAAAGAAGCCACATATTGGTAAGTGGTCATAAGAGGTTAAGATGGTGCCACATAAGGTTTTATTGACACAAATGGTTGAGTGGAAGGTTATATATATCCTTGTAGGTTAGGGACATATTGATAAGTCATCATGGGTACTTGTTGAGGGATGGATGTGGGTTTACTTAAAGGTATGGTTGAGATAGTGGGTTGAGGTTGGGTAGGTTAATGTTGAGTGGCGACTCTAGTGCTAATGGGTGGAAGAATTTGAGGTATAGAAAGCACCAAGTTTTGACATGGGGTAGAAGTTGGTGGATTGGTTTTAATAAAGGGAAGGGTGGAAATAGGGGTAGAAGATAACCCCATAGTAGGTGGAGTATAGGTAACTAAAGCTAAAGTTGAAACTATATGATAAGTGTGGGTTGTGGTAAGAGGGGGAGAAAAATGAGGTGAACCCTCATCATTAGAATTATATTCCATGGAGGAACAATAAGAAGGGGGTGGTTGACTGCCTTGGTTTCTCAGTTGATGTATAGTAAAAAACATGTGGTAAAATAGGAAATAATATGATGAAACTCATACCTTAAAGAAAGAGCAATCAAAAGAAAAGAATTCAAGGCAAAAAATGCATACACTAAAAGTGCATTAAATCCTAGGATTCTTTTTAGATCACTTTTGGCTTATGCCTTAGAAAGTGTGAAGAAGGAATTTGGATTGTAGATCGGGTACTAAGAATAAATTTAAGGTTGGTTTTGGGTTGAGTTCAGGTGCTCAAGAGAGAAATCTGTATTGAACTTCAGTACATGGCTTGGTATTGGGGCCTACCCCCTCACATCACACATTGCAGTGATAGGGGTGTCAGGTGCTTAGCCAAAATATATTAAATTTTAGAGTTTATACATAACTAGAGAGTTGAGTTGGTTCTCCCCTTAGTGGTGAAATCTAAGTAGGATAGTCGAGAAGGGGTAAGGTTACCACTAGGTGATGAAATCCTAGTCAGGGCTTGTCTCATGTATATTTTGATGTGTTAATTGTTTTATGGTTTGAATTAAGTGTGTGATAACAAGTGTGAAAGATATGATTAATTAATTTGCCTTCTAAGTTACTAGATGAACTAAGACAAGAAGGCAAATAATGTATGCAAGAGGTTTATTTTAAGCCCAAAATGAAATTTTTAGATTTCATTCAATGAGGAAACAATAAAGGAAAGAAAAGGGATACTGGGTCCCATTGGGCGTACCAAATTTTTTTAGTTAATTTTCACTCATTTATTAATTTTGAAATTAAATAATGAAACTAGAAATAAGAGGTGTAAAAGAATACCTAGTAAAGTATGCACACGAATTTAGACAATGATGGAAACTCCTTTTTGGCTATGAAGGAATAACTTGCAGATAAGAAAGACAATAGAAAAGAGGGGTTGTTAGCAAGTAGATGAGTGGACTGCCTAGCATGAGCTAGATCCAAGAAGCGTATTTCTTTCTAGGAGGCCATCAATCCACTATTATAACAATTAAGTTAAAAATGATAAAGTAAAGATCAACTTACTTAAGATAAATGAAATGCAATACAAAGAAAATAGAATGCTAGTTAATAGAAAAATGACCAAAATTAGAAAATCTAATCAATATTTATGCTAAAATGGTTGAGGTTTAGTCTATAAAATTAGAAAAGGTACTGTAATTAGGCCAAAATAGAGAAAGTTAGGGTTAACTAGGGTTATGGGGCTAACAATAACTTGCTATATTTTTATGCCATAGTGACCATCAATGGTCAAGTGAATCATTGATAGTTTAGACTGATCATCAGTGGTTAGGTAACCATTTATGGTTTAATTGACCATCAACGATTGTGATAACCATCAGTGGTTACTTATGTAAATCTAGAAATGATTAGAAAAAGGTGTAGATTGGGTATTTAGGCAAATAGAGGTCTGTTATGGGGTTAAGGGGTGGAAAATTAAATACTGATGGGCCTAATAGGGAAATGTGGTTATAAAAAAGATAAATCAATGAAAAAAAATGAAATATACTTGAAACTTGATGGTGGAAGGCTGATGTAATTTGGCTAGAGTGACAGTACTTTGGCTTTTGACAGTGATTCTTATAGTGCTTCAGGTCTTTGATGATGTTGCTTGCTTGCTGAAAGGATGCTGGATACTTATATGCAAGAGAGTTTGGATGCAAGATTATGGATTATGGATCTATTTCACTTATTTCTCTTCTCCTTTTATAAGATGAAGTTACTAATTGAGATGAAGGAAGTTACTAATTTGATAGAGGGATAAAGTTCCCAATTCATGACATTTTAAAGCTAGTTTTAAAAGCAAATTTCCATTTAGGGAGATACTTATCTCACAAAAAGCTTTCAATGTTTTAAAATTTTAAATCAAGCTTAGAGACTTGACTATCGAAGGTCAAACCAATTATAAATGGTTAGGTTGATCATTGGCAGTCAAGGGGCCAAAACAAAATATGTTAAATCAAGATAAAAAGGGATGAATTAAATGGTTTAGTTAATGTGTTAAGTTAGGGGTTTGATAGGGTCAAGTTAGTAAATGAGTCTAATTGAGTAAGTGGTCCATTATACATGAGGTTAGATGAGTGTCAGAAGGCAGTTTGACATCAAAAGCTATCATGCACAGTTTTTGAGTGTCTATAATGTCGAGGGGGTAACCTCCACAATAATGTAATAAAATTAGAATTCACAAACTATCCTAAAATACTAACCACTACCTCCTATTAAACTAGCCATGATTATTCCATAGGATAACCATACTAATAACATGGAGAAATGAAATAAGATAATATGAAAGATATGTAAGCTACAAGTTAGTCAAACATATCCTTAGATGCACTATAGGTTAAGGGTGTATAATGTCCCTCCCCTTCAAAATAATGTTTCCCTCAATGTTGAATCAAATTCAAATGTTTCTATAGGAAAAATTCATCCTCCTATAATGCACCTTCATGATTTAAATTTTTCCACTTGATCAAATACTCCTTAAGCTCTTATATGCATAGCCTTTTTGTGCATGTGTGAAGGATCTCCTCAGGTTCCAAAATGACTATTACTTATTCCTCCAATTTAGACAACTCAAACTAGGTATAAACTCTATGTCCAATGACCTTCATGAAATATAAATGAAATACAAGATGTATGGAAGTGGATTGGGGTAGCTACAAATTGTATGCCACAATGCCAATATTCTATAAGATCTAATAAGGGCCATAGTACATAAGAGAAAGTTTGTTACCATTTTAATGCTGATCCAAAGATATATGTTTACCCATCATATTGAGGATGATAAGACAAGCTATGAGCTAACTAAGTACCAAACTTGCAAATAACTTAGTCCAAAAGTTAATGGTGAAGATAGAATCATGATCACTTATAATGATTTTTGAGTTACCATGTAACTTTTAAATTGTATTAAGAAAAGTAACAACTACTATACTTGATAAAAATGTTTGTGACAAGAAATGAAAACAAACATATTTTACCTCCTCCTACCATTGGCTAGGGATGGATAATTGTTGTAGAAGACCTAATGTCTTACTTTTTTTTCCCTTTGTTCTGTTGACAAACCATGCATTCTACCATAAATTTTTGTATATTCCCTTTGAGTCCATCCCAAAATAATTCTTTCTTGATGTGATGATATGTCTTCAAAAATCCTAAATGCCCCCTGTTGGAAATGCATGGAGATCTTGAATGATCTTGTGTTTGAGGATAAAATCCTGACATAGGTACAATCTATCTTTATAGCATTATGTATTTCCTTTCCACTAAAATTAGTTAGAAACACTTCAACCATGTTGAAGATTGTGAATCAGGATGTATATATCTCTGTCATTCTCCCATTCTGATCTTGCTTCTTCTAACAAATCTACTAGCCAAATGGTCATTGACATAACAATGCCTCAACTGATTCATCCCTAAGGGAAAGTGCATCTGCTAACACCTTATCTCTTCCTTATAAAATATTTCAAAGTCATATCTCAACATTTTAGTCACACATTTTTTTGTGATGACAACCCATGTTCCAAAAAATAATTTATACTATCATGATCAGTCTTTACCTAAAAGTGTCTACCCATTAGATAAGGTCTCCATTACTTGATTATATAAATAATTACCATCATCTCTTTATAATATATTGGTTTGACCTTGTTGGTTCCCTTAAGTTGACAAATTTTGAATGAAATAGGTCTTCTTTCTTGCATAGATACTGCTCTCATGCTATATCTTGATACATCACATTCAATAACAAAACTTTTGGAAAAATTAGGGGTCACCAAAAATAGAGTGGTGCACATAGCCTCTTTCAGTTGTTCAAATACCTTATTAGCTAGGTCATTCTAATGGAAGAAATATTTCTTCAACAAGGTTGTAAGCGAAGCTACTATGCTATCATATTTTTTTACAAATCTGTGATAGTATCATATTAGCCAGAAAAATCTCTGAAGGTTATTGAGGGTCTTAAACACTTTCCACTCCATCATATCTTTGATCTTCTTAGAGTTTACTTTAACTCCTTTATGTAAAATAATAAGACCTAATTACTCCACCTCATAGATGCCAAAAACACTTTAGGAAGGTTTTTCATAAAGATGATGTTGTTTCAGAGTTAATAGTACCTATTTCAAATTCTTCAAATGTTATTTCAAAAATTTAATGTAGATTAGGATTACATTAAAAAAACCAACACAAACTTTCTTAAAAAATACCTAAAAATAATATTCATCAAACTCTAAAATGTAGATGGTGCATTTGTGAGACTAAAACACATGACCATAAACTCATAATGGCCTTCATGAGTTCAATTTTTTTTTATGGATATCCTCACCTTTGATATGAATTTGATGATACCAAGAATGGATATATAGTTTGGTAATATAAAAAACACCATGTAATTCATTTAAAAAATCATCAATGATTAGAATAGGGAACTTATCTTTGATGGTATACTTATTTATTTCTTTATCTTCAGGGTGCATCCTCCAAGTGCCATCCTTCTTCTACACCATGCCCATTTTGGAAGAATATTCAATTTAGCCATGTCAGATAATACTTGCCTCCAACCTCTCATGTGCCATTTTTTCAATTTTACTTTTATGAGCATATGGATACCTGTATGGTCTGATGTTTAGTGGCATGCTACATGGAATCAATATTATGGCATGATCATGTTCTCTACTGGGTGGTAAGAATTTTTAAAGAACTTATAAGGAAAAAATATAGTGATACAAATCATTCCACCTCATTTTTAATAATATTTGTCATTTGATGTGAACTAACCAATTAGAGAGACTTTGCATGTAATTACCATAGTTTAAATGTCATACCTTCATAATGAAAGCACATGAACAGTTCCTATAAATTCATCTCTATTGTGCCCAAAGTTGTGAGTCATTTAATCCTAAAGTAATGTCACCCCACCCATGAGAATAAAAGACATAAGAAAATTACATAGGTAGTTTCCCATGGAAATATTAATACTATGGAATTTTATAGAATAGTTGACAATCATACCATCTATAATCATGACTTGAAATTGTAGAGATATATAAATAAAACAATTAAAATGAGTAGCCAACTCACTATTGATGAATTTATGTGTACTACTTGAGTCAATCAACATTTTTACCTTCTATTTCTTGAGGAAGCCTACCAACTTAGGAGTTTAAGGAGTACTTATAGCTGAAAGGGCATGACATGAGATAGTAGGGTGAGAATTTTCAAATTCCTCTTCTATTTATTTCATACCCTCAACTATGGCCTCATCATCATCTTTGTCTTCATTGACACCTTCAATGCATAACAATTTATTTTTGGCAAATTTATGTTCTATGATCCACTTGCTATCACAACCAAAATATAACCATTTAGAAAACTTCTCTTCAATTTGTTGAGGGGTCAATATTTTAGGTTGTGGAAATTAAATTATGTTTATGACCATGAATGAAGGTCCTTATTTTGACCAATTATTTTTCCTCTACCTGAGCTGTGGATGATATGGCTTCATAAATGGTCGATGGATTAAACATATGAACCTCAAGTTGGATGTTATCCTTGAGCCCCCTAAGAATATGTTAATCAATTTTTTCTCAATGATGTCATCCACACATAAGGGTATATTTTAATTTTTTTGAAATATAATCTAACTAATTGAATTAATTTTTAAAGATGGTGTAATAGTATATTTGTATCTCCTTAGTAAACACCTATTAGGTAACACGAGTACCCTTATTTTTATTTTGAGAATATAACCATATACATATAATATTTTTAAACTTTATCAATTATTGATACTTTATTTCTTGTAGGAACTCATCGAGTCTCAATATTTCTCAGTGCACACCTTAAAGGGTGTACTAAGAAAGTAATGGGCATAATATTGGTCATAGGATTGTTGTCTCCTATACTACCACTTGCTATCTACACAACCTTTTCCCATACACTTCCCTAAGCCTTAGCTCCTCTCTTGCACATTACTTGAAGCCTTTTACCACCTTACTTAGCACCTACCTCAGTCTAAAACCCTTTTTGACAATTTAAATTACACTATTGACCTAGGATGACATTGTATTCAACTTGTTAAAAATACATTATGGGTCTAGGTCGGCCTTGGTCAACCTAGACCAAGACCGAACTTGTTTTTATCAAGTAACAATATTGAGTCAATTGAGACAACCTTGATCAGAATAGGGAACTTATCTTTGATGGTATACTTATTTATTTCTTTATCTTCAGGGCGCATCCTCCAAGTGCCATCCTTCTTCTACACCATGCCCATTTTGGAAGAATATTCAATTTAGCCATGTCAGATAATACTTGCCTCCAACCTCTCATGTGCCATTTTTTCAATTTTACTTTTATGAGCATATGGATACCTGTATGGTCTGATGTTTAGTGGCATGCTACATGGAATCAATATTATGGCATGATCATGTTCTCTACTGGGTGGTAAGACTTTTTAAAGAACTTATAAGGAAAAAATATAGTGATACAAATCATTCCACCTCATTTTTAATAATATTTGTCATTTGATGTGAACTAACCAATTAGAGAGACTTTGCATGTAATTACCATAGTTTAAATGTCATACCTTCAGAATGAAAGCACATGAACAGTTCCTATAAATTCATCTCTATTGTGCCCAAAGTTGTGAGTCATTTAATCCTAAAGTAATGTCACCCCACCCATGAGAATAAAAAACATAAGAAAATTACATAGGTAGTTTCCCATGGAAATATTAATACTATGGAATTTTATAGAATAGTTGACAATCATACCATCTATAATCATGACTTGAAATTGTAGAGATATATAAATAAAACAATTAAAATGAGTAGCCAACTCACTATTGATGAATTTATGTGTACTACTTGAGTCAATCAACATTTTTACCTTCTATTTCTTGAGGAAGCCTACCAACTTAGGAGTTTAAGGAGTACTTATAGCTGAAAGGGCATGACATGAGATAGTAGGGTGAGAATTTTCAAATTCCTCTACTATTTATTTCATACCCTCAACTATGGCCTCATCATCATCTTTGTATTCATTGACACCTTCAATGCATAACAATTTATTTTTGGCAAATTTATGTTCTATGATCCACTTGCTATCATAACCAAAATATAACCATTTAGAAAACTTCTCTTCAATTTGTTGAGGGGTCAATATTTTAGGTTGTGGAAATTAAATTATGTTTATGACCATGAGTGAAGGTCCTTATTTTGACCAATTATTTTTCCTCTTCCTGAGCTGTGGATGATATGGCTTCATAAATGGTCGATGGATTAAACATATGAACCTCAAGTTGGATGTTATCCTTGAGCCCCCTAAGAATATGTTAATCAATTTTTTCTCAATGATGTCATCCACACATAAGTGTAGATTTTAATTTTTTTGAAATGTAATCTAACTAATTGAATTAATTTTTAAAGATGGTGTAATAGTATATTTGTATCTCCTTAGTAAACACCTATTAGGTAACACGAGTACCCTTATTTTTATTTTGAGAATATAACCATATACATATAATATTTTTAAACTTTATCAATTATTGATACTTTATTTCTTGTAGGAACCCATCGAGTCTCAATATTTCTCAGTGCACACCTTAAAGGGTGTACTAAGAAAGTAATAGGCATAATATTGGTCACAGGATTGTTGTCTCCTATACTACCACTTGCTATCTACATAACCTTTTCCCATACACTTCCCTAAGCCTTACCTCCTCTCTTGCACATTACTTGAAGCCTTTTACCACCTTACTTAGCACCTACCTCAGTCTAAAACCCTTTTTGACAATTTAAATTACACTATTGACCTAGGATGACATTGTATTCAACTTGTTAAAAATACATTATGGGTCTAGGTCGGCCTTGGTCAACCTAGACCAAGACTGAACTTGTTTTTATCAAGTAACAATACTGAGTCGATTGAGACAACCTTGCTAGATAAAATTTTAGAAAGGTTTAGGGTTATATTAAACTATATATAAACTTACATTTTCATTATTTAAAGAGAAGATAAGAAGAAGAATATTATATTTCACATCTACTTATCCACTATTCTACTTGAGGAACATAGCTTAGGGTTTTAATACTTTCTTTGGAGATAAATATCTTATCTCGTGGAAAAGTCTTTTGGATGCATAATTTTTTTTTTAATCCTAGAGATGACTTATCTTTGTTATCCTTACATACCAAAAAAACCTTTTGCACAACACCTTGGCCTAGGGAGAGATTGAGGCTCATCATGTATATCTTCAAAGGTAAGTTTTCCTAACTTTGTTTCTCCTTATTAAAAGTAGATAGATTAGTATTTGTACTTATCTCCCATGCATTATGATTTCATAAATATTGACTTGACTATAGATATTATATGCATGTTTAGATTTTACATTTATTACTCCCACTTTATGCCACAAGCTTTGGTGAGCATTATATTAGAATTTACTTTACATTGCATCTATTTAGTGAATATGAAAACATAAAACCTAGCTAGGATCATTTCACAGTGTTTTTTGACTAGAGGATTTGGAACACTCTCTAGTGATGTTATTATGGTAAGAGATACCTAAGTTAGTTCTAGTAGATCCATCTTGGTCATGACTCTAAATATCTAATGGATCAAAAATTAAAAGTGTAAGTAAGATTTATCTTCTCTGATATAGGATTGATTAATAGATCAACTACATTTTCCTTTGTATATATTCTAGTGAACCCAATGTGAATCAAACCATTTTAAGTTATCTTTTATGCTTTCATTTTGTCATCATATTATATATTTTTATTTTTTTTGTACTATATCAAACTTATTGATATATTTCTAACAGTCTATGAATAGATTTAACATAGTTTCCCCAAAATGACTCTATTTTACCTATGTGGATCTTTTCCAAATATAGGTGATTTGATTGATCAACTTGGCACAATCCTCTTCTTTAGTCATAGGAATAGATATATAGTCAAACCAATCAACTTGGTTCGTAATTATTCTTTTTCAGCATACATGTATGCAAACATAGTCAAGCTAGTTGACTCTGTTCATAAATTCTTTTTCAGCATATAAGTTTTGGAAACTTCATCGAGCCAACTAACTCTACTAGCAAACTTTTTGAATCAACACTTGAGCATCAAAACATAAAATTTTTTAGTCTAAACATCTTCAAGCCCACCAAGGTTCATTCTTATCTTCTCTATCATTTCTCTTTTCTTCTTTTAGTAATGTTTTTCACAAGTTTATTGTCTATAAAACTGCAACCTTATAGCCAACTGGGTCATCTCACTCGACATTATTCTATAGCCTATGTTTATCTCAAATACATAGTTGACCTATTTGAATTTATTCTTATAGATCTTAATTTCGTAGAAAAGTAGTGACCCAATTGTCTTTATTTTGCATTGTTTGCATACAATATCACCTGAAACAATTCTTTACTCTTCATAATCAAGAAATTAACCTCTTTTTGATAGTAATTAACTTTTTATTTTAGTTGTTTGCATGATTAGAGTAACAAATATATATTAATTAAGTGATTTTTCAAATTACTGATTGAGTCACAATATTTTTCTCTTTTACACACACTTTCAAATCACTTTACACACAAAAAGTATCAAATATTTATGTTCTCAAGGCCTACCTACTTGGATTTCATCACCAAGAGGGAAGACAACTTAGTTTTTTGACAAGCATAAATATGTGGTTGATGGTATATATTGGTAAATCACTCGACACCCTTATGACTATGGGATTGTCAAGTGAGGGGGTAGGCCTCAATACTAAGCTAGTACCATCACCAATACATATCCCTTTCAACCTAAACTTCTTGAAACTATCCTTAGATTAATTTTTAGTCCCTTATTACAACCAACTTATAATCACATTAATTTCAAACTTTATTACTTTTTAATAACACTTAGGAATGACTAATTAGTTAAGTTTTACTTTTAAGTTACTACTTGCTCTTTGATCATTATATTTTGTATTGCAAAACTTGCATTAGTGTAAAGTTTGTGCAATGTGTTCCAATTAGATCAATCACATTGATCTAATTTCTTGTGTACTTAATTTTATTTTCTTAAATTTTATTTTGCCAAAATATTTTTCTATTTTTAGATCACTTTCATCTCTATTGACATAGTCTCTTACAAATTGTTCAGACTATCTTCCTACATTACATAATCAACTTATTTGACTACTTATCCTTATCTTCCTATTCAATATCCTATCTAAGAAGTACATATTAGACCTATCTAGATTCATCTTCTTATTTGTTGTCAGGTTCCCTATTCAATAGTACATAATTGACCTACATGACTGTGTCTTTTTTTTTATCTATTTATTCCCTATGTTTACAGAACATAGTTGACCTATTTGATTCTGTAACATATTTCATAAGCTTTCTTTCCATCAATATTTTATCCTCATTTTCTCATAATGAATTTCCTATTTTAGGATAATACGTAATTTAATCCATCAAACATGATGAGTCTTACCCATCCTACTAGGTGTTTCAAGAAATAGCTTGTGGCTTCCATTTTAAATGAATGCAATATTCACATTTCCACTCACACTACCAACTATGGGACACCTCATTCATCCTCAGGTCATAATCCCTTGTTATTTTTTAGATGATCATGAATTAGAGTACATAATTAAAATGCTCTTATTTATTAATGATTTTACTTAGCATAGAGGAAAGGACCCTTCAACCATTTATAATATTATGATGGGTTCTCAAGTAGAAGAATGTCTCTCACCTTCTCCTACCTTCTCTCACTAATTTGGAGGAGACATTTTCTTTGCTTCTCAATCCTTTCCTTTGATTTCATCTCCTTCCCATACCATGACTTCTTATTCTATGACCTCTTTAACCTCCATACCAAGTATCTCCACTAACATGGTATGTTCAACCTCTAGTGGGCATTTTCCAAAGACCCTCCTCCTTAATCATGCCACTAGTTCATCTCTTGCTACAAATTCTAATCATGATACTAGTGCTTCCTTTTCTTCATATGCAAACCATTATACTAATGCATCTTTTGATAAAAATTTTAATCTTTCTACTAGTGCTTATTTTTATACCAATGCTTCTCATGCCACTAGTGTGGTGCATTCTACTACTCATAGTGCAACCCAAGCCACTAATACTAATTCTAATGCTTTGCATGCTACACACACTAGTAAAAAAACTACCCAAACTCATCAAATTTTACAACAAACCCTCAATCAAATGAATAATTTTCAAACTAATAACTAAAATTAAATGATTTAGATGCAAAACAATCTTATTAACCTTCAAAACCAATCCCAACAAGTTTCATGGGGAGTGAAAAATCCAAATGCCCCCCAACCCCCCTTAGATATTCCCATGATAACCTTATTTCTCAATCACTCCTCATTAATAAAATGATTAAACATCTACAAAATGAACATCTAGTACCTCAAATTACTATTATCCACATAGGAGGTATTGCACCTACCATCAATTATAATAGGTGTAATGATCCCACATTACATTTAGAAACATTTGGTAATCTCCATAAAGATTGGGTCAAACTTAATAATTTTTTTGATACCAAGATATTAGCTAAAACACCCTCAATATATGCTTTACATTGGTATAATCAACTCTAAACCCATTCTAACAGTAGTTTAGAAGATTTGGTTAACTCCCTATTACAAGAGTTTCAAATTAATGATCTCCTTGAGAATACCTTAGCTCACTTCATAAATTTTAAACAACTTGAGTCTAAAAAGGCATAATATTTCATCAAACATTGGAAGAACTTGTCTAATAAATGTGATCATAATATGGCAGATGATAATTTTATTTATTTATTCACTAATGATCTCTATCCCAAGTTTTAATATCAGGTTAGGACTCTCTCTCCAAGAAATTTGGAATAATCCCTCGACCAAGATAAGTGACAAGATTTTATCATGCACCAATTTGAACCATATCAACCTAATTCAAGAACTCACATGCTCATTAAAATCAAAAAAACCATCATGATACCAATGATGGTGTCAGCAATACTTATGACACTATTCACAACATTCAAGACATTGCTCCCAACAACACTATGGAGCATGCTCCCCCTCCAAAAAATAATCATAATCCTATGTTTTATCAAACAAAAAACATTAATGTCCATAAACCACTATCCCTAGCTGAGCTTTAAAAGCATATTCCAAGTCCACTACCATGATACCTTTAGCCCACTCGTCCAGTGAAAACAAGGTATGATCTGAATAATTTTTTTTTGGTTTCATGTAAGTTGAGGTTACTTTATCAAGTCTTGTAGATAATTATGTAACTTACATATGGATTTTACTCTTGGCCCAAATTTTGATCATTAATAACTCATTCACAAGTGATAATAATAATATTACATAGCCTTTAAAGCTCATAAAACACAAAACAAAAATCAAGCTTTAAATGAAGCTAATGCTCATCTCACTATATATAAAGATCCTCTTCCTAATCATCAAGATAACAATGATTAGCCTACTCCTTCCATAAATAATGTTGAACATATTATATACCTCACCACCAATGAAGAAAATTTGGTACATATGACTAACATGTGAAGGGTAGTTGATTTTATCAATTTTAATCCAACACACACACACACAAAACCTTTCAACCATTCCAGATCATTCAAAGCACTTACCCCTCCCATATCATAGAGTTGGGGCAAGAGGACCTTATAACCTTCCAAGAACCACCTTCAACATCTCAATTGGATAATACCTCTCACACTATCTCTAGTCTTCCCCCAACATCTACACATATAGACATCATTCCCAAACCTTCCAATAGTATTTATTTAACCTAATCACAAAAAATACCTAAATCAACTATCCCACCATCCAAATATAATCAACCTATTTGTCCTAAAACTAAACCAACTATATCTTACCAGCACAAATTTGACTACACTTCCAACCCTTCTTCTCAGGAGCTCTTGCATCATTATGCACCTTTATCTAGCATTTCCCTCATGGGTTATGATGAATGGCACCCCATTACATAAATTTATCATCTTCCATATCAAATACCTTTAATTGTACTAATGTAAACTTCCCCTCATCATTAAAACTATCTAATTCAATCACTATTTATAATGAGCAACCCTCTTCTTCCTCTAGTAGGACATGAAGCTACCTTGTCTAGGTCTAAAGGTAGTATACTTCAACAATGCAAATAGATGTCCATACATGTTGATGAAATAATTGACACTTTTCTTTCCCTTAAGTTTCTTATCACTTCCATGATTCTATATGATATTATGTTTCATTTAGATAATCCTCTCCTATTCATTAGCATCCAAATAGGTGATATAAAAGTCAAACATGCTTTGACTGATGAGATTTTAGGTACTTATGTTGCATCCCTTAATTTCATTAAAAATATTAGATATTTTGAGTGTAATCTCAATTATAGATTTAGCACATGTCAAGGCTATAATAGAAGGCAAATGCCTCCTTTAGCTTATGTGTAGCTTCCTATTTCCATCCCTCCTGTCACCATCTGCATGAAAGTATGATTTTTAATTTTCCACTCTCTTATAACATCTTATTTGGTAGACCTTGGACTCACCACATGAGGTCTATCACCTCATCCACATGCCAATGCATCAAATTACCCCATAATGGTGCTATTATTAAGATTCAAGTAGACATAAACCCTTTGAATTTTGAGCAATTCCAAAAATGTGGTAACTTTAGAATTCTTACCCATAAAACTTTTCCTAGTATTACATTTAGGGAATCTCACCATTTCAATTATCCTATTAATTATACTCAAGGTTATAATGGTCACCCCAAACTCATTGGGAACATACCACTTAACCCCCTCAATTTCAATGATGATGAGATGGATGAGATAAGCCTCAAGATCAAAAATTTCAATTTATCCCCTCATATCATCTCCTAGCTTTTTCCATCCCTAAAATATCACTCTTGTCAACCTCATATGAATGATATACCAATGGTATTAAATAAGACTAAACATTCTATTAATTATAAGACTTTTGACTACAAGATCATACCTACCTATACCATTGAACTCCATACACCTGATTATGACGATGGTTATACTTTAGACAACCCATTTATAGGAGGACTTGTCAAGGGTAGAGATGCTGAGATCCTTTGATATCATACTAATTTATTTTAGTCTTTTCATTCATCTTATCACATTCCTTAGTTCATAGTGCCTAATTCTATTATTTTTCCTTTTATTACAAGGTAGAAACGGAGTGATCACATGGTACACCTCTAGTTTTAGTAGGTATTTTTAGAATAATGCTCATGGATCATTCCATGATTGACCCTTACCATTTTGATCGATACCAATATCATTATAGTTTTCCTTACACCAAAATGTTAGTTATTGCTCTTAAGCCTTCTACACATCCCTCTTTATCTTTAGCTGAGCCTCACCCTATTTCTGATCCTACTTTACCTTTAGATGAGCCTAGTCCAATTTATGTTTTCGTCCCACCTTCCATTGGTGATGGACTTATTCCTTTACCATAGATTGATTCCATGCCCACCCAATGAGATGATAAAACCTAGTGTGCCATTTATAAAGTTATCAGTCATTGGACTAGAGACTTCCAGTTATATCATCCTTCTTCAGATTTTCCTTCTACCTCTTTCGTTAGTAGACCCCCAAAGTATACTAAAAATCATATTTGTTGCTTCCATAAAACAAATAATCATTCTTTTACCCATTTTTTAAGGATTCAACAATATATTGACACACTACGTCCTACCCTTACTTATCCCAAAGACAAAGCTATACCTCCTCCCAAATTTTTAGCCAAGGATATCCCTAAATATGGGGAGATATATTATCTTTGGTAGTAATGCAACACCCATCATGTTGATCACTATCAAATTCTCTAGCAACACCTTAATGATCACCTTTTGATGATTCATACACATGTTGTTCCTCCTTCTATTGGTGTCCCCACACAAGAAGGCTCCTCCCTTTTCACTTGTGTCACATCCTTCCCCACATGTATTTATTTCCCAACCTCTGGCTCCTTTTCCATCAATGGTGCCTCCTTCTTGTCCCATATATACCATACCTACTCAAACATATATTCCTCTCCTTGAGTATTATACACATGAGAGTCCTTATGAGCATGATCCTTCAGGTACATCAACATTTTATTTTGATAAGATTTAGAGAGAGTTTTTTTCCACAACTTTCAATAAGGATTGATGAGACTTTGGATTTCATTAGGATCCATATTCATAGATATATTTTAGATGTTATGGATAAAATTTGTGAACAAAATTTACCAGTATTTTAAAAAATGGTATGATGTTCTTTCAATTTTTCTTTCACTATGATTTTGGATTAGATTTTTGATCCACTTTTA
This sequence comes from Torreya grandis, assembly GCA_037957365.1. NCBI lineage: Eukaryota > Viridiplantae > Streptophyta > Pinopsida > Cupressales > Taxaceae > Torreya > Torreya grandis. Next base: position 674,974 of record JARHVA010002993.1, read on the forward strand.
TATTTATTATATCATTTGATTATGGGTTAAATTTGGTTTCACATATCTATTTTACATGGATATTTATATTATGCTTTATGTGTTGTATATGGTTTCATTTAATTTCATCCTTTATTACGGATTCTTTTTCACTCTTTCCTTTATTGCACACTTACGTATATCAGTTCCCTTTTTTCATAGATTTCTCTTTGATTATTTGTTATCTTATCTCAACAAATCAAATAATTATTATTGTGACTTGGTTATACAAACCATGATCCCCTTAGTAATATTTATTTACCACATGTTCAGTTAAAAAATAAGACATCTCATTGTAATCCTATTATATCAATCTACTTTGAATCTCCTTTTATTTTCTTATAGTCCTTTCACATCCTGAGCACACCCAAAATTGAAAATTGATATTACATATTGGTTCATAGGTAAGCCTAAGTGTTTAGTCAGTCATATCTTTGGATACCTTACTTCATTTAACCAAAGTCAAAAGCTCATTTGTGTGTACCATTTTTATCACTCATGTTGGTTATTCTAAATCTATATGGAGGAAGAATCATAAAAGCCATAAAAGTTAAAATCAAAATCATTAAACAAAAGACAATGATACAAAAAACAACATACAAATATCAAAAGTTAAATCACATTAAAAGACATGATTCATAACTTATCTTCTTTTTCTAAGCGAAGCTCAAACTCTATAGTTAGCCTCGTGATAGAATCGAGGTCCATTGGGATGTAGTAGGCTAGTAGTTTAAGAAAGAAGAATAAAAAATATTACAGTAGATCAATGGATCTGTAAGAGGTATTGAGGAATGAGGAACTTGTTGTGGCAAGGTAGGTCCATTTTATTTTTTTTGTTTATATAGCCAACATGATTCGATCTTAGTATCTCACCTATTTTCCTATAAAGCTTTGTGCTTATTATGAGTAGGTATCCTTTGCATTTTGATGATCACTAAAATCTTAGTGTCTCTCATTTGTACCTAGTATGCCTCATGTTTTTTAAGGTCTTCTCATAGACGCCTATGTCATGATTTTAACATTCCCTCTTCCATTACAACAATCCTAATATTTCCCCTTGAGAAAGATTATTTTGTTAGCTAATCATTTCCCCTAGGGTTTAATTTTTATGAGTTGCAGTCTAAGATCATGGATAGGACCAGGCCTTCCTCACAAATTATGACATTAAAAACATCTTTTAAAAAATTTCCCATAGTATTTTCCACTTCTTTGGTATTTCTTTTATGAGTTGAAGCGTAAGACCATGGATAGGACTAGACCCTTACATAGTTCCTACTATAACCAAGTCACAATGAAATTACATCCATCATAGGTAGTGTTTGATTATGAGTTACATGTCATTGACATACTTCCCATCTTGATTTAGTATGTTTTATGCCTACTTCATAACTTTTTCACTTTCTATCTTCTTATTTTTTGATTGTGTGTATGTTTATAAACATTTTATTAAAATTTTCATATTTACCAGCTTGAATTAGTGTGATTAATTTAATCCCTTTTACATTTTGTCTTTATTTTTATACTTCACAACATGATTTAGTATGATTGATTGACTTAATTGTTTTGTTTTTATACCATTGGTTTTTCATGTACCTTCCATTTTATTACAATTTTTTCATACTTCTTAACATGATATAGTGTGGTTTTTATTTGTTTTAACTTGATGTAAACCTTTACATGGTTAATTTTTTTTTACCCATTTTTACCATCTTTGGTTCATTATATTTAGTCATCTTTTATTATTACACATTTCCCATCATGATATACTATGTATTACATTTGTTTTGATTACTTATACTTTTCCAAATTAGTTTTTATTTTTTATTTTTAACCATGCATGTGTCTCACACAATGATAGAAAATAAATATATATCACATATTTTCCATAACATATACAACAAAAGATAAACACTTATAAGAGAAAAGAAATATATCCATGCATCCACATCTAAATCCAAGTATAACTCATGAGATCAATAAACTATCAAAATCAATATATATATATATATATATATATATATACACACACACACACACACACACACACTAGACTAGACTAGACTAGACTTCTATAGACTAGACTAGACTCTTATAGACTAGACTAGACTAGACTAGACTAAACTAGACTAGACTAGACTAAACTAGACTAGACTAGACTAGACTAGACTAGACTAGACTAGACTACACCTCTCTATACCTTCCCTAAACTCAACTCAACTCTACTAATAGATAGATAGGAGAGGGATAGGTAAGGGATAGTAAGGTTTAGGAGAGGGAAGGGATAGTAAGGTTTAGTAGAGGGAAGGGATAGAGAGGAGAGGGATAGGTAAGGGACCTCTCTAAACTAAACTCAACCTCTAGATAGATAACTCTATTAACTCCTATAAGGTAAGGAACTCCCCATCTCTATGAATAGAGAATTATAACCCCCCTACCCCCCTGGGGGGGATATTATCCACGGGAGCGGTTAGCTCCCTTCGGTCGTAGGTGCCTCTACTCTAAACTCTACTAAACTCTACTCAACTCTACTAAACTCTATAGATAGATAGACAACTCTATCTAATCTAGATAGACAACTCTCCTAAACTCTATTATAGATAGATATATATTAAGATAGAGAGATAGAGAGATAGATAGATAGATAGAGAGATAGATAGATAGACTCTACCAAACCAATAACAAGAAATAGGGGCCTCTCCCAAGAGGGGCCTCACTTTGGGGCTTATAGCTAGATAGAGAGATAGAGAGAGAGATATCTAGAGAGATAGATAGTAGAATGATAACCCCCTACCCCCCAAGGGGGATGTTGCGGGAGTGGTTAGCTCCCTTCGATCGTGGGGGTTGTGCCTCTCTAAACTCAGATAGATAGATAGTAGTTTATAGAGGAGAATGCCTCTACTCTCTAAACTAAACCTATATATGAACTCAACTCAATGAGACTCAACTCAACTCAACTTCATGTGACGTATATAATCTCTTTGGTACAGAGAGGTCTAAGATAGGCCTAGTCTCACTCTATATAGTAAGAGAAGGTAAGAAGGGATATAATAGTTTAGAGCTCTTTTGGGGAAGGGACAAAGACAAAATGGTCCAAAAAAAGGCTTGTTTTTGATAGAAATAGGAGGAAACCCCTCGAAAAGTCAAAACACATTTTTTTTGTTTCATTCTCAAGACGGGTCATTAATTCTGACATGTCCAAAAAAAGGCCTATTTTTGACAGAAATAGGAGGGGAACCCTCAAAAAGTCAAAACACATTTTTTTGCTTCTCTAACTTCTCTTAATAGTAGGATTGGATTGGTTGGTTGCCCCCATAGATCTAAACTTCTCTATTTTCTATCGGCTTGGGGTTCGAATCCCCAGAGATCAAAACTAGGCATGGAGTGAACGTGACTCCCAAGTCAGTACCGGGTGGAAATGCACTCTGATTCCTTCCTCCTCTCTACTCTATGGATGGAGGGGAGGGAGTCACTCCCTAGAGAGGTTTTAGAGGGTGAAAAAGTACTGATTCCTCCTCTCTAGTCTAGATACTAGAAAGACTATAGAGGAGTCACTTCCCATAAAGGTTTCAGCTTGCTTCTCTGCTTCTTCTCTCTAATTTTCGATTAGAGAGAATAAGCAGAACTACCAAGGGATAGTTCCATGCTGAGGCTCCACCGGGATATCATTTGTTAGGTGGACAACTTTGCTATACTCAGAGTTGGGGTGCTAGTAATACCTCTTTCTTTTCTAAAATATTAGAGGGTTGTCGATATGATATATGAAATGATGGGACCCACAATCACAAAAACCCACAATTCACTGACATTGACCAAGCGAGATTACTTGCTTGGGTTTGGTTCGATGCTCTCATAGCTTAGCTCTTTACTATACTCTACCTTTCTTTAGATTAGATAGGAAGGACTTAGGCCCCTCTACTCTACTATACTCTCTTTCATTAGAGGTAGAGGGGCTTGGAAAGGAGGGATAGGGTTTTGGAAAGGAGGGAGAGGGGCTTGTTTTTATTTATTTTCTAGCTTGGATAAGAGGGATAGGGGTTTGTCTATTTAGGAGGGAGAGGGGCTTAGTCCCTTCCCTCCCTCATCTTTCCTCCCCTCCCCTCCCCTAGATAGATAGGGCATGGGCTATTAAGAGTGAGATGGCCCTACCTATCTACATGGGGAAAGGAGATGCCCCTATCTATATTATATAACTACCCTCCCTGCCCCCCAATCTATTTGGGGCTATCATATATAGAGTTGAGTGAGATGGCAGTGGGCACATTTTATAGATAGAGATAGAGATAGAGTCTACCATTTAGTTTAGATATGGGGTGGGGGGCATTGTCACAGTCTCTATTTTTTTGGCCTCCCTATATATCTTATCTATATGGCTATTATATAATGGATATGGTGGCACCCCATAGAGAGCCATATAGAGTTCAATGGGGCCCTCATGCCATATAAGTTGAGTTTAATGGGGATTGATCTATAGATAGATATTAATATAGATGGGTGCCAATTAAACTATATACCATCGATCTATCTATAGGGGATTGATTCTATATATATATGTATGTATGTATGTATGTATCATGTGTTTTATATCATAAAAGGTACAAAATATAATTGCTATAGCCTAGCCATGTTGTCCATCGATGTTTATGACTATCCCCTTTAAATAGTGCATTGTAAAGAGGCAGTTCGAGATCTCAATCTAGTAAATTGTCCCTACAAATTGGCCACTTCGGTTTACACTTGTCCTAGCTAGATGGTGATCAAAATGTGTGCAACTCTCTTTTATACCAAGGCCTACCAGATTTGTGCCTCTTCTACTCTAACTGCTATTGGTGGTTGTAACCCATCACCATGTGCTTGTAGCTATCTCACAACCTTTTCTACTAGTTTAAACCAACTTCCCTGGGCTAAGGCACATGGAACCTCAAGATCATCCATAGTATTTGGGTCATATGGTGCCAACACCCCATCTAAAATATCATGGTGTGAAACCATAACTAGAGCTCCCCATTTGACCTCCTCTATCACATGATCTACAAAACTAAAACCAGATACACATTAGATCACACACACACACAGACACACAGACACACACACACACACACACACACACACACACACACACACACACACACACACACACACACACACACACACACACATCTCAAATAATATATCTATCATAATCATAATGCAACTAGTGTTCTATATCAAAAATTAAATAAAATTTAAAACATTTCTCACTAGTGTTGGTGTCACTGATCACGATCTCTCCATTTGCTGCTTGACCACTGAGCACCTCCTCCATCAGCCACCTCTACACCAATACAAATATAAGATTCACCACCAAACCCACTATGATTATTTCCTCAAGGGTGCCTCTATGGATCAATTGTGTCTTGGAGTAGCTATTAGATCCCCCTATCTAACATCTAACACCTACATCTCATCGCATAGATGATTCCTCCATATCTAATGAACATGCGATAGTCACTACTACATTTTATATGGTGTCTATTGTGATCATGTATCCACATATATAGAATTTCATCCTAATATCTCTTCTACCTCCAATTTCCATGCTCATCCAACCCATGGTCTAACACATCAAGGCCTAATCATTGATATCTCCATAGGTACTCCTCTACCTCCTCTCCCTTTTGGATATTTAGCATGCCACACCCAATAAGCAAACACTACTAGAGGAGCTCCTAGATGAAGGAGTCCCAACTATCCTAGTATGTGTACCAATAGATGTGGATTTACCCATGAAGTGTAGTAGCTTGTAATACACACACATGCCAAATTTACTGCAATGATAAATCAACTAGGCCACATGGTAGCTATGTGAATATAGGGATACCACATAATTTCCCCTCATGTGATAGTCTGTAAGGCTGACACATGGGGCATAACCCATAGTACATGGTATTTTCTCTATTATAAAACTTGAGGTAACCTATTTTTGAATACATGGGGCAACCCAAATGGCCGATACATGAGGAACCTCTCATATATCTATGTACTAAGCAAAATCACTAATCCCATCATCTTCTTCCCCTTGAATAACATCCCATACATATCATGCATGCACTGGACCAAAATTATAGATGCAAAATTGTAGAGTGCTCCTTAATCTAATATAGACTAGCACGAGGCTATTACATATAATGATACTTTTCCATCTGATTTGTAACACAACACTCATGATATCCCAGGTCCTATCACTTCCTTCCATATGTCTAGAATGGACATAATATAAACATCAAAAAAGCTCACCCTCAACCTAGGGTGGCTCATATCTGAAAAAGTAGCCCACTAGAATAATGCTCATCTCTCATCCTTGAACTTTGGTGTATCGATGATCACTAGTGTCCCTCCTATCAAAAGTATAAGTAATGTGTAGACATTCTCCAGAGTAATCACCACCTCAATGGTGTCCCTATCCACCTCCCATAAAAAAAGTGTTGGCTAACCATTCTCATACTCTTAGGAACATGATAATGAGATCAAGACTTAGAGGGATCTATCTCATCTCTTTGATGCCACCAAAGCCCAAGGCAACCAATCGAGCTCTATCTACATTAGTAGAATGATCCAATAAATTTGGTAGTCATGATGCATTTACTAGGTGCTAATATCTCTATCATCTCTATAAAATATCAAATAGAAAAGGATATATCATATCTCTATGTCATAAATAATTAAAATACATTCTAATTTTTTTACAAATTAAGCTAGTTTGATTTAGTTTTTTATGTTTTCTTATTTTTCTACACTATTAACCTATTTGATACTAAATCATCCCTTTACCCACTCTATCATATTACATCGGATCTCTGGTATATAATCATCCCCTTTTAGTAAATTACATCAAGCACTTACTACCAACTATGTTGGCTAAAAGGTACATAGTTGGCCATCTTCTTATTTTAAACTACTTCAGCCTACTGCTACATAGTTAACCACCTTCAACAATACTATGTCAGCTAACTACTATGAAGTCAACCCCTTATTTTATTCTCACCTTATAAACTAAGTTGATCATGTCAACTTTATTATTCACCTATGATGTATTTTTGACCATTTACAATAAATGCCTTAGGAATTTATTTCTCTAAAATTTTTCTACGTAGTACCCTATTTTGTCCCTAGTCTACCTAAAAATTTCTTAGGGTCAATTTCGGTGCCTAAAATTTTTATACTAGTCAATTTTCCATATTTATATCAATTTCAAATAAAATTATTTAAAAAATTATAAATTCATGTTTTATTACATATGCTACACTCATTGTGGTCGCTAAGTATATTCCCCATCTTAGTTGTGATCTCCACACCATGGTTACTGTCTAGTCTTAAATTAGGTCTCTTAGAGCTCTATTTTCTAAGAATAGTAAAAAAGAAAAAATGAATTATTTTTCACCCTATTTATATTTACTATTCAAAATTATTTTCCTATCAAATATTTATAATTAGATTTTATTTTTAGATCATATCTTTGTTTTTACTAGCTCTTTTCCAAACCATAAGATGTTTTTAAATCCTGACATTGTAGAGAATAATTTCACATATTACATGCATTTTTTTCTACTTTTTGCTAATTTCTACAGGTTCACCTAATGTTCCCTACATTGAATACTTTCACATTTCCTTCACTTCATTTTTTATCTACAACACTAAGGAAAGTAAAGGTATGTGTTTTTCAATTTTGTCATTTCATTTATCTTATTTACTTCTTACTATAATTTATTTAGCTTTAGTGTTGTGCATTGTTATGTTATTTTATTGAAGCACCATCCCCTATTATAGTTACATGACATGTGATGAGCTTTGAGTGGGACATATGTATACACATAATATTTTAAAACCCATCGAGTCTCAATCTCTCTGAGTACATGCCTTGAAGGGTACACTAAAAAAAGGGTAGAAAGACTATTGGTGATTTGTAGGATTATTGTCCCATATACTACCACTTGCTATCTACACAAACTTCTCCTATACACTTCCCTAAGCATTGCCTCCTCTCTTGTAAACTCCAAGAATTTGATCACCTTCCTTAGCACCTACCTAAGCCTAAAACCCATTTTGATAGTTTACATTACACTGCCAGCCTAGGCACACCTTGTATTTAAATTGTTAAAAAAATGTTAGAGGTCTAAGTCTACCTTGGCTGACGTAGACTAAGACAACTTATTTTTATCAATTAATGATACTTAGTTGATTGGGATGACACTATCAACTAAAATTTTGAAAGGGTTTAAGGTTATATTTAACTATATATACACATACATTTTCCTCATTTAAAGAGAAGAGAAGGATAAGAATATTATATTGTGCATCCACTTATCCACCATTCTTCTTGAGGAACGTAGCTTGTAGTTTTAATACTTTCTTTAGAGATATGGATATTGCCTTGTTGATAAGTATTTTGGATGCATAGAGAAGTTGTGTATCCTAGAGTTGACTAATATTTGTTATCCTTACATACCAAAATAACATCTTGTGAATCACCTTGACCAAGGGAAAGATTGAGGCTCGATAATTTCATCTTCAAAGGTAAGTATTCCTAACTTTCCCCCTCCTTTATAAGAGTAGATAGATTAGCATTTGTACTTCTCTCCCATGCATTAAGATTATCTAAACATTGACTTGAGTATAGATCTTTTATGCATGTTTAATTTTTATGTTTATTACTCCCACTTTGTGACATAAGATTTGGCTAGCACTAGATTAGACTTTACTTTACTTTGCATTTATTTAGTGAATATGAAAACATAGGACCTAGCTAGGGTTATTGTATAATATTACTTTACTAGAGGCTTTAGAACCCTCTCTAGTGATGTTATTATGGAAAGAAATCCCTTGGTTAGGTCTAGCAGATCCATCTTGATCATCATCCCAAATATATAATATATCAATAATTAGAACTGTAAGTAAGATTTATCTTCTTTGAGCTAGGATTAGTTAATAAATCAACTGCATTATCTTTATATACAACAACCACCTATACCAAATGAACTACTCAAATTTCAGATAGAGTGATGTTATGATAACTTTTTGTGCACATGGGGTTTGATATAGATGAATTAAATTTATATTTTATTGATCCAAGAGGGTAGATCATTACCCTCAAAATTATGTACTTTCACTTTTGGTAGCATGTGCTTCAAACTAGCCTTGGAGTTGTGATTGTTTTATGTGGGAAAACTTGATTGGAGTGGTGGAAGATTATTTTGTAGAATATGAGCTATAATAAAGGTTAATTATGCACTCATTATTTATAACTAATCCTTCAAAGAATACATTTCCCCTTTTATTACATTAAGATCATCCTTCTTTAGTATGCTTTGTATATCTAAATAAATTTGTTGAATTGACATAAAACTGATAGATTTAATGTTTTAGATTCCATGCCATATTTGTGAGGATTTTTTGGGTGTATTTACCTTTCCCATATCCATGAGTGTTCAGACAAGCCATACACAAACCCTAAGATGGAAGTTTAAAGGTCCAAAAAAAGTGTACTAGCAAATTATACCATTGTGATTATCTCACCTAGATAAATCTAATGACTACTAATTTACACAAGGGTATGAAAAAAAAATTTCCAATTTTTTTTTACAAATTTTGAACAATACTATAGTTTTGGAAAAATTAAATTCTTCTTAGATTGCAAGTTATGTTTTTTCAACATTTCAGCTATTTAGATGTCCACAACACTAGATCTAGAAAAAATAATGCAATAAATATTAGACCAAATCAATGCTTTGATACCATTTTTAATGAATTTTCTTAGATGGTTGTAATAATGGACTAATATATCTAATAATCAAGATAAAAATAATCATATCCACAATAATAATTAAAAAAATAACAAAATACTTGATAATAACAATTGAACCACATTGAGGGGCAACCTCCATAATAATGCAATAAAATTGGAATCCATAATATATCCTAAAATATTAACTACTACCTCCTATATATACTCTACTTAGCCATGGTTATTCCATAGCCCATCCATAATAAGAAACTAGATAAATGCAATAAGATAATATGAAAGGAATGTAATCCACAAGTCGGTCACACTTATCCCTAGATCCACTATAGGTTAAGGACACATAATTATAAGATTACGAAATCTACTACTGAAAATAAGTCACCATATGAGGCACCCCAATCTACCATAGAGACACCACTAGAGATCATACCTATTTAACAAATGCATACATATGAGATTGATGAATCTAGAAAAAGTAATGAAAAGTTTCCATCTATAGATGTTTCAAAAAAACAACCTTCACCTAGAAAGGTTGAACAATAATAGGATGTACAAGAACTAAATTTATTATTAAATTTAAAAGATCTAAATTTCATATCTATAAAAGACATTGGTGATGCTTTTTATGTTAGTTTTGATGATATGAATATAATGAAAGTGAATATTGATGGTTATTTATAAATGATAAATGGAAACATAATTATTCAAAAGTTGTAGTATTGATTACATATGTGTTTTTAATTTAACACTAGTTGGCCTAAGTGAATACAAAGATGATTCAAAGGCTATCATTCTCATGAATACAAATAAAGGAAAAATGAGGATTTTAGATGTTGATAAAAGAAAGAATATTTGTTACAATATAGATACTACATAGAATACTATCTTCTTGGGTGTACCATAGAATAACATATTTGTCAAATATAGGATTACTAAAGAAGAAGAGGCTTAATACATAGATCAATGCATTTCAGGTATGAATATGCCACCATTTAGAGATTCAATAAATATTATGGAAATCATGAATATAGAACTAGTTATTAGAATATGGGATAACGTTACACATGATAGATGACATGTGATGTTAAAAATGTTACTTAAGAAGGAATTAATTTCCTTGAAATTAGTAAGGCATAGATCTATTACTAGATTATCAAAACAAAGGAGAAAACTCTTTTGTCATTTTCATAGAAAAATAGGGCATGCTATTGATATTTGTTCAACATTACAAAAGAAAATTTAGAAAGATAAGGATAAAATCACTATTCATATTATACAACCCATACTAAAACCTGTTAAATACCAAAAACTTGTTCCATTATGCAAAATTTACAAGCATTCCAAAATAAATTTACTAAATATTCAAGTTTTTATTGAGAATTAATATAGACATCATGTGTAAATAAATGATGAATAGAGACAAGTATATGTACACTTAAATTTATTCAACACATAAGTCATAGTCAAGATGAATTGCAAAAAGATATATATTATTAAGATTTAGTAAGACATATTAAAATAAAAATTGCATGTGATCCCAAAGTTATGGACACATTACTCCTTTTTTATGTAAATATGAAATCATATAAGTGCTAAATTTGATCTACAATGGCTGCACAAAATCTGAAGCTGCAGTTGATAAGTTATAACAATGTGCTATATTCAAATTTTAGGATAGTATTTATGACAATAAAAAATTCACAAATGATAAAAAAATATCAAAGTTGATTTTTATTAAAATAATATATGAATCTTCTTACATAATAGAGGAACATGCTATATGTATGCAAAAGATTTAGAACAATGCAAAAGATAAAGTTGCGGTTATAGAGGATGAGTGTATGATGATCACAATAATGATGACCTATGGGAATTTGAAAAGATTAAGTATCTATAAGTCAATAATATTCCATCAAATCCAATTTTTGATTATCCAAATCCTTTGGATGTGATGTTTGGTGCTTAAACTTTGATATATATTTTCATATATTCAAAAAAAAAAAAAAAATTCTAGAAAATTCAAAATCATGACCTATGCATGATATGTGTAGTTTATTTTATTTAATTAATTTGTGCTCTAATATATGAAATATTTTTATATATATAGTTTATATAAAAAAATGTTTCATAAGTGTACTTAAGTGAGTTGCAGAACACATAGGTTGTCACTTCCATATGTAGTTGTAAGTAGTGATATTATCTCAGACCTAAAAAAATTACACAAATAAAATCACTCTACTTCAGATAGTAATGCACTATATTCTTGTCTGATTAGAGCGGACTTATCCCAATGAACATATGATCTTAATTATCAGATCCAAATCAATCATATACCTTACAACTTGTTTATATCTCAACAATTTCACTAGGGGTATCCTCTTAAATAAGTTTTATTGTTATATGACTATCCTTATTATTCATACTTGATTTCAACACATTATGTAAAATATATTGTTATTAATCATTTAATTTCACATTAATATATTACTAGATACCTAAGTTACCAAACATCATGATATCACAAGTGGTTAATGTAGATAAACTACACCTATTTATGCATTTTTTTCATGTTTGCTTTCTTGCTTCATGTCTTGTGTGTATTCACATTATTTGGATTGCGGGCATTTGAACATGTCCTTGTTGTAGTTCTAAGCCTTAATGTATGCTTTAGTGCTTGATTGATGTTTGAACATGTCCATTGTATGTGGCATATTTGCCTTATTCTTAGGTGTCTTATTTGATTTTACATGTACTCTTTGTGTGTGCGCATCATGGACATGACTCTTATTTATTTAGTTTGATCAGTTTATAGTGCCATGATTAATATCATGTATCTTCCTAGTTTTATGATGCCATGATGGATATCATGCATCTTACCAAAGTTTTTCAATTCAATTTTAAGTACTCAAATATGATCTTTATTTACTATATTTATGATTACTAACATCTATATAGACATGACACTATGTATGTTTGGTTCTACACGCATATTACATTACTATATTTATTAATTTATGTATGAAAATGGCATGATATCCAATGCTACAATTACTACTCAATTTCAATCTATTATATAAAATCATTCACTTAAATTTTTAATTTGAGTTAAATTATTGTACTTTCTTCATAACTCACCTCAAAAGAGGGGGCATACACTATAGCTTATTTTAGAGACCAAACTTTAAAAAACCTAGTGCAAATACATGGAAATATAAAATTTGATTAGTTCATATTAGTTCATACTCAATTTATATTCATAAATCACTTTTAGATAATAACTCTCAATTTAAAAAATGGTGTAGGCTAGCCATGTCCATAACAACTCATTGTTGTCCCAACAATAAAAAATAATAATTTCCAAAATTTTTAAAAATCATAATCAATCTACAGATTAGTTCAATATCACTCAAAAATAATTTACTAATTTATACTCAAGTTTGTCTCAAATTTTTCTCAGAATGGGGGCATCATGCATGACCTATATTCCAAGTTATTATTGGCCAATTTTGGCCTACATATAAAGCTTGCCTAGATGTAGTTAAGATCCAAGGGTCCTGGTGTGAAGCAAGAGGTTGAACAAAGTGATAAATGGAATGGATGGTCCAAAAGTCTCATGCAGTTTGTAAAGCTTTTGAAACACTTTGAGTCAACTTAAAGTGTAGTTTGTCAAAATTTGAGAAAGCAAATCTCTACGGTGGTCATAACATTCAACAAAATGGAGAAAGTTTTCACAAACATTAGAAGTTCATTTAAGCCCTAATAATTCAAACAATAACTCAATCACAAGTCCAAAAAGACCAGAGCATCCCCAGGACATCATCAAGAAAAGGAATGGACCAATTCACTTGTGTTTTTAATAAATTCACCATAGAAGGCCTCATAAGCTAAAATATTATAGCATCATGAATTCATGTGTGCCAAGGTAATCTCCTACATATTTCATGGTTGTATGAGCTTTCTATCTCAAAATCTAAGTGTTCAAATATAGGATTGCATAATGAGATGTTTGTACGAGTGTCAATTTTGAGCTCCATAAAGTAACATTTTATATTCAAAAAGTCCTTAAAAGGTTTAAAGTTGATCAATATCTAATGATCCATGCGAGCTTGCATTCTGAAAAGTAAGATCTAATGGTTCATGTTGGGGTCAAATGAGTCAAAGGGAACCCTGGGTTAAATCCCTTAAAAGTTTACAAGTTGGACATGATCCAACAGTGTATATCTACTGAGCAGAGATCCAATGGTATAGGCTTGACTAACAAGGAGGTGGGTCCAAGTAAATAAATGATTAGCATTCAATTATCTTGATGATCTAATAGTGTGATCTTGATTGACAAGAAAGTGGGCCCAATGAGATTTATGACTAGCATTCAATCATGCACCTTGATCCAATGGTGTGAGATTGAGTCAACATGTCAAAGGATATTCATGGAAAGAAATTAAATGTTGTGTTCGCTCATATAGCTTGATCCTATGGTGTGTAGGATGTCAAAAAGTTAAGATCTGAAAACAAGGATCTATGGGACCAATAAGAATGAAGATAGGCTAGAGAAATTTAATTGGACTGAATAATATTTGATGGCCAAAGTCAAATAAAGAACTAGTTTTTGACCAAGGTGAACAAGATTGTGTAGGGATCATCCCATCACCATTAAATCTCAATCAAATACCATGAAAAGAACATAATGATGTAGTCAGGTTAAAATAATATAAAGAGACACCATTAAAACTAAATATACACCTCTGGCTCAAATATTTATATCATGCAAGGTTCATTTAGAGACCGTGTTCACCATTATTGCATAAAGACCCATATATGGTAAGTCCTCAATTTATATAGATGCTAAAAGGCAAAAATGGGTCTTTTAGACCTATTAGAGATCAAAATAATCTATGTAGTCTATATGTCTACATTGATATCAATAGCTATAAGAAAACCAATAAAGGAGATTGGTTTTCCATCTATAGAAAATATTTGGGTGTAGATTTGATCAAGGGTAGATGCATGTGATCATGAAGAGGGTACTCATCCTTCAACATGGACTTATATTTGACAAGCAACCACTTAAAATAGACATGTTGTTTCTAGATCCATGAGTATGAATTTTTGTCTTCAAACACAAGATGATGTGAAGGATCAAAGAAAAAGATCTAATGGTTAAGATTTGTAGCTAAGAGCATTCAATGCATCTTCAGAGCCTATGAGGACTTTCCCACTTCGTAAACCATGAGCAGTGTCTTGATTGGTAAAAAATGTGGTAGAGCATTCATTAGGGAAAGGTGTTAGCTCATTCATCAAATCTTTGATGGTGTGTTCCCACATTATTTCTCTCTTCTTTTTCTTATATATCCTAGTCTCTTCCCCATTACAGGGGTTCAAAGCTCTTAGGATTTTCATTCTTTTCTAGGACAAGGATACTCATTGAGACTCTTGTAAAAGTGTGCTCATTTGATAAGGTTAAACCCTATCAAAATATTGTAAGAACTACCTTTTGAAGTAATAGGATCAACTCTTTGCCTATCACTTGATTTTGACTAGTGCTTAGTATGCTTGTGCATGATGAATTTGTGAAGGAAAATCTTCCCAATCCATTGTACTTCTACTTGCCTCTTTAAAGGTATTTTTGAACTATTTTTAGGTCTAGATTAGTGTTCTATTTAAACCTTTTTTATGAAATATTTAAGCAATTAGTGAGATTGTAAGATTATGTGAACTATGTTTATCTTATGTTGATCCAATGTGGGTTCAAGATTATACGAGTGTCCATTTAACTTTGGTGCATCACCTTTTAGCCTTCTTATGATCCCTTAAACCCCTTTTAACCCTTTTCTTAGTAATTTATAGTAGTTTCGGTGAGCATCAAAAGGAATCCAACTTTATCCATAGGTTCAAACCCACCATAGGTGATCCACAGCCTGGGTTTTTCCCAATATTATAGCTCAATTGGAAAGGGCCTGAAGAACCCTCTCCTTTGGTGAAAATTAAGTCTATAAAAATTATAACACAATTTTTTCTTAGAAAGTCACTTGAATATTACTTAGTTATAGAATACATATACTTAGCTATCAGATTAGGTGCATTTAAGTACTTATCTATGATCTTTATTTACTATATTTATGATTACTAACATCTATATAGATATGACACTATGTATGTTTGGTTCTACATGCATATTACATTAATATATTTATTAATTTATCCATGGTGATGACATGCTATCCAATTCTACCATTACTACTCAATTTTAATATTTTATAAAACATCATTCACTTAAATTTTTCATTTGAGTTAAATTATTTCACTTGCTTCATAACTCAACTCAAAAGAGGGGCATACACAGTAGCTTGTCTTAGAGACCAAGCTACAAAAATCTAGTGAAAATACATGAAAATATAGAATTTGATTAGTTCATATCAGTTCGTAATAAATTTTTATTCATAAAGCACTTTTAAAGAACAACTCTCCATTTAGAAAATGGTGTAGGCTAGCCATATCCATAACAACTCATTGTTATCCCAATAGTCAAAAATAATATTTTTCAAAAATTTTAAAAATCACAATCAATCTACAGATTAGTTCAATGTCACTCAAATTTTTTTACTAATTTATGCTGAGGTTTATCTTAGGTTTTGATTAGATTGGGGGCATCATGCATGACATATATTCTAGGTTATAATTGGCCAATTTTGGCCTACATACAGAGCTTGCCCAGATGTAATGAATATATAGGGGTCTTGCTATGAAGCAAGAGGTTTAATAGAGTGCTAGGTGGAATGGATGGTCCAAAGGTCTCATGCAGTTTGCAAAGCTTCTGAAACACTTTGAGTCAACTTAAAGTGTATTTTGTCAAAATTTGAGAAATCAGATCTACATGGTGGTAATAGCATTCAAGAAAATGGGGCAAGTTTTCACAAACCTTAGAGGTTCACTTGAGCCATGGGAATTCAAGAAATAACTCAAGCATAAGTCCAAAAAGACTAGATTATCCCCAGTACATCATCTAGAAAAGGAATAGACTAGTTCACTTATGCATTTAATAAATGCACCATAGAAGGCATCAAAACCCACAATATTGTAGTACCATGAAGTCCTATGAACCACACTCATCTCCTATATATATATCATGCCCACATGAGCTTTCTATATCAAGATCTAAATGTTTAAAGATAGGCTCACAGAATGAGATGTCTACACAAGTGTCAAGTTTGAGCTCTATAAAGTAACCATTTATATTCAAAAAGTCCTTAAAAAGTTTGAAGTTGATCATTATTTAATGGTTCACATGAGCTCACATACTGAAAATCATGATCTAATGATTTTCACTAGGGTTAAATGAGTCAAAGGGTCCCTAGGTTAAAACCCTTAAAAGGCTAAAAGTTAGACATGATCCAATGGTGCATATCTACTAATCAGAGATCTAATGGTGCAAGCTCGACTAAAAAAAAGGTGGGTTCAAGCAAATGAATGATCAAAATTCTATTGACTGATGATCCAATGATGTGAGATTGATTGATAGGAAAATGGACCCAATGAGATCTATGGCTAGTGTTTAATCATGCATCTTGATCTAACAGTGTGAGCTCAAGTCAGTATGCCAAAGTATCTTCATGGTCAAAAATCAAAGGCTAGCATTTGCTTGTACAACTTGATCTTATGATGCACAAAGGGTCAAAAGGTCAAGATCTAATAGTAAGGATTTATAGGACCAATAGGAATGAAGATGGGTTGGAGTAATTTAATTAGACCAAACAATATTTGACAGTCAAAGTCGAATGAAGAACCAATTTTAGACTAAGGTAAACAAGGTTTTGTAGGGATCATCCTTTCACTATTAAAGCTTGATCAAATGCCATGAAAGGAAAAAATGATGTAGTCAGGTTAAAATAATATAAAGGGATGCTATTAAAACTAAATATAGACCTTTAGTTTGAAGATTTAAATCATGTAGGGTTCATTTTGGGACCGTGTTTGTCATTCTTATAGAAAAACCCATATATGGTGAGTCCTCATTTTTTTTTGTATTGAAAAAAGTCCTTGGTTTTTATAGATGCAAAAATGCAAAAATGGGTCCTTTAAAACTATTAGAGGTCAAAAGAATCTAGGCAGTCTATAGGTCTACATCAATATTAGTAGCTATAGGAAAACCAATAAAGGATAGATGCCTATGATCATGAAGAGGGTCCTCATCCTTTACCATGGCCTTATCTTTGATAATCAACCACCTAAAATATACATGGACATGTTCCCTTAAGATCCATGAGTATAAAGCTTTGTCTTCAAACACGAGATGACATGAAGGATCAAAGGAAAAGACCTAGTGGTTGGGACTTGTAGCTAAGAGAATTCAATGCATTTTTAGAGCCGATGAGGATTTTCTCACTTGTTAAGCCATGAGCAGTGTCCTAATTGGTAAAAAAGGTGGTAGAACATTCATTGGGGAAAGGTGTCATCTCATTCATCAACTCTCTAATGGCATGTTCCCATATTCTTTCTCTCTCCCTTCTCCTATATATCCTAGTCTCTTCCCCGTTACGAGGACTTGGAACTCTTAGGATTTTCGTTATTTTTTGGGACAAGGATACTCACTAAGACTGTTGAAAAAGTGTTCTCATTTTATAAGGTTAAACCTTATCAAAATATTGTAAGAACTACCTTTTGAATTAATAAAAGCAACTCTTTTCCTATTTCTTGCTTTTGATTAGTGCTTAGTATGTTTGTGCATGATGAATTTGTGAAGGAAAATCTTCCCAATACATTATCCTTTTTATTACCTCTTTAAAGGTATTTTAAAACTATTTACAAGTCTAGATTAACATTCTATTTAAACCTCTTATATGAAATATTTATGCAATTAGTGATATTGTGTGAGTTATAGTTATCTTATGCTGATCCAATGTGGGTTCAAGCTTATATAAGTGTCCATTTAACTTTAGTGCACCACCTTTTAGCCTTATTAGGAGCCCTTAAACCCCTTCTAACATTTTATTAGTAATTTATATTAGTTTAGGTGAGCATCAAGAGAAATCCAACCTTATCCAGAGGTTCAACCCCACCATAGGTGACCCACAGCTTGGGGTTGTCCCAATTATCGCTCAATTAGAAAGGGCTTGAAGAACCCTCTCATAGGGTGCAGATTTATTCTATAACAATAAACACACAATTTTTTCTTAGAAAGTCACTTGAATATTACTTAGTTCTAGAATACATATACTTAACTATCGGATTGGGTGCATGTGTATGGTAAAAGGTCATTTCTATTACTAAGTTTTTCCCTAGTTTCCATAAAAGGAATGAAAAATCAATTTATTCTCTACATTGTATATACCATACTCAAATCACATTATTTTGCACCATAAATTAATCTTATTCTATCTGTAATAGCTGATTCACCTTTTTGTATATTTTTTTAACTACCATGATATATTAGAATTCATACATAGATTTAAAGCTACTCTACAACCTTAGTTATGGAATGGAGTCAAACACACCATGAGTTATTAAGCACACTCTTATTTCAATGAGGATTTGGGTATGCATAGTCTAATCTATTTTTTTAACATAAAATATTCAAGTGTCCTACCCTCTCCAATCCCTTGTTTTGCACCAAAAAATACAATAATTCACGTAATCAAATAGGTGTATTCATTAATTATTATTTTTATCTAAAAGTTTCTTGTCTTTGCTTTCATATTTTCATCTGAAGGACTGATTTATATATGTTTCATTGTAAGTTTTTCTAAAACATAATTTAACCCATGGATTACATTCAAGACTATTCTTCATAGGTAAGTTCAAGCATAACTCTTTCCTTTTACTTTAGTACTTTTGTTTTAATGCATTACTAGAATAAAAGGGGGAAAATATAAACACAAATTAAAATTTATTGTTAAAAAAGTGGATTTGAGACCAAACCTTTTACACACTTAGCTCATGCCCAATTTTATGATGCTAAGCCACTATACCTCTATTTCTATGAAGATGATCCCTATCTCTAAGAAAATTACAATTTTGAATATTTCAAATTTGTCATTGCAAGTAGCCTAGACTCACTATCAAACTGATCGACACTTCCATTTTATCTATCTCTACTCCTCAGACAAGGCTAGTCTTTTAGGACTATTTTACTCGTGAATGTCTGAATCTTTTGACCATGTCCTCTCACCAAATAATGACTATATTCTATAATTTAAATTCACTTAATAGGTTATCTTGCATGTTTTTAAAGTCATATATGAGTAATTTTTAAAAATATCACTATAAAGCCACATTTTCTAACCATTTTCTCACAAGAGGTCCACATGCTTGAAAAACACTATAACAAGATGAAAGCATATATTCTTCCTAATCTAAGTCTACACAACCCTAGTAGACCTAAGCTAAGTCTATATACCCCTCAAAAGTCTCAATTCATTATTGAAACACATAATTACATCGAGATTGCACAAACATCTAGCATTACACCAATATCTCACACACACCACTGTAACATGGGATAGATACATGGTGTTGGATCCCTCTTTAAAGTATTTGTATTTAGGCCATATTAAACATAATAGGTATTGAGGTTGAAAACAAATTTAACCACTAATCCTTTTTTCCCATTTATTCTTCATGATAGGGTTTGAAATGAAGAAGGTACATAATAACCTGCATATTGAATCATACAACTCCAATCGCATACAAAAGACTCAAAAGCAAAGGTGCACAATCCCATTTTTTAATAAATATAAAAAAAACCCTACCAAACGTTGATGTGCACTACAAACACTAGGGTGATGCGACTTAATTGAGATAGTGCAACCTTGTCACAGATAGATGTGAATCCCTGTTCTTGATTTATTGTGATGTCTTAGAAACATAAAGTGAGTTCTAATAGTCATAATCATAGTCCTACACATTCTATTTCTAGTTAAGTTATTCCTCTTTGGTTCTTTTCCATTTTAACATATTTATAAAGTAATAAAGTTATAAATTCTTAATTTATACTTATTTTATACATTTTGATTTTACACATCAATTTGTCATAATTAGGATTTAACATCCATTTATCCCAAATTCGTTAAAATAGCACATTTATAATACATTTGCATTTAAAAAAGTAAATTTGATTCAATATTATTTGTCATTTTGAAGTAAATGAATTTGCAACCAATCATTCATTTTCTAAACATTAAGTAAAACATCAAGTGTACTAAGAGAACTTTAATAATGTATTCCACAATAAACAAAATCATGCTAAACAAGTAGATCCCTTCCATCTCATAATTAAAGTAATTATCCATTATTGCACACATTGAACCTAAAATAATCTAAAATGAGGACATTTTATTTATTTTCTTTCACACACAATATGCATTTATCCCTTCCAATTTCCAATTCAATCTACAATCTCAAACACATTTTATACACTCCTTCATTTAGTAGGGAGGTAGATTCTTCATTTACAACAAGGGTGTACAAAATATAATATCTATTACTAACTTGACACTTTCTAACCTAAATCAATTTAAATTTCAACAAAACTATACATATCCTAATTTACAAAGGGATAAATATTCTTTTTTTCCATAACAAAATTAGAATGTGTTACATATTCTAAAGATAATAAGAAGTAGATATAAGATAATGTGATGTGGGATAATATCTTGTGTTAAGGCATAAATTTTATCCTGAGACTTGTTATAGATAATTTTAGTATCATTATTTTTTATGCTTATAATCTCTCAAATTTTCACATATGGTAGCTTGTGTCATAAAATCTAAAACTGCTTGGCAGAGGTCAACTTGTTTGTAAACATGTGATAGTTATTTATTACACATATGATTAGATGTGATATATTGGTGTGATCATTGATTTTAAACTTTCATAATGTAATTTAAGTGAATTAGATGTTATATAACATTCTTGATCAATTTGTATGAGTGATTATAATCTCTACAATAACAAAGTTATAATTGAGGGTTTGAGAACAATTGTAAAATGTGTATGTATCCATGGAATGATAAAGTACAAATAATTGTAAGTTAAATTTAGATTATGTTTCATCTATATTTGGTTATGATTATGATTAAACACTCCTTTATAATGTTGTAATCTAAGTTTTAGACTAAAACATGAATCTTGATATAAATTATATTTGCCAATAATATTGTATCAAATAACACAAATCTTATTATTTTGATTTCATTAGTTTGTTGTATTCTTGATTGGATTTTTGAATCTTTTGAATAAAACATGTATTTGAGAATGAGCTCCATCTTATATAATTTAGAATATATGGCAAAGATACTTGTTTGACATTTTTTAATATATTAATATCAATCATTGGTATATGAATTAAGTGTATCAATATGGATTGATCATATTTGGCTCGTTATAAAGAATTTGTCACCATTATTAATGGTAAAAGTTTACATTTTTTTTGGGTTCAAAGTAAATTATTTCAAATGCATTTAAATTAAAATATAGGTATTATGGAAATCATGGTTTACATTGCATGATTTTGATAATAAAGGAATTTCATCCCTGCATTGATTTGTTTGTTGGTGACTTTGGTTGAGGATATAAAGGGGATGTTTGGTAAAGTTAGTAATTTTTACTAAGTGTTTAGGTTAAAACCAAACACATAATTTAGTAGAATCATTTGTCCCACCAAATGTGATAACATGTAAACCTAACTACATTCAATACATGCATCAAGAGTGAGGTCATCATTAAAAAAAGGTTATTTATTATTTTTCATTTTATCACTTAAGCTCTGTGTGAAACTTGAACCCTATATAATTGATTCTTAGAGGGTAGAATAATTATTTGGACCAGGTTGCTTGGATTTAGTGTCTCACAACTTGATTATTCATTTGTAAGGTATGAAAAGGTAGTTTATTATTGATTTTGATAAAGTAAGGTGCATATTGGTTGAAAAAATAGTTTTATTTGATCTGATTTTGTTTTGCATGTATCATCCTTCACATATTATGATATTTATATGGTAAACATGTTGAATGAGTTGATATAATAGTGAACTAATTTCAAAAAATTTATATAGTTGAAAGAAGGCTACTTAACTTGGTTTTGAAAAATAATAAATATGTTGAAAGAGCTTTGAAGGGTATTTGTGACTGCATTGTGTTTTGTCATATGAGATAGTTATTTTAGGATTGTCAATATGCATTTATTTTCATGGATTAATCATTAAATTTTATAGGTTTATTATGTTAGTTGTGGTTTCAATTGAAGATATAATATTATTAATGAAAATTCATAACACATTGTCTAATGACATGGATGGTAATATATAAAAATGGATTTTGTTGGATGACTACATGGAAGGCATCATTATTTTATTTAAAGTTTTGTGTTTGTATTTCATATTCAATATTTGTATTTAGATGGGTTTGAAAATCAATATTAGTGTTGATATGTATTTTTTTAAAAAGAAGCTTGTGTGGATTTCCTAAGTCATAGTCAGTAATACAAGCTTTCATTATTGATAGTGTTTATAATTATCAAGATTCATTCCATGCAAGAAATAAACAATGTGTTTTCTGTTTCAAGTTAGTTGTGTGGCTTGCCTTTGAAACCCTAGGTTTCATGCATTCCTCAACTAACTAGGTAATAATGCAATATATCATTTTGAATTTCTTTGAGGATAGTTTATTTGATATTTAATCCTTAAAAAGGTCATTCATGTTGAACCCAAAATTGGTATAGACAATGAAAAACAAAGCTATAGGATTTGGATATATTATGTAGTATCCATTTTGCAGGTTGTAATTTTGATATTCAAACCAACTTAGTTAGAAACTTAGGGTTTTGAGATTGCAAATCAATGGTTCAATTGAGTTCATTTTAAAAATCTTGATACTTTTCTATTCATACTTATCTATTCATTTGGTTTTTATTGGCAAATTAAAAAGTCATGGAATAATTAAAGTATGCATTATGGTTATTGGTGATCTTATTTGGTTAATGTATTTGTTTTATTTTAAAATAGTGAGTGTTTTTTATTTGATTAGGGTAAATGATTTTAAACTAGAGTTATGAATTGGACAAGTGAGGTTTTGATTACTGATCACACAACCAAGAGAGGGTTTTCAAAAATGGACCCAAAACTAAGAGGATTTGAAGGATCCCACAACCATACCAGATCACATCAAGAGGGTTTGATGGCTCCCACAACCATATCAAATCATAATAAGAGGGTTTTAAGTATCCCACAACCTAGATGGGTTAAAACAAGAGGGTTTGAAGGATCCCACAACCTTAACATATTAAACAATAGAAAAAACATCTCCTCAACAATAGAAAATATAGTCAATAGTTATCTTAATATGGTAAGCATTCCCCGAAGCTTCCATTTTAAACAAAAAAAACAAAATATCCTCCATAATTTAACAATAACCAAATAACTATGAGGGCCCATGATGAATCAAAAAACTAATAGATAGATAAACCATATCCTACCAAAAATTAGCACCTTTTCCTATAGTAAAATTGAACAAGTTATCTTCTACTAAGATTCTATGTCCATGAAACTTCTACACCACACCCAGTCAACTAAGCAATAATTGAAACATAGTAATGAGATAGCCATAAGAATTGAATCAAGGTCTTATCCTAGCACCCAATAAAGAGAAAACCATCCAAAGCCAATATGAAATCCCTAAGGGATTTTACAATAATCATAGTATCCTAAGACCAAGTCTGTAATGAGTTCAATGTGGATTCTTCAAACATCCACATAGGTAAGTTGATGTGGATTCTATATGCAATCAAAAATGTGTCATGTATATAAATAAATCTTGGCTTGGAGAAGATAAAGCATACCTACACTTCTAATTGGAAATACATTTTTTAAGTGAGAGGATGACCAATATGGGGATCACTTATCAAAATACACCATGATAGGAAGGGTTTCAAAGCCAATAGTCTAACACAATCATGTAACAACCTTAAAAGAGTCCTAAGTTTAATGTTCACTCTATTTTAATAAATAAGAAAGTAAATCTAATCTAGTGCACACCAAATCTTGTGGCACAAAGTGGGGGTTAAAAATAAAAAAATAAACCAAACATGCATAGTAGACTTAAACTCACATCAATGTATATGGAATCTTAATGCATGGGAGAGAAGCATAACTGCATTATCTATCTACTCTTATAAAGGAGAAATACAGTTAGGAATATGTATCTTGAAGATGAACCCACTGAGCCTCAATCTTTCCCTTGGTCAAGGTGATTCATAAAATATTGTAGTGGTATGTAAGGATAACAAATATAAATCAACTCTAGGGTACACAACCTATCTATACATCCAAAAGACAAGATCTATATCTCTAAATAAACTATGAAACCCTAAGATATATTCCTCAAGTAGAATGGTCGATAAAAATGTTCTTTCACACTTATTCTTCTTGGCTTCTTTATTCTCAAATGGTTGGAAATGAACTTGTATATATAAGTGGATCTTGCCCTAAATACTTATGAATATGTCAGCTAAGCAAGGTCAACCCATCTGAACCTATATGTTTTTGAGAGGTAAATCACTAGGTCCTGAGCTAGGTTAGTCAAAGGGCTAACAAAACCCAATATTAAAATTATCCCTAAATAGTACAAGGTCAACTTTTTCAATCCTGCACATCAATCAGAGGTTGAAAACTATACAGGGTCGACCTAGTGGACCTAGTATAATCAATTAGTGAAAGAGGGTCAAGGAAAGAATACGGATAATAATGATATGATAGATGTTTAGAATGGGTACAATTGAGAAAAATAAGATTAGGGTAATTGGTTTTAGGAGACAAGTGGGTAGATGACAAGTGGAAAAAGGGACAATGAGCTTAGAAAACTCCCATGGTCTACCCACCCCTTTCTCAATACACCCATTAAGGTGTGCACTCAGAGAGATTGAGACTTGACAAGTTTGTGCATGATACAAAGTGTCAATAATCGACAAAAGTTTGAAAATATTATGTGGACATATGCTCAACTTGAAGCTCATCATGTATCACATAAGTGTAACATGGGATGGTGCTTTAAGAAATAAAACATGATAACACACAAAATTAATGCTAAGTAAAGTGAAATAAGAAGAAAATAAGATAAATGAATGAATAGAATTGAAATACACATACCTTTACTTACCTTAGTGATATAGATAAAGAAGTAGACTGCAAGAGATGTGAAGGTGTCCAATGTGAAAAACACTAGGTGAACCTATAAAAGTTAGTATAAAAAATAGCCAAAAATAGAAATTTTTGGAAAATAGTTATATATTAGTGGAAAATATTCTCTATGTCATCATGAATCCAATGCATTTTATGGTTTTAAAAATGGATGAGTAGAAACAAAGATATAAGCAAAATAAGGAATTTGCTTGAAAATAATTAAAAGATTTGAATTTTGAAGTGTTTTTAAATAGGGGGAAAGTGAAGTCATTTGGTTATTTTGATTTGTGAAGGAGAGAAAAAGAGATCTAGAGACCAAATGAGCTAGGATGGAAAGGAGACGGCAAGCTAGATGAAGAGGATCTCTAGGAGCAGCAAGAAGTATACTACAGGTATGCAACTATGAATCTTAAGCCAATTTTGGATGATCATAAAGGAAGGAGTACTATATGATCTTAGTTTTTTCATCTGGGTCTATCTTGTACATGATATGTATGAGGTGATAGTTAGAGGGTATAAGTTGATAAAACTGATCATATTACTTATAGCTTAGATATATGAGAGGTTTTCCATGTATTAGCTAGTTAGGTTACCCCATGTGGTCGATGATAGGTCACCTTAAGTGTGGAAATGGAATGAGAACTAGGTAGTGTGGTCTATGCCCTACATGCCAATACTATAGATTATGAGATGCATAGATATAGTATGGTAGCCATATGGGCACATAGTGACTACATGGCCAAGTTAGGACCTAGTTACACTAGCTAAAATAAGGATAGAGGTGGTCAGACACTACACCTGGTGGAGAAAGCCACATCTAGTGGTACAAGTACCAAGATAGATGGGTTGAACTCATCCAGTAGAACTAATATTGATGCTTGAGTAATGGACTTAACATGTGAGAGAGCCATAGGGGAGGAGGGGACTAGGGCCACCAATGATGAGGCTAACACTCAGACCACAACATGAGCTACTATAGACTAGGAAAGAATGATAGGGAGTAGATCAGGAGGAGAGGGATGCAAAGGCAGGGGCACCAGTGATACCTTTATCAGCTCTATAGTGAGATGAGTAGTGACCGTTGAGGATATGACATTGATGTAGGAATGAGTATTATGAGAGAGCGGAGACTATTACCATCCCTAATGACCCAACATGTGAGCCAGAGGAGATTTAGATGATAGAGATGCCACTCAAACACAATTTAAGGTGAACATGATCCATGACAATCAAATTTGTAATGAGGAGGTGACCTATAAAGGAGGTGCAAGGAGGCCATATGGATGGAGAGATTGTGCTAAATGGTCACACATATGGTGAGACCATAGTGGACAAGACACAGACAGGTAATAAAGATGAATAAATTATTTTTTATATTTTTAATTTTAAATAGAGACTAGAGATAGATAGATATTGTGATATATAATAGTGATCTAATAGCTATCTAGGTGTGATTTTATAGGCATAGCTAAGGACGAGGAGGAAAGATGGGGGTACCTTGTGAGGGGAGCACTACATGACATCCTATATTATAATATATAGATGTATGACCTTACTACATTAGAGGACCCTAGTGTACCATCTGTCCCAACTTAGGTGAGCTGGTTTAGATTAGCTAGAGAGATAGAAAGATAGATATAAGCACAGAGAGAGAGGATGCAACCACCAATATAGATAAGTGTAGGTGAGATAAAGTCATAGAAGGCCTTGTTAGAGGATATATATGTGCATATAGATGTAGTGACACAGATGACATAGGCACATATAGTGACCTTAACCCATATGACACAGGTGCAGGAGTAGGAGAGGGTGACACACATGGCAACCTTAGACCAATTGGTAAAAGTATAGGTATGGGTGGTACATCTAGAGGGACAAGTGGATGGATTGAGATCTTAGATGGTCTCTTTAGAGTGTACTATTTAGAGGATTCATATTTAGGCCTCAATAGACAGCATGGCTAGGCCACAAGATAAACAGGATGGAGCCCACCCATAAAGCTGGAGCATTATATATGGTTGTACTTGTATCAAAAACTCATGATATACTACAAGTGTATATATATATATATATATATATATATATATATATATATATATATACTTGTAGTATATCATGAGTTTTTGATACAAGTACAACCATATATAATGCTCCAGCTTTATGGGTGGGCTCCATCCTGTTTATCTTGTGGCCTAGCCATGCTGTCTATTGAGGCCTAAATCTGAATCCTCTAAATAGTACACTCTAAAGAGACCATCTAAGATCTCAATCCATCCACTTGTCCCTCTAGATGTACCACCCATACATATATATATATATATATATACTTGTAGTATATAATACTTATATATATATATATCATTATATCATGAGTTTTTGATAAAAGTGTGTGTGTGTGTGTGTGTATATATATATATACACACACACACACACACACACACACACACACACACACACACACACACACACACACACACACACACACACAAACACACACACTTGTATCAAAAACTCATGATATAATGATATATATATATATATATATATATATATATATATATATATATATATATAATGCTCTAGCTATATGATGAATCATTTTGGCATATTGATGTTGATTATGTATGTTGTCATCATTATGGTTGTGGTTGTTGATGCTTTGTATATATTTCTTTCTAGCACATGTATTTAGCTTTTTTTGTATATGCTATAGGAAATATATGATATGTGGTCTCTTTCCTAGAATTATGTAGAACACATGCATGGTTATAAAAAAATAAGCAAAAAAAATGACTTAGTAAAATATAATCAGTCAAAAATGTAATACACACTATTTTAAGTTGGAAAATGTGTAATAACAAGAAAATGACTAAGTATAAAGAACCAAGGGATGGTAAAACAAGATGATTAAAAAAAATTATTCTTAAACCAAAGTGACAGATTTTTGAACCAAATTAAAACAAGTAAAATCATATTAAATCACGTTTGGAAGTATGAAAACAATGTAATAAAATGGAAGGTATGTAAAAGGGAACAAATTGTATAAAATTAAATTAACTAAGTCAATCAATTATATGAAATCATGTTGGGAAGTATAAGAGAAAGACAAAATTGGCAAAAGATTGGTCTTAAATTTATTACACTAATTCAAGCTGGGAAGTATGAATAATTCAAGAAATAGTTATATTATTACATGCACTCAAAAAATAAAAAGATAAAAGTGAAAGAGAAATACATTAAGCTTAAAACACACTAAATCAAGCTAGGAATCCTACCAATGATGTGTAACTTCATAATTAATCACATCTTATCTCATATTTGACACATGTAATTTTGTTTGTGACTTGTATTATTGAAAATTTTTATGAGGAATGCTGGGTTCTATTTGTGGTCTTACACTACACCTCATAAAGAGAGCACCACTGGGGTGGAAAAATCAAGACAATCGGGTAACAAAGGATGTGGGTAATAGGAAGGAAAAATATGGTAATTTGTGAGTAATGCTGGGTCCTATCCATGGTCTTACATTACAACTTCATAAAAGAGAAACCCAAGGGGTGTAAAAAATCATAAGAGAGAAAAATAAGTAAAAGATGGTAATTTTGTGAAGAATGCCAGATCCTATTTACGGTCTTACAAAGCAACTCAAAAAATAAAACCCCAAGAAGTGTCAAAAGAGAAAATACAAGAAGATAAAGAAGCCTATGGTACATTAAGAAACCAAAAGACCAAAATGGAGGACCAAAATTTTGTGAAAGGAAGGGACTTATATAGAGGGAGAGACCCGTGTAAGTAACCTGTAAAAAGTGTTAGATATATGTAGATAGAAAGCATGAAAAAGAAGGGAAGGATATTACATTAACATCTATATCAATAATGAGTATGTAAGAGACAAGACTATGTCTTGGTAGGTTTTTTGGAGTTGAATTAGTTTGGTATCATACCATGTAAAATAGGAGTGGGCATTGCAAGATGCCCTAAAGGGTAAGTGGATGTAGGGATGTGCATCACAAGATTCCCCAAAATTTGAAATGATAGGTGGGTGGGAATTATAATATGTCCCAAAGGCTAAAGAAATGTGTGGATGGGCATCAAAAGATGCCCCAAAAGCTAAAAAGAGAAATAAAAGACAAGAAGCAAAGAACACCCCATATACTGTCTAAATGGATTTAGATTGTCCAAGAGGATTTTGATAGGGTACTTCATGATGCTTGATATAAATGAAAAAAATGATAATAAAGAGACATAGAGAACTAGATCGGCAAACAAAACAATCAAAAAAAGGTATAGAGTCAATTGGGTCAACCTAGTAGAGAAAATAGGGGCTAGAAATTATACAGAGTTGACATGGTCTACCTAGTATAGTAAGTAGGAAAAAAATATTCACATCAAGTTTTTTGAGTGTGGAGCCCTTTAGGGATATCACATGACCATGGGAGTATATTTTGGGGGCCTAGAGAGCTCCACAAATGTGGAGAGTGCATTTTTAGCCACTCCACTTTTTGTGGAACCTTACTCCATATGTGAGTGGAATATTCCTTGTATTTATAATTTCTATGTTTCCATGTTTTTTGGAATTAGTTATTTGATACTTTTTTCCAATGTTGACTTCCTTGATCTTAGGGAGTTAGTTGTTCATTGGAAAAGGGGATGCCTTCCTTATTTTTAAGAGTTTTTTATGATCACATGTGGTTGGAAAATGTGCCTTTAAAGGTGGATAGATAAACTTGACGAGTTACTTCTTGATGGAGCTTTTGGATAAGCTTGTTAGGGTAGAACTGAGTTGTCTTTTAGTAGATGATGCTTAGCTTGGATAAACATCACAAGTTTCTCCTCCTTTGGTGGATTTTCCCTTGGTTTTTTATATATAAAGGTGTGGTGTGACCCGTAGAGGTTGATGGTTTATTTTGTAGCATGTGGCTTTGAGGATCAAAGTCAAAGTGTAGATGTTTTTATAAAATATAGGTGTTTATTACAAGGTGTCGTATAATAGCTTGTGAGATATAGAAAAGTGTAGGTGCAGGTGAAATTGCAACATTGCTTTTGTACATCATTTTTTATAAGAGATATTCTATCTTTGTGAGAGTTTATTGTAATCTTATTTTTTATTACAATTTTATTTGAGGAGATTCTTAGTGGATGTAGCCCACATTGGGTGAACCATGGTAGATCTATGTTATGTGTGATTGTTATATTGTTCTCTTTATTTATGCTTTCATAATAATTATGAGTTAAGGAATGTTTCCATGATGCATGCTAGTGTATAATTTAGATTTGATTTATGGTCATATTAAATGTGGTTTAAATTTTTTAAATTCCTAATAACTGGCATTAGAGCTTTGGTTGTAAACCATAAGAAGGGTTATTAGCTTGAGTGGGAGCTATGGGAGAAGAGATCAAATTCAGGGTTGAGAAGTTTGATGGTAATAATTTTAGTTTATGGAAAATGTAGATAGAAGATTACCTATATTAGAAGGAGATTCATCTCCCCTTGGAGGGGAAAGTGGAACAACTTGTAAGTATGAGTGATGTGGATTGGTCATTTCTTGACAGAAAGGCATTGGGAGCCTTACATTTATGCCTTGTGTCTTCTATTGCATTTAACATTTTTGATGAGAAAACCATAAAAGATCTCATGGATAAACTCATAAAGTTATATGAGAGACCCTTTGCTTCTAATAATTTTTTTCTTATGAAAACATTGTTTAACATGAAAATGTCTGAGATAGTTCTATTACTAATCATTTAAATGATTTTAATATGGTTTTAAGTATGCTCACTTCTATTGAAATTAAGTATGATGATGAAGTTAGAGCTTTATTGATTTTGTGTTCTTTACCTAATAGTTGAGATTGTTTGGTTATGATTGTGAGTAATGTAGTCTCTACCAAGAGAAGCTTAAATTTTGAGGATGTTGTAGCTGTGATTCTTAGTGAGAAAATGAGAAGGAAAAGAACTAGTGAATCATCTTTAGGTAATTCTATATATTGATACTAGAGAGAAGCAAAAGGATGAAAGAAAAGGCAACCATGGAAAGTCAAAGGGTAGATTTAAATCCAGATCTAGATCCAAGATGATATGTTAGCATTGTGGGAAGAGTGGACACTTAAAAAAAGATTGTTGGTCACTTTGGTATAAGAATACCAACAAGGAGGAAATAAATGAGGTAAATGTGACATCAGCTAAATCATGTCAAGATGCCTTAATTATTTTTATGGATAGTTTTTTGAGTCTTAGGTATTATATTAAGGGGCTTCTTTTCATGCCACTCCATATAGGCATTATTTTACTAATTATGTTCAAGAGAATTTTGGACACATTTATTTTGGTGATGATGAACCATGTGAGATAGCAGGGAAAGGTTGTGTTCAAGTTAAAATGTAGAATAGGAACACATGGCTAGCTAAGGATGTCAAACACGTGCCTATGTTGAGATGGAATTTGGTTTCAGTGGGGGAAATTGGGTAGTGAGGGATGTTCAGTACTATTTTTTATAAATTCTTAGAAATTTACCAAAGGTGTTCTTGTGACTTCAAGAGGTAA
Organism: Torreya grandis; assembly: GCA_037957365.1. Taxonomy (NCBI): domain Eukaryota; kingdom Viridiplantae; phylum Streptophyta; class Pinopsida; order Cupressales; family Taxaceae; genus Torreya; species Torreya grandis. The sequence continues at coordinate 707,476 of JARHVA010002993.1, forward strand.
GAAAGTTGGTACTTCATATTTGAATAGTAGTGTTGATTCTTGTGATTTAGTCACTACAGATAGAGATGCAACTATGTGGCACTACAGGCTTAGTAATATGAACCATAAGGGCATGGATATCTTAAAAGACAAGTTGCCTAGATTAAAAGACATAGATATAGACTTCTATGAGAATTGTGTGTATGATAAATAGAAGTGAGTTAAGCTCTTGAAGGTTGGACCCACAAAGAAAGAGCACAATGTAGAGTTGGTACATTTAGATGTATGAGAACTAGCTCAGGTATCTTATATTGGTGGATCTAATTATTATATTAATTTTATTGATGATGCAACTTGGAAAATTTGGGTTTATTGCATTAAAAATATATATGATGTATTTGACACTTTTAAGAAGTGGAACTCAAGTTGAAATGTCTTAGATCAGATAATGGAGGTGAGTATTGTAGTAATGATTTATTTGATTATTGTTCTAAAAATGGAATCCATAGGCAAAGGATGGTTCCAAGAACTCCACATCAAAATGGGGTATCTAAAAGGATGAATTGAACAATAATGGAATGTGCTAGGAGCATGAGGTTACATGCAAGGTTGCCTTTATAGTTTTGGGTAGAAGCAGTTAACATAGTAGTATATTTGATTAATAGCGGACCTTCTATGCCTTTGGATGGAGGTATTCCTAAACAAGTTTGGTCTAATAAGAATGTTGATTATTATTTTCTTAGAGTTTTTGGATGTGAGGCTTTTTCTCGCATTAAGAAAGATGATATGACCAAGTTAGAGGCTAAATCAATCAAATGCACATTTGTTGGTTATGGTGAGGATGACTTTGGTTTTCATTTATGGAGCATTAAAGATAAAAAAATATTTTGGTCTAGAGATGTAGTCTCTAATGAAAAAGTCATGTATAAGAATCCGTTGTAGGAATATGAACAAGAACATAAAGAGTACATAATATTAGATGACATTATAGATGGCAAAGTATCTAATGAATCAGTTGAGAAACATTCAACACAAGGACCCTAAAATCCTATGATAAGAAGGTATTATAGGGTAAGAAGAACACATAAAGGTTTTTCTCATTATTTGAATTATCTGTTACTCATTGATAATTGAGAACTGAAGTATTGTAGGTAGATGCTGAGATGAAGTGGGAAGAAGCCATGGATGAGGAGCATAGATCTCTCATGGATAACCTAATGTGGGATTTGGTATGGATAACTAAGGGAAAGAGTGAATTTCCAAACACGTAGATATTTAAAATAAAAGAAAAAGATGAAGGAAGAAAAAGGTATAAGGCTAGGATGGTGGTCAAGGGGTTTGCACAAAAACTAGGTATTTATTTTGATGAGATTTTCTCTTCTATTGTAAAATAACTTCTATTAGGACTATTCTTGGCTTAGTTACAATTGAGGATTTGCACCTAAAATAATTAAATGTGAAAACTAATTTTATTCATGATGATTTGGATGAAGAGTTGTATATGAATTAGCCACATGGATATGAGGTCAAAGAGAAAGATAACTTTGTGTGTAGAATAAACAAGAACTTGTATGGCTTAAAACAAGCTCCATGACAATGGTATAATAAATTTGATTGTTTTATGTTATAAAAATAATATCAAAGGTGTAATTATGACCATTATGTGTACATAAAACATTTTGATGATGGTTCCTTTATTATTTTATGCTTGTATGTGGATGACATGTTAGTTGTAGGAAAGAACATACAACATATTCATATGCTCAAGAAATAACTTAATGACTCCTTTTATATGAAGGGTTTAGGTGATATTTAGCAAATCTTTGGTATGAGGATTACTCATGATAGAATGGAGAGGAAGATGATCTTATTCCAATAATAGTATGTGAAGAAAGTCTCTGAAAGGTTTAGCATGTTGGATGCCAAATCTATTAGTACTCCTTTGGTAGGCCACTTTAGATTATCAAAGGAGTAGTGTCCCAAGATGAAAGATAAAAATATTAAGATGTCCAAGGTACCTTACTCATCAATAGTTGGTAGGTTAAAGTATGTCATAGTTTGTACTAGGCCAGATATTTCTCAAGTAGTGAGAGTTGTGAGTAGGTATATGAGTGATCCAAGTTATGAGCATTGGTAAGTAGTGAAATAGATTCTTTAGTATTTGAGAGGAACTATTGATGTTTCATTATGTTATGGTGGATCATATAGCACTTTGTGTGGTTATTTGGAATCAAATATGGTAGGGGATATTGATAACATGAGAAGTATGATAAGATACATATTTATTATTAGAGATACAATAGTTAGTTGGATTTATAGGATACAGAAGGTTATGACTTTATCAACTATAGAGGAAGAGTATTTTACTTCCATAGAGGTTAGAAAAGAGATTATTTTGGTTATAGGAGTTATTTTTATAGTTAGGGCATGATTAGGAATTTGGGAGACTACACAGTGATAGTCAGAGTGTCATTCATTTGGCAAAGAACTCTGCTTTCCACTTAAAGATGAAACACATTTAATTACATTATCACTTCATCAAGATAGATTTGAAGGATAACTTAGTAAAGTTGGGGAAGATTCATACTATCTATAATCCTATGGATTTGATGACCAAGGTGGTCACATTGGAAAAATTAAGACTATGTTCAAATTTAGTTAGCCTTAGTGGTCATGGAGCAGTGATAGGTTTTGTTCAAGAGAAATGGTCTCCAAGTGGGAGATTATTGAGTGTGGATCCCTTTGGGGATATCACATGAATATGGGATTATATTTTGGGGGCCTAGAGATCTCTAAAAATGTGGGGAGCACCATTTTCTCCACTCCAAATTTTGTGGAACCTTGCTCCACATGTGAGCGGAATACTCTTTGTATATCTAATTTTTATGTTTCCATGTTTTGTGGAGTTAGTTATTCAATTCCTTTTCTGATGTTGACTTCCTTGATCTTAGGGAGTTATTTGTTCATTGGAAAAGGGGATGACTTTCATTTTTCTAGGAGTTGGTTGTGATCACATGTTGCTATAAAATGTGCCATTAAAGGTGAAGAGATAAACTTGGTGTGTTCCTTTTTGATCAAGCTTTTGGATAAGTTTACTAAAGTAGAATTGAGTTGTCTTTTAATGGATGATACATATATTGGATAAACATGGTGAGTTTCTCCTCTTTTGGTGGATTTTTCTTTGGTTTGATATATATATAGATGTGGTGTGACCCTTCGAGGTTGATGGTTTATTTTATATGGTGTGGATTTGAGGATCAGAGTCAAAGTGCAAATGTTTTTGAAAAGTGTAGGTGTTTATTGGAGGGTTTAGTATAACAGCTTGTGAGATACAAAAAAGTGTAAGTACAGGTGAAAGTGCAACATTTATTTTGTGTAGCATTTTATATAGGAGATATTCTATCTCTATAAGAATTCATTGTAATCTTGTTTTTTATTATAATTTTATCTGAGGACTTTTTTTGTGGATGTAACCCACATTGGCTGAAACATGGTAGATCTATTTTGTGTGATTTTTATCTTGTTCTCTCTATTTATGCTTTCATAATAACTATGATTTGAGGAATGTTTTTGTTATACATGATAGTGCATAATTTAGATATGATTTGTGGTCATATTAAATCTAGTTTAAAGTTTTTAAATTCTTAACAGGTTTCACCAGAATGTATGCAATCAAAAATGCATCATGTTTATAAATTAATACTAGTTTAGAGAAGATAGATCATACCTACACTTTTGATTCGAAATACATTTATTAAGCAGGAACATGACTAATATGGAGATATTTTAGACCTAATTAGGGGATCACTTGCCATAATACACCAATATAGAAAGAGTTTCAAAACCTACAGTCTAACACAATCATGTAATGACCTTAAAAAAGTCCTAAGTTTAATGTTAAATCTATTCTAATAAACAAGAAAGTAAATCTAATCTAGTGCACACGAAAGCTTGTGGCACAAAGTGGGGGTTAGAAATTAAAAACACTAAACTAAACATGTATAAAAGACATATACTCATGTCAATGTATACAAAATCCTATTGCATGGGAGAGAAGCACAACTGCATTATCTATCTACTCTTACAAAGGAGAAATAAAGTTAAGAATACTTACCTTGAAGATGAACCCACTGAGCCTCAATCTCTCCCTTGGCCAATGTGATTTTCAAGAGATTGTTTTGGTATGTAAGGATAAAAAAATCAACTCTAAGATACATAACCTATCTATGCATCCAAAATACTCCTCCATAAGATAATATCCACATCTCCAAAGAAAGTATGGAACTCTAATCTTTATTACTCAAGTAGAATAGTCAATAAGTAGATGTTCCTTCACACTTATTATTCTTCTCTTCTCTATTCTCAAATGGTTGAAATGAACTTATATATATATATATATATATATATATATATATATATATATATATATATATATATATATATATATATATATATATATATGAAATTCTTGACCTAAATCCTTATGAATATGTTGGCTATACAAGGTTAACCCAATTAGCCTTGTATGTTTTTGAGAGGTAAACCAGTAGGTCCCAAACTAGGTTGGTCAAAGGGATAATGAAACTCCAAGTGAAAAATATCCCCAAATAGTATAGGGTTGATCGTATCAACACTGTACAGTAATCAAAGGTTGAAAACTATACAGGGTAGACCTAGTTGACCTAGTACAATCAATTGGTAAAATGGGGTCAAGGAAAAAATAAAGAGAATAATGATATGACAAATGTTTGGAATGGGTACAATTAAGAAGAATAATCTTAGGATAAATGGTTTTAGGAGACAAGTGTGTACATGGAAAGTGGAAAAAGGGACAATAATCTTACAAAGCATCAGTGGTCTACCCACACCTTTATTGGTCTAACCCTTAAGGAATGCACTCAAAGAGATTAAGACTTGATGGGTTCCTACAAGATATAAAGTGTCAATAATTGATAAAAGTTTGAAAATATTGTGTATACAGATTCATCTAACATCCACATAGAAAAATGAATTTTGATGTATATTCATATAATATCACTTTGGATATTAATGTTTGATATCAAATATATTAGTATTCTAACAACAACTTGGTATAAGGTAGGAACCTTTAACCCATTATGACTCACCTTTGCCTTTGATTTAATGATTAGCACAAGACTTTTCCATCCATTAGGTTTTATAGAAAATAGGAAATAATAAACAATACAATGAAGCTTTCTCCCTTTTAAAATAGAAAGGAAGATGACTTCATATCCATAAGGATGTAAAAAATAAGCTCCCCTAGGATAATACCAAGGTAAAATAAGAGTAGAGAGTAGACAATAAAAACCAACCTTACAAATGGAGTAGTCTCCCCTTAAGGTGAAATGAGGAAAAAGATATCCTTGAGACTTCTACTCAAGGAACATTAGAATTCCACCATTACTTTATCTTACCCAACACAGTCTAAACCCTGTAGATTTACTACTTGGAGGTAGATAAACTTCCTCTCTAGTTTTGTTTGCTATAACCCACCCAAAAATACAAACTTTTGTACAAGGTAAAAATAGGGTTAGTTTAAGACTTTTCCACCTAGAAGGTTTTTAAAAAAATATATAGTTAAAAACAATACCTCCAAGCTTCATCCCTTTCCAAATATTAGAAGGAGATAACTTAATAGTCATTAGACTACGTGAAACAAACTCCCTTATAAAAATTAAAAGATAAAACAAGAACATAAAGGGTAGACAATAAAAACCAGCCTTACACATGGAGTAGTCTCCCCTCAAGGTGAGGGGGTGTAGCCAACATTATTAAAGATATATATCTAACATGATATCCTTTAAACTTATACTTAGGGAATGCTGCACTTCCTTTGTTGTCTTACCTAGTACATTCTAAACCCTACAGATCTACTATTTTGAGGCATGAAAACTTATGCTCTAGTTTTTCCCCTAGATCCCATATAAAACCTCCATAAGAGGACCATGACTATGTTTTAGAAATTATGCTGGTCTATAGTTTTACCAAATACAATCCAAAACTTTTGGATCTATTGCTTAGATTCAACAACTCTCCTGCTTTGGTTTTTTCCATCAAAATCCACCTAGAACCTATGATAGAAGGTCACCATTTTATTGCATGGATTCCACCAGTCCTTAGTCTTTCCAAACACATTTTGAAACCTATAGATCTACCACTTAGATTTTGTAAATCATCTACTCTAGTTTTTTTTGCCAAATCCCACATAGAATCTTTAGCTTCAATACTATGGTTGATGAATGTTATATATTGGTAGTACCACTAATTCACTATTTACATAATTGATTTACAACAAATTAATTTCAACCAAGGTTATAAACATGAAACCATGCACTCATTAAACATCATAATAAAATAACTTCAAGGTGTATGCATTTTATCAGATAATAAGCTATATACTAGTTTATGGTTACTAATTTAATTCCAATTCTATCACATTACCGATCATGTTCAAAATAATAATATCTATCATCATAGTTAGTTATCATCATGCAATTGTCATAAAGCAAGGATAGGTCCACATGCTAGATAAAAATTCTATGCCATGAGAAAATCACTAGGTAAGATTCATCATAAAGTCTATATATATATATAAACTCCCACACTAAAATCAAAACCCTCTAAATATTTTTGGCACATCATAAAATAACACCATCATACTTTCAAATTATTCAGGGTTAAGACACTAGAGTTCAACTATTCCAATGATAAAATTATTACAATTTCATCCCTAATTAAAAGTAACCAACATAACACTAAATAATGTATATACAACAACATATAAGGATCAAGTGTAACATAATGCATTATAATGGAATTACCACTCATATGGTAAAAAGAATCCCATTTAAATGTGTATCAAGAGAGTAAATAGTTTTGGGTTAAATCTATAAGAACCAAGCCACTATCATCAAGAATGCCTCCAATGTCAACATAATAGAAAATAATGTTCATTTCCAACATAAAAATATTACAAAATTTCATATGGAATTAAGATGGAACCACAACATAAAATAGATAACCAACCATGATTCATCACATCAACATCACATGTTAACATGCACAGATAAGAGGAAGCTACCATATGTAAATCTAGGTACATCAATGGAGAAGGATGAACACTAAAATAGGGATAGCCCTCAAAACTATCCATATGAGCCCAATCATTAGTGTCCCTTACCACCCCAACCATCAACTTGGTGGAGGGTTTCAACAACTAAGTACTCGAGTGAGGTAAGAGGTATACACATAATACTGAACCACCAATAAAGAATTGATAAATAATCAACAAGGATATGAGAAAAATGTAGTAACATAAAACCATAACACTCATCCAAATTTATTTTCTAGATTAATTCCCAAGAGGCTTATTTGAGTGTCAAAAAAAAAATTTAGTAGAACCAACTCTCAATAGCCACATAAACTCAATCAAGTCAAAAATAGGGGAAAGTATAACATTCATTGATTAAAAATAGACTCAGGTTGATTTAGAATGATGGATGTATGACCAACATGAAATATGAAAATATATATGCATGGTAGAGGTAAGGCATCAAGTGACAATACCAAGCCTGAATACAAACAATATAACTTAAATCCATCGAATCATGCTAATTTGAACAACTACATCAACACATGACTCAAACTACTATGTTTAAGGCCATAAACCATAAAAAGGTAACAACTATAATTAAATGAATTTAAGGAACCAATTATAACCATAATTATTCCTCTAATTACCTAAATTTGTAACTTCCGATTACCTCTAAGATTTCCACTAGGAAATAAATAACAAAAAATGCAGCACAAAACAATTACCCATGAAGTTAAATCAAATAATCATTAAATTAATTAATTTATTAATATGTTCATCATGAGGTCTTACAACCTCATCATGAACCTTAAAATTGATAAATTGAAGACAAGTAGGAAATCCGATATGATGGTTGCAAGGATTAATCAAATGCTTACATACAACCGTTACACACATCATAACTACTTCCATTGATTAGTTTAATACTATGGAATTATATAAATTTGGACAAATAACATAACAATCTAAAATCATGGATGGTAAGATGTGATTTTAAAGAAAACATTTATCATAACCCTGAGGAATATAATAACCACCAAAAAGACCTACCCTTAATAGTTACAAGTTGGTTTGCTTTTCCACAATAAAATAATACGTATCCAACAATAAAAAAATTCTACCCATATTCTAGATTAAAATACCCAAATTGATTTAGATCATTTTGAAAAAAATAATTATTTGAGAAGACAATCACAAAATTTGCCCTAAAGGTTTAAGAAAGACCCAAGTCAACTCTTCCTAATTTATTCATAAATCAACTTCTTTAAGTATGCAGCCAAGGGACAAGGTATGATAACTAGAGGAACCCAACAACTTAAATTACTAGGATCAACATACAACTGTTAACAAAATTAAATCCATTCATTTAAATAGTGTAGGGGTTTTCAAGGTATCCCTTTAGATACTTGTGACATTCTTGAGAAGAGGGGGATTCAACAATTTTTCAACACACAATCAAATTAGGCACAATAGTAGATTTAGTTTTGCCATGCCATGGCATGCTATATAATAAAATTGAAATATAAAATCCATTAAAAAATCACATATTCCTAGGTTGAGAGCATACCCAACCCAATGTATAGGTTAATAATTAATAAAATTGACCCATCCTTGCTAGTTTATAAACAAAAAATGGGAATAACAATTTTTGTGTGATCTAATTCAATGGCCATTATTCATTCTAGAGAAAATAATAAATTTTCTATCTAAAAAAGGACTTACCAGGGTAAACTTCCCAAATCCTAAGCAACAACCTCCCTACATTTATCTTTCTATCTCATCTCACCTATCATCTCTCCCATTCCCTTCTTCCTTCATCCACATCTTCTTTTTTCCCTTGAATTTTCCCCTCATACTCTCCTACACCTTTATTTCCTATGCATCTCTCCCCCTTTTCCAACCACCACCTCCCTGTGTCCTCCCACCATACTCTTCCTCTTGTCATACACCAAGCTATCCTTACCGCTTTGACACATCCAACCATACTTAGCATCCCCTCTGCCTAGTTAATGCCTCCAATGTGAAAAACAAAACCACAAAACGTAATTAAAAAAAAAATTCCTTACCCTAAATCACTTTCTCAACAAGCCACATAATATATATATATATATATATATAATTATATATAAAAAAAGACTAATAATAATCCTCCAAATTTGCTTTAAGTTATAAGTGGCTTTTTGATGTTTTAAGAAAGCCTGATTGAACTAGAAGGTGCCATACTACCTAGTTCTCAGAGTGAAAAGTCCTTAAACCTGTTAGAGATGTTAGAGCCTAGAAGAGCCTAGTCGAATCAAGGGGTGCCATGTCACTAAGTATCAGAGACACTAGTCCTTAAACTTGTTATAGATGTCATATCCTTGGATATTCCAACCTAATCAAGAAGTTTTATGTCACTTAGTAAAGTAGATGAATTGATGACCACCTAACTCCTAAGAAAGGTCAGAATAAGGTATGAATGAGGCCAACAATCTAATAAATATGTGCCACATGTCCTTAAGTGACACCTCACACTTACTAAGCATATGATAAATACAAATCTTTGCCTAGGTTCCAACCATAAGTAAGAGGACCAATAAACAGATGATATGTGTCATAAAGTAGGAGTTAATTAAGAAGCCTCTAAGGGACATGACTGCATGATTACCATACACTAAGTATTAAAAAAATGGAAAGCTGAGCCCGATTAGATAGTTTTAAAACATCCCATCACCATTGTTATATTCGACTAGTTATGGAGGCTCATGGGCTCTGAATTTAACTCTAGATTTATAAGTAAAATGAAGAAATATAGCCACCAACTTAAATTTTAATTCATATCAATTGAGATACCAAAAAACATTAATACAGGGTGATGTATGCATGCATTCATAAAATTCTAAAGAAATCTCACTAATGGTTACCACTGCATACCTTCAAGAGAACTCCAACCGTTATCTTTCTAATTCCCATAGATACCCCTATGTTTTTTGCATCCTACACTCAGAGCCTCCTTATTTAACCTCTATCCTAATATAATACCCACATCCTATTCAAACCCAAAGGTCTAACTTGAGTATTGAGATACTGTATTCCCAACTAGCTTGACCAAGTTCAAGCATTATAATGACTTATTCAAAACAATCAAGCAAATGCCTAGAGACTCAAGCTCCAACAAAGACCAACAAGTAGAGTTTAAGGATGACCTTTAGTCCTAAAATAAATGTAGACTTCATATAGATACTAATAATCCAGAAGTATTTACATACACCAACTTGTTTGGTAACCTCCTTCTTACTTACATTTGAGTGTAGGATAGGGTCCATGACTGGGTATGTTATCTTAAATCCTGGAACCAAATTTTTGATATATTTGGGAATGATTACAAGGCATACTACACCCTCCATGATTGCACCTTCTCTTATGATGCATTAGTGATGAATATTTGGATGGAGACCTACCAAATATATGACATCTTACACAATCAAGATGAGAACCCAGATGCTAAATGAGTTAACAAGGACATAAATGCACATATAGTTTGCAGCTTCTAGGAGGAAGTTTAGGAAGGCATGATTTTGTTGAACCCATTTTTCAAGGCCTAGGACTGTTTGTACATTAATGAAATATGGGCGCCCCTTCTCCATATGATCCTCACATGCTCCAAAGTTTTAGATATGAGAGAACCGATCAATTTCAAGCTGGTCACTACCATTGTAGATGCCTAAGTTGAGAGTAATTTATATATAATGAGATACCTTTTGGATGTGGTCTATAGGATGCTCTCTTTCAACCATTTATATCTTTTTAAATGGGTTCTCAGGGGCTCAAGGGTCCATGTGGTCTTATATAAACTATATGGCCACTAGTTCTAAAACCAGATCTTGGACATATGTGAGTATTTCTATTTGGTGGTCTAGCAAGTGATCAATAAGGCCCTGATACCCCAACTATCATAAAAAATATAAGACTCCATCACCACCATTAGGGACTACTATATCTACAAAGAAGACACTATGATCTAGATTGTAGGTTTACTCAAAGACCCCCTTCACCTATCATATTTCATCCTGAATCATTTGGCAGAGTAGGAAATTACCTATCTGATTATGGAGGGAATCTTTGGATTCTATAAAAAATTCCAATTAAAGGCATGCCCACCACTCCTAATCACTATTAGGCACCATGTATATGAGGCCTTCCCTCCAATCTAGAGGATGGTGGCTAGGTGGGACTCTTTTTCCCAAGAGAGAGACAATCTCTAGCATTAGGACCCTAAGGGGATGATCAGATCTCACTTGGGTGTGGTATTTGACTCACCTCAATATCAAATATGGTCATCAAGTAGAGGATGACGATGAGCTCTATTTGGATGAAGTTGACAACTAGGAATTTTTGTCTCAAATCATGATAAATAAGAATAAGAAAGGGAATAAGGTTTAGGCAGGCCCATCTATGCCCCCTCTAGCTCTTGCTTGATCTATGGAGGATCCAACACTGACTCTTCTTGTTATCTCCCAAAGTATTTTTCAAGTCATCCCACCACATTCTCCTTATTGTGCTTCAATTATATCTCCACCTCCTCTAGGCACTCCTCATGCCCTGTCTCCACCACTACTTCCTCTAGCAGTTCCAATAGTTGGATGTAATATATCTAAACCTGCACTACTTAATACTAAGTAGCTAAAGTAAATCTAACCAAACACTAACACCTTAACCCTAGGCCACATAGACCCTCAAGCTCAATATGTCTAATAGTCTAAAGGTGAACATAGAGTGAGTCTTCCAATAGGCACTAACACACATTTGATTTTGCCCCCTAGTTCTTTTACCTAGGGCACCATAAAATTTGTCTTTGACCAACCTATCTCATCCCTGTTACTTAATGACCTTTTCTCAAAGGTAATTCTCCCTTAGGTGAACTTGACCTAGGAATAGTGGCAGGCAGAAATGTTCCCATTGGCCTCCCTTTTTGTTCTTCCTCCACTCCCATGCCCTTTTTATCTCCACTACTTTCCTTGTTCACTCATTCTACTCCCTCCATTTCCCTTCCACCTCATTCTTCACCCTTCACCACCATCTCAACCACCCTTAATACACCTCCTACAATCTATGGAATCATCCCAAGATTGCAGACCTTGAAGATGGATGCCCAAGGTGACTTAGACATATAATGTATCTTCATCTAAATTTTGGGGAACATGAAGAGGATATTGATGTAGAGGTTCATCTAAGAGGGGAACCTAGTGATTTTGTAGTTGTGTAAGGATCTATTCTTCCTCATTAAAGTGATGATTTTCATTTGGGAAGAAAATATGGCCAAGGACCCACTCTCTATTCTCTGGGCAAATCATAATATGTTTGAAAAGTTCCTCAAGGACATGAAAAGGTAGGTTTAAACCTTAGAAGCCTAAGTGAAGAGGTCTTTTCACATCAGACTAATTAGGTAGGTCAAGGATGCCCACATACTAATCTTCTCATTTATTAGGAAGGTAGTAGAAATTATGGATGAAACCAATGTGCTTATCCAATAAACCCAGGCTTATGTTAAGAGGATTATTGAGATAGACAAGAAGTTTAGGAAGTTGCAAGTGGTAATTAATAAAGGCATGCTCATGGAGTTTAAAATAGTATTGATCTTAGACTTTGGGTTGTATTAGACATACAAAAATAATATGAGGGTTGCTATATAGGAGTGGTTGGATGTGGATCACACTACAATTGGAGCCTTGGAAGAGGGAAAGAAGAAGATAATGGCCTACTTTAAGGAGGTCAATATCTTTATGCTATTTCACCTAGATGGCACCCTAATAGACCAAGGATAATCTAAAGTCCACCTAGGTCAATTCAATTAGGTTGTGAAGGAGAAGGTCACTAAAAAATACCATGAAGGAGCATGAGCATTACTAGAGCTATCAATGTAATCCATGATAATCAGTAACTAGGTCTCTAGGTTCTAGGTGTCAATGGAATCACCCTTCCAAATCTACTATAGGATGGTGACTCAAGCTAAGGTGATATTCAAGGATCCCCTAATGAACCTTACCAATTTGGACAAGGAATTCAAATTTATGTCAATCATGTTACAGGCTATGGATGCCAGATCAAAGCAGTTGGGAGCCAGACCTTCACATGTACCTCTACATATCAACTAGGTGGTTCCCCATATATCTTTTATAGGTTTTAGGGGATTCTTTTATTTTGAATTATGGTTATAATGTCATGAGTGTCCATCATGTCTGTGGATGGGATCCTCACACTATTTAGATGTGAGCTCCATCCTCATCTATATAAGTAAAATCCATATTGTAATATAAAGTTTGACTAAAATTTGCTTGAAAGTGCTATCAGATTATAGCTAAGATTTCACTTACTTTTTAATGAATACAATTTCTATTTTCTATGAAGGGATTGTTCTATGTCTAAATTTTATCTCATCTTCATTTTGAATGCTTGTTAATACTAGGTTAATTCGATTAATACTTTGATATTTTATGTGTGTTATGGTTATGATGTTCTTATCTATTATAATCACTATGTGAGTTCTCTCATTTCTCTTCTTTAGTACTATTATTCTATGTCTTAATCTGCAAATTAATTTATGGTGTTTATGTGTAGTTTACTATAAACTCCTATATATCTAGTGAGAGCTCATATCAAAGGCATATTCTCAGTTCCCTCAGACTCTTCCCACCATATGTTCTTGGAGGTAGAACTTTAGTGAAACTTAGTGTATAGTGGTATAATTATGACAAGGTCACTTTTTTTGATTATTAATACATTGAGTTCATTCTAGACATGGAGGGTTCCTTTTCTACCTTACTCTTCCCTCTCTTTTGTGTTTGTTCTTTAAAATTGAGATACCCTTTCCCATTAAGTTTAGAAATAAAAAAGGGTAATACTCAAATTCCCATAATAATTTTTAACAATTAGATTTGTGTACATGAACTCTTTATTAAACTTTCTGTGGTAATAGTATATCTCTTAGAAACTATTCACACAGATTCCATTTATGTAGTTAAATAATTGCAACTGTGCCCTGGACTAATCCTAGATTAGTTTTGAAATGAAGGATGAAATTTTGTATTTGTCCCCACCTTCCCCTTTTATGGAATACCCAATATCATGGGCATTTCATGAAAATAGGAGTTAGGATAATATAATAATATTAGAGGCTGATTACTCTCTAGATGATTTCTTGGTTTCTTTGCCCTCTTTGGAGAGAATTTTGAGAAAATGTAAGTCAAAGAAGTTGGTGCTGATAGTGCTTTTTCTATTGCACTTTTGAAATGATAGAGGTATGGAGGTGGCTTTGTAAGATGTGAATAGTAGGTGAGTTTGTGGGGGATATTCTTCCACAAAACTAGTCACCTGTCATATGTTCTATGTCCACATGTAAAGGTATTGATAGTATATGGTGTATGCTATTGTAATTTATCGTGTATTTACCCTATAAAAATGGACTTGGGAATAAGGCAAGAAGATGTCGATGGGTGGTGGCCCAATGTGGAAGTAGACATCCAATAAACCTTTTTCCCACATTCTAGCTTAGGGTGGTGCCAAGCTTTGTTAGATTGGGAGGATCAGGTGTACTAAGGCTTTGTATTCTAGGATAGATGTAAAGTGTAAATTATTATGAGGTGGCTGCCATCTTGGTAGTGGTGTTTTGATGCTCATCTATTTTATTATTTCCAGTTATTGTGTATAACTCAGCCATGGTCTAAAGGGGTTGAAAATTTCTTATTTGATATATTTTTGGTGTAGTTCCATCTTGGTTGGTCAATCGGTCTCCTAGAAAGGGTTATTCCTTAGTTTTTTTAGGCTACCCTTTGTTTTGGGGTAAGATTTTAGTTGGAATCATTTAATGTGTAATCATAACCTTCCTCTTTTATTAAACTTTATATACGTATAGGTGAGGGAACCTTTTAAACCCTCATATAAAAACAACAAATAAATATTCATATTAAGTGTATATTTATATAGAACAAGGTTATAATTACTAAACACTTATATATGTATACAATTATAGTAATAATACTTAAACTAATATTTTGTTACAAGAATTAAGAAAAATTTCTAATGTAAGGGACTTACCCATAAAAATATATGTATATGAGGTTTTTAAAAAATTAATAAATTTTATTATAAGTATTTAACTAATTAATATCACATAGACACATAAGTTGACTTTTATTGCTAAAACATTGAACTTGTGACCAATCCTTTTACACTCTTATCTCATGCCCAATTCCATGTCTTTAAATTGTTATTCCTCTATTTCTATGTAGACAATCCCTATCTCTAAGCAAATTCTATTTCTAAATATTTTTATTCACCATTATAAGTAGCCTAAACTCACTATCATACTAATCCACACTTCTAGTTTAACTATTTGTACTCCTAATACAAGGCTTCTCCTTTAGAACTATTTCTCTCACCTATAGTGTCTAAATCTTCCAGTCACATCCTCTATCCAAATAATGACTATATGTTCAAATACAAATTCACTTAATGGGATATCTCACACATTTCATAGTCTAATCTAAATAATTTCCAAAAATATCATTATAAAGCCACTTTTGTTAATCATTCACTCACAAGAGGCACACATCATTGAAAAACACTAGAACATCTAACTACAAATTGAGAGGAAAGCATCTATTATTTCTAGTTTTGAGTCTACATAGCTATAATAGCCATGAGATAAGTCTATATACACCTTAAATTTCACAAGTCATTTTTAAAATGAATAGTTACACAAAGATTGCACTGACATCTATCATTACACCAATATTTCACAAACACCACCATAGCATAGGATAACTACATGGAGTTTTATCCCTCTTATGAGTATTGGTATGTAGGTAAAACTTAACACATGTGGTGTTTAGATCAAACACAAATTTAGACACTAACTAATTTTTCTTGTTTATTCCATTTATTCTTCATGACCTATTGAGGTAGGGTTCCAAGTGAAGAAAAAAGAACATAGTAGATTCTATAGTGAATCAAGCGACTTCGATCACACACATGAATCACATGCAAAGGTGCATAAACCTATTTTTACATAGAGGGAAAAAACCCACCAAACATTGGTAAGCCCTGTAGACACCAATAAGATATGACTCATTCTAGATAGTGTGTCCTTCTCCTAGGTGTATGAAAAGCCATGTTCTTGATTCATAGTGACCTCTTAGAGCCACATAGTCATGATCATAGTCTTTCATGTTTTATTTTGACCTAATTTATTATTTTTTGATACTTTCCCCTTTTATCATATTTTTATATTCAACAAGTTCCAAATCAGAAATACTTAATTTATGCTTATTTTATACATTCTAATTTTATAGAACAATTTTTCATAATTAAGACTTAATATTTATTGATCCCAATTTTGATAATTTTTTTTGGTGAAACTATCCATTGATTAAATATTGCAAAATCATAGCTTCCTTTAGGGTTTCCTTCTATTTTTAATAATTTTGTTAGGTTTTCAAATTTTAGATTTTTTTATTTTCCTATGAATCATGATCATAATGACTGCATCTATCTATTCTTTCTTGATTCAAAGTTTTTTAGTGTTATTTACATTGTTTGCCTATAAGATGTAATTATTTTCACCTGGATGTAATTTTATGGATACATAATTTAATGGAAAAACTAAAATTCCATATCAATCAAGAGTTTAATAGTGAATAATTCTTTGATACTTATTGTTGTATGGCTCAATTTGAATTGACACATGTTACTACTAGACGTTAGAGGGCTCAAATGATTCCTTTTGTTATTCCTACCCATAGAGATCACAACTATCTTAGCTCATATCCCATTTTTACTATTAATCTTATGCTCTCTATAAATAGATTGACATATAGACTCTTCTGCTATCTATATATAGATAGGAAGATGAAATTTGACTATAGATATAGATTAGATGGCATAGATATAGCCCCATATGAATCTAAACTTATATTAGATCCTTTGGTCTGAGTTGTTATCGCTAGATGAGGCCAGGTGCCTCAATATGTAAGATAATAGGAATAAATTAAATCAATTCCTATCCAACCCCAACATAATCCAATGAGACCAATCAACCAATCTAAAGGGTATGATATTATTGATTAGCTAAGGAATACACTAGCTAGGATTTTTATGTTAGAATTACCTCAAAAAGCTACAATTTTGAAGGATATTTTATATCAATCATTGAATCATATATCCATGCCTTAGGACACAAAACCTTATTATTTTTCATCTATTGTGAACACTTTTAAGGATATTGAGGATGTCATATATTTTGGAAATGAGGATTTGCCTAAAAAATTTACTACTAGTTAGAAACTTCATTTTTTTATATAAGTTCATATCAAAATTACAACATTAAAACTAGTTTTGATATATAATGGTTCAGGTTTGAATATTTTCAATCTTACATTCTTATAGACAATGGGTATTAATATGGCTTCACTTCAAAATATATATAAGAATATCAAATCCTTTGATGGTGTACCTCACCAAGCTTTGTGTTCCATCACTTTGGAGATCAAAGTAGGGATGAAAACTTTATCTTCTCCATTTCAAGTAATGACTCATCATTTTCACTATAATTTACTATTGGGTAGACCATGGATACATTCAATGGATGTTGTACTTTACACTTTACATTAGTGTGCCAATTTTTCACATGATGTATATTTATATACATGCCCTAATGATAATAAACCATTGAGATATATGTAATAAAATTAATTATATGGTCATAATAAATGGAATAATATAACAAATAATTAAGAGAAAAATAATTAGTTCCAAAATAATTTTTGGAAAAATAGTATAATACTTGATAATAACGATTAGCCACTTCAAGGGGGCAACCTCCACAATAATGCAATAAAATTAGAATTCAAAAACTATCCTAAAATACTAACTACTACCTCATATTATGCTAGCCATGGTTATTCCATAGGATGACCATACTAAGAACATGGAGAAATGTAATAAGATAATATGAAAGGTATGTAAGCTACAAGTTAGTCAAACATATCCCTAGATGTAGTATAAGTTAATGGTCTATCATGTCCCTCCCCTTCAAAATAATTTTGCCCATAACACTGAATCAAATTCAGATGTTTCTATAGGAAAACTTCATCCTCCCATATTACATCTTCATGATTCATATTTTTACATTTGATCAAATACTCCTTAATCTCTTTTATGCATAGCTTTTTTGTTCATGTGTGAAGGATCTCCTCAGGTTCCAAAATGACTCTTCCTTATTCCTCAAATTTAGACAACTAAAATTAGGTATAAAATCTGTGTCTAATGACCTTCATGAAATATAAGATGTATGTAAGTGGATTAGGGAAGCTCTAACTTGTATACCACAATACCAATTTTTTATAAGATCTGATAAGGGCCGTAATGCATAAGAGAAAATTTGTTATCATTTTTATGTTGATCCAAAGACATATGTTTACCCATCATATTAAGGATGATAAGACAAGATATGAGCTAAGTAAGTACCTAGACTTTAAAATAACTTCGTCCAAAAGTTAATGGTGAAGATAGGATCATGATCACTTACAATGATTTTTGGGGTACCATGCAACTTTTAAATTGTATTGAGAAAATAAAAAACTACTATACTTGATATAAATAGTTGTGATAAAAAACAAAAATGAACATATTTTATGAGCCTAGCCACAACTACCATTATGACATATTTCCCTTCAATTTTGGTAACCCTATAATAAAATCCATGAAAACCTCCTCTCACTGCTAGTTAGGGATGGATAATTGCTGTAGAAGACCTAGTGTCTTATTTTTTTCCCCTTTGTTCTATTGACAAACCATCCATTCTACCAAAAAATTTTGTATATCCCCCTTGATTTCATCCCAAAAAAATTCTTGCTTGATGTGATGACATGTCTTCAAAAATCCTAAATGCCCCCTATTGAAGATGCATGGAGCTATTGAATGATATTATGTTTGAGGATAACATCTTGACATAGGTATAATATATATTTATACCATAATGTGTTTCCTTTCCACTAAAATTAGTTAGAAAAATGTGAACCATGTTGAAGATTCTGAATCAAGATGTATATATCCCTACCATTCTCCCATTCTAATCTTGCTTCTTCTAACAAATCTACTGGCCAAATGGTCATTGGGCATAATAATGCCTCAATTGATTCATCCCTAAGGAAAAGTGCATTTGCTAACACATTATCTTTTCATTTCTTATAAACTATTTCAAAGTCATATCTCAAAATTTTAGTCACCCATTTTTATTTTTATTCTAATGACAACCTATGTTCTAAAAAATAATTTATACTATCATGATCATTCTTTACCTAAATTTTTATACCCATCAGATAAGGCCTCCATTACTTGAATACATAAATAATAACCATCATCTCTTTATAATAGATTGTTTTGATCTTGTTGGTTCCCTTGAGTGGATAAATTTTGAATGAAATAGGTATTCTTTCTTGCATGGATAATACTCTCATGCTATATCTTGATACATCACATTCAACAACAAAAGTTTTGTAAAAATTAGGGGTCACCAAAAATAGAGTGGTGCACATAGCTTCTTTCATATATTCAAATACCTTATTAGCTGGTGCATTCTAATGAAAGAAATATTTCTTCAATAAGGCTATATGTGAAGCTACTATGCTACCATATTTTTTTACAAATCTGTGATAGTACTTTATTAGCCCCAAAAATATCTAAAGGTTATTAAGGGTCTTTGACACTCGCCACTCCATCATAGATTTGATCTTCTTAGAGTTGACTTTAACTCCTTTATGTGAAATAATATGACCTAAGTACTCCACCTCATGGATGCCAAAAACACATTAGGAAGGTTTTTCATAAAGATGATGTTGTTCTAGATCTAATAGTACCTATTCCACATGTTTCAAATGTTATTTCCAAATTTTGATGTAGATTAGGATGTAATAAAAAAAACACCAACATAAACTTCCTTAAAAAACACCTAAAAAAATATTCATCAAACTCTAAAATGTAGGTGGTGCTTTTGTGAGACTAAAAGGCATGACCGTAAATTCATAATGGCCTTCATGAGTTCAAAAATTTGTTTTTATGGATATCCTCACCTTTGATATGAATTTGATGATACCAAAAATGGAGACATAGTTTGGTATTATAAAAAGCACCATGTAATTCATCTAAAAAATCATCAATGATTAGCATAGGGAACTTATCTTTGATGGTATACTTATTGATTTATTTGTAGTCAGGGCACATCCTCCAAGTGTCATCCTTATTATACACCATGACCACTTAAGAATAATATTCACTTTAGCCATGTTAGATAATACTTGCCTCCAACATCTCATGTACCATTTTTTCAATTTTACTTTTATGAGCATATCAAAATTTGTATGGTTTAATTTTTGGTGGCATGATACATGGAATCAATATTATGGCAAGATCATGTTCTGTACTGGGTGGTAAGAATTTTGGAAGAAATTATATGGAAAAAAATAGTGATACAAATCATTCCACCCCATTTTTAATAATATTTATCATTTGATGTGAACTAAACAATTAGAGTGACTTTGCATGTAATTCCCATAGTTCAAATGTCATACCTTCAAAATGAAAGCACATGAACAGTTCTTATAAATTAATCTCTTTTGTGCCCAAAGTTGTGAGTCATTTTAATCCTAAATTAATGTCACCCCACCCATGATAATAAAAAACATAAGATAATTACATAGGTAGTCTCTCATGGAAATCTTAATACTATGGAATTTTAAAGAATAGTTGACTATGCCACCATCTGTAATCATGACTTGAAATTCTAGAGATAGATAAATAAAATAATTCAAATGAGTATCCAACTCACTATTGATGAAGTTGTGTACTACTTGAGTCAATCAACATTTTTACCTTCTATTTCTTGAGGAAGCCTACCACCTTAAGAGTTTAAGGAGTAATTATATTTGAAAGGGCATAACATGAGATAGTAGGGTGAGAATCTTCAAATTCCTCTTCTATGTCTTTCATACCCTCACATATGGCCTCATCATCATCTTTTTCTTCATTGACACCTTCAGTGCAAAAAAATTTATTTTTGGCAAATTTATGTCCTATGATCCACTTGCTATCACAACCAAAACATAACCATTTGGAACACTTCTCTTCAATTTGTTGAGGGGTCAATATTGTAGGTTGTTGAAATGATGGTGCTATATAATTATGTTTACAACCATGAGTGAAGGCCCTTATTTTGACCAATTATTTTTCCTCTACCTGACCTATGGATGATATGGCTTCATAAATGGTCAATGGATTAAATATACAAACCTCAAGATGGATGTTATCCTTGAGCCCCATAAGAATATGTTAATCAATTTGTTTTGAATGATGTTATCCACACATAAGGATAGATTCTAGAATTATTAAATATAATCCTTAATAGTACATGTATGCCATAACTTTTCTAACTGACTAAATTAGTTTTTAAAGATGTTGTAATAGTATATTTGTAGCTCCTTAGTAAATACCTATTAGGTAAGATGAACACCCTTATTTTTATTTTGAGAATACAATCATATACATATAATATTTTCAAACTTTATCAATTATTGATATTTTATTTGTTATAGGAACCCATTGAGTCTTAATCTTTTTGAGTGCACACCTTAAAGGGTGCACTAGAAAAATAATGTGTATAATATTGGTTCTTCACAAGATTGTTGTCTCCTATACTACCACTTGCTATCTACACAACCTTTTCCCATACACTTCCCTAAGCCTTTCCTCCTCTCTTGCACACTCCTCCAAGCCTTTTACCACCTTCCTTTGCACCTACCTAAGTCTGAAACCCTTTTTAAAAATTTACATTAAACTATTAACCTAGGATGACATTGTAGTAAAATTGTTAAAAACACCTTACGGGTCTAGGTCAGCCTTGGTCGACCTAGACCAAGACCTAACATGTTTTTATCAAGTAACGATACTGAGTCAATTAAGCCAACCTTATCAGCTAAAATTTTAGAAATGTTTAAGGTTAGATTCAACTATATATAAACATCCATTTTCATTATTTAAAGATAAGAGAAGAAGAATAATATTATATCACACATCTACTTATCCACCATTCTACTTGAATAGCATAGCTTAGGGTTTTAATACTTTCTTTGGAGATACCGATCTTATCTTTTGGAGAAGTCTTTTAGATGCATAAAAAAGTTGTGTATCCTAAATCTAACTTATCCTTGTTATCATTACATATCACAACAACCTCTTGTAAATCACCTTGACCTAGGGAGAGATTGCGGCCTAGTAGATTTATCTTCAAAGGTAAGTATTCCTAACTTTGTTCCTCCTTTGTAAGAGTAGATAGATTAGCATTTTTACTTATTTCCCATGCATTAGGATTTCATAAACATTGAATTGAATATAAATCTTCTATGCATGTTTAATTTTTATGTTTATTACTCCCACTTTGTACCACAAGCTTTGGCGAGAATTAGATTAGACTTTACTTTACTTTTCATTTATTTAGTGAATATGAAAACATAGGACGTAGCTAGGATCATTTCATAGTGTTTCTTGACTAGAGGATTTAGAACACTCTCTAGTGATGTTATTATGGTAATAGATCCCTTAGTTAGTTCTAGTGGATCTATCTTGGTCATGAACCCATATATCTAGTATCAACAATTGATAGTGTAAGTAGGATTTATCTTCTCTAAGCTAGAATTCATTAATAGATCAACTGCATTTCCCTTTTTATACATTCTGATGAACTTGATGTGAATCAAATCCTTGTAAGGTATCTTTCATGCTTTTATTTTGTCATCATATTATATATTTATATTTTTGTTTTACTGTATCAAACCTGTCGATATATTTCTAATAGTCTATGCGTAGATTTAATACATTTCCCCAAAATGAATCTATTTTATCTATGTGGATCTTTCCCAAAAATAGGTGATTGGATTGATCAGCTTGGCACCATCCTTTTATTTAGTTATAGGAATACATATATATTCAAACTAATCAACTCTATTCATAATTATTCTTTTTTTGCATACAAGTATGCAAACATAGTCAAGCTAGTCAACTCTATTCATAACTTTTTTTCATCATACAAGTTTTGCAAAGTCCATCGATCCAGCTGACTCTACTAGTTTTTTTTTTGAATCAACACTTGAGAATCAAAATAGAAAATTTTGTAGTCTAAAAATCTTTAATCCCATCAAGGTTCATTCTTACCTTCTCTATCAATTCACTTTTATTCTTTTAGTAATGTTTTTCACAAGTTTGTAGTCTGTAAAATTGTAACCTTATAGCCAACTGGGTCATCTAACTCAAATACATAGTTGACCTATTCAAATATATTCTTATAAATATTGATTCTATAGAAAATTAGTGACCCAATCGACTTTGTTCTATATTTTATTGCATACAATATCACCTAAACCAATTCTTTACTCTTCATAATTAAGATATTAACCTTTTTTATAGTTATTAATTAACTTTTTATTTCAATTGCCTGCATGTGTAGAGTAAAAAATATAGATTAATTATGTGATTTTTTAAATTATTGATTTAGTCACACTATTTTTCTCTTTTTCACACACTTTCAAATCACTTTACACACAAAAAGTATCAAACATTTATCTTTTTAAGGCCTACCTACTTAGATTTCATCACCAAGAGGGAAACCGACTTAGTTTTTTGATAAGTATAAATATGTGGTTGATGGTATATATTGGTAAATCACCTAACACCCTTATCATCATGAGATTTTCAAGTGAGGGGTTATGCCTCAATACCAAGCCAGTACCATCACCAATACATATCTCTTTCAACCTAAACTTCTTAAAACCATCCTTAGATTAATTTTTAGTCCCTTCTTACAACTAACTTCCAATCACATTAATTTAAAACTTTATTACAACTTAATAACACTTAGGAATGATCAATTAGTTAAAATTTTATTTCAAGTT
Source organism: Torreya grandis (assembly GCA_037957365.1). Lineage (NCBI taxonomy): Eukaryota > Viridiplantae > Streptophyta > Pinopsida > Cupressales > Taxaceae > Torreya > Torreya grandis. The sequence continues at coordinate 731,545 of JARHVA010002993.1, forward strand.
ACTACTTACTCTTTGATCATTATATTTTGTACTGTAAAGCTTGCATTAACTAGCATTAGTGCAAGGTTTGTGCAATGTGTTCTAATTAGATCAATCACATTGATCTAATTGCTTGTTTACTTACTTTCATTTGATTAAATTTTATCTTGCAAAAATATTTATCTATTTTTAGATCACTGTCATCCCTATTGACACAATCTCTTACAAACTATTTAGACTATCTCCCTACATTACATAATCAACCTATTTGAATGTTTCTCTTTATCTTCCTATTTAATCCCTTATCTAAGCAATACATAGTTGACTTATCTAGTTGTGTCTTCTTATTTCTTATAATTTTCCCTATTCAGTAGTACATAATTAACCTACATGACTATGTCTTTTTTCTCTCTATTTTGTTTTCTATGTTCATAGAACACAGTTGACATGTTTGATTCTGTATCCTATTTCATAATATTTTTTCCATAAATATTTTAGCCTCTTTTTCTCATCATGAATATCATATTTGAGGATAATACATAATTTAATCCATCAAACATGATGAGTCTTACCCATCCTACTAGGTTTTCCAAGAAATAGCTTGTGGCTTCTATTTTAAATGAATGCAATGTTCACATTTTCACTCACACTACCAACTATGGGACTCCTCCTCATTAATCCTTCATTCATAATCCTTTGTTCTATTTTGAATATGAGCATGAATTAGAGTATACACTTGAATTATCTTCTTCATTACTAAATTTCCTCAACATAGAGGAAATGACCCTTCAACCATTTATAATCTTATGATAGGTTCTCAAATAGAAGAACCTCTCGCACCTTATCCTACTTTCTCTCACTAATTTGGAGGAGACACTTTATTTTATTCTCAATCCTTTCCTTATATTTCATATCCTTCCCATACCATGACTTCTTATTCTATGACCTCTCCAACCTCCATGCCAAGTATCTCTATTAACATGGTAAGTTCAACCTCTAGTGGGCCTTTTCCCAAGACCCTCCTCTTTAATCATGCCACTAGTGCATCACTTTTTACAAATGCTAATCATGTTACTAGTGCTTCCTTTTATTCAAATGCAAACCATTCTGCTAATACATATTTTGATAAAAATTTTAATTATGGTACTAGTGATTCTTTTTATACCAATGCTTCTCATGCCACTAGTGTGGTGCATGCTACTACTCATAGTGAAACCCAAGCCAATATTACCAATTCCAATGCTTTACATGCTACACACTAGTCAAAATACTACAAAAAATCATAAAATTTTACTATAAACACTTAATTAAATGAATAATTTTCAAAACAATAACACAAATCAAATTATTTTGATGCAAAACCTTCTCATTAGCCTTCAAAACCAATCCCAAAAAGTTTCATGGGGAGTGAAAAATCCGAATGGCCCCCCAACCCCCCTTAGAGATTCCCATGGTAACCTTATTTATCAACCAACCCTCATTAATAAAATTATTAAACATCTCCAAAATGAACCTATAGTACCTAAAATTACCAATATCCATATTGGGGGTATCATACCTACCATCAATTATAATAGGTGTACTGATCTCACATTACATTTAAAAACATTTGGTAATATTTATACAGATTGGGTAAAACTTAATAATTTTGTTGCTACCAAGATATTAGCTAAAACACCCTAATGATATGATTTATATTGGTATAATCAACTACAAACCCATTCTATCACTAGTTTAGAAGATTTGGTTAACTCCCTAGTATAAGAGTTTCAAATTAATGATCTCCCTAAGAATACCTTAGCTCACTTCATAAATTTTAAACAATTTGAGTCTAAAAAGGCATAATATTTCATCAAACATTGGAATAAATTGTATAATAAATTTATCATAATATGGAAGATGACAACCTTTTTTATTTATTCACTAATGCTCTCTATCCCAAGTTTTAATATCAAGTCAAGAATCTCTCTCCAAGAACTTTGGAAGAATCCCTCGACCAAGGTAACTGGCAAGATTTTCTCATGCACCAATTTGAACCATCTCAACCCAATGCAAACACTATCATGTTCATTAAAAATAAAAAAACCATCATGATACCAATGATGGTGTCACCAATACTTATGACACTATTCACAACATTCAAGCCATTGCTCCCAGCAACACTATGGAGCATGCTCCCCCTCCAAAAAATAATCCTAATCCTACATTTTATCAAACAAAAAACATTAATGTCCATAAACCACTATCCCTAGATGAGATTCAAAAACATATTCCAAAGCCTCTACCATGAGATCTTTACCCCACTCATCCAATGAAAACATGATATGATATGAACAATTTTTTTTGGTTTCATGAAAGTTAGGGTTACTCTATCAAAACTTGTAGACAATTACGTAACTTAGATATGGATTTTATTATTGGACCAAATTTTGATCATTAATAACTCATTCACAAGTGCTAATAAGAATATTACATAGCCTTTAAAGCTCATATAATAAAAAACAAAAATCAAGCTTTAAATCAAGCTAATGCTCATCTCACTATATATAAAGATCCTCTTCTTAATCATAAATATAACAATTATAAACCTACTCCTTCCATAAATAATGTTGAACATCTTATAGACCTCACTACCTATGAATAAAATGTGGTACATATGACTAACATGTAAAGGGTAGTTGATTTTATCGATTCTAATCCAACACACACACACACCAAACCTTTCAACCATTCCACATCATTCAAAACACTTCCGCCTCTCATTTCATAGAGTTAAGGCAAGAGGACCTTATAACCTTCTAAGAACCACCTTCAACATCTCAATAGGATAATACCTCTCACACTATCTCTACTCTTCCCCTAACATCTACACATATAGACATCATTCCCCAACCTTCCAATAGTATTTATTCAACCCAATCACAAGAAATACCTAAATCAAGTATCCCAGCATCCAAAAAAATCAACTTATTTGAAATAAAACTAAACCAACTATATCTTACCAACACAAATTTGACTGCACTTCTAACCCTTTGTAGGAGATCTTACATCATTATGCATCTTTATCTAGCATTTCCCCCATGGGTTATGATGAATGACACCCAATTACATAAATTTCTCATCTCCCATCTCAAATAACTTTTTTTTTAACTACTATGAACTTCCCCTCATCATTGCAACTATCTAATTCAATTTTTATTTGAAATGAACATCCTTCTTCCTCCTATAGTAGGACACAATGCTACCTTGTCTAGGTCCAAAGGTAGTATACTTCAATAATGCAAAGAGATGTCCATACATGTTGATGAAATAATTTACACTTCTCTTTCCCTTAAGTTTCCCATCTATTTCATGATTCCATATGATATTATGTTTCATTTGGATAATCCTCTCCTATTCATTAGCATCCAAATAGGTGATATCAAAGTCAAACATGCTTTGACTGATGAGGGTTCAGGTACTTGTGTTATATCCCTCAATTTAATTAAAACTATTGTATATTTTCAGTGTAATCTCAAGTCCACATTTAGCACATGTAAAGGATACAATAGAAGTCAAATGCCTCTTTTAGGTTGCATATGGCTTCTTATTTCCATCCCTCTTATCACCATCTATATTAAAGTTATGATTTTTAAATTTGCCCTCTTATAACATCCTATTTGGTAGACATTAGACTCATCACATGAGGTATATCACCTCATCCACATGCCAATACATCAAATTACCCCACAATGGTTCTATTAATAAGATTCAAGTAAACATAAACCCTTGGAATTTTGAACAATTCTAAGATTGTGGTGTCTTTAGAATTCTTACCCTTAAACCTTTTCCTAGTATCCCATTTAGGGAATCTTACCATTTCAATTATCCTATTAATTCTACCTGAGGTTATAATGGTCACCTCAAACTCATTGGGAACATACCACCTAACCCCCTCAATTTCAATGATGATGAGATGGATGAGATAAGCCTCAAGATCAAAAATTTTAATCTATCCCCTCATATTATCTCCTAGGTTTTTCCACCCCTAAAATCTCACTCCTATCAACTTACTATCAATGATATACCTATGGTATTAACTAAGACTAGACATTTTATTCATTACAAGACTTTTGACAATAAGATCATAGCTACCTATACCATCAAACTCCATACACCTGATTATGATGATGGTTATACTTTAGACAACCCATTTCTAAGAGGACTTGTCTAGGATAGAGATGTTAATATCCTTTGATATCGTATTAATTTATTTTAGTATTTTCATTTATCTTATCACATTCCTTCCTTTATAGTCCTTAATTCTAGTATTTTTCCTATTTTTTATAGGGTAGAGATGGAGTGATCACATGGTACACCTCCAGTTTTAGTAGATCCTTTTAGAGTCATTCTCATGGATCATGCCATGATTGACCCTTACCACTTTGATCTATATGATTATCCTTCTAATTTTATTTCCAAAATTTTTTTAGATACTACTCTTAAACCTTCTACACATCCCTTTTTATCTTCAGCTAAGCCTCACCTCAGTTTTGATCCTACTTTACCTTTATATGAGCCTAGTCTAATTTCTATTTCAGCCCCACCTTCCCTTGGCGATTGAATTCTTCCTTTACCATATCTTTATTCCATTCCTACCTAATGGGATGATAAACCCTACTATGATATTTACAAATTTATCTATCATTAAATTAGAGACTTTTATTTATATCATCCTTCTCTAGCTTCTACTTCTACCTTTTTCATTAGTAGATCCCCAAAGTCTACTAAAAAGCATATTTGTTGCTTCCATAGAAAAAATTATTATTATTCCACCCATTTTTAAGGATTTGAAAATATATTGACATACTACATCCTACCCTTACTCAACCCAAATACAAAGCTATACCTCATCCCAAGTTTTTACCCAAGTATATCCCTAAATATGGGGAGATATATTGTCTTTGGCACTAATGTTGTACCCATCATTCTGATCACTACCACATTCTCTAGAAACACCTTCATTATCACCTTTTTATGATTCATACACATGTTATTCCTCCTTCCATAAGTGTCCCACACAAGAAGGGTCCTCCCTCTTCACTCGTGTCACATCCTCCCCCACCTATGTTTCTTTTCTAACATGTGGCTCCTTCTCCATTGGTGGTGCCTCCTTATCCCACAGATACTATACCTACTCAAACACCTATTCATCTCCTTGAGTATTCTATGCATGAGATCCCTCATGAGCATGATCCTTTAGGTACACCAACATTTTATGTTTATAAGTTTTAGAGAGATTTTTTTACACAACTTTCAATGAGGATTGATGAGACTCTAGCTATCATTAGGATCCAACTTCATAGAGATATTTAAAATGTTATGGATAATATTTGTGGACAAATTTACTAGTATTTGTGAAAATGGCATGATGTTGTTTTAGTTTATCTTTCACTATGATTTTGGATTGGATTTGTAATCCACTTTTATATTTCTTATATCATTTGATTTTGGGTTAAATTTGGTTTCATGTATCTATTTTACATGGATCTTTATATTATGTTTTATGTGTTGTATATGGTCTCATTTACTTTCATCCTTTATTATGGAATCTTTTTTGCTATTTACTTGATTTCACACTTATGTATATGAGTTCCTTTTTTTATATATGGATTTCTCTTTGATTCTTTGCTATCTTATCTCATCAACTAAAATAATTTTCTTATTGTGACTTGGTTATACAAACCTTGATCCCCTTAGTAATATTTATTTACCACATGATTAGTTAGAAAATAAGACATCTCATTGTAATCCTATTATATCAATCTACTTTGGATCTCCTTTTATTTCCTTATATTACTTTCACATCTTGAGCACACCTAAAATTGAAAATTGATATTACATATTGGTTCAAGTTAAGCCTAAGTGTTTAGTCAGTCATATCTTTGGATATCTTTCTTCATTTAACCAAAGTCTAAAACTCATTCATGTGTACCACTTTTATCACTCATGTTGGTTATTATAAATCCATATGGAGGAAGAATCTTAAAAGCCATAAAATTTAAAATCCAAATCATTAAACAAAATACAATGATATAAAAAAGACATACAAATCTCAAAGTTAAATCACATTAAAAGACATGATTCATAACTTATCTTCTTTTGTTAATTGAAGATCAAAATCTAAATTTGGCCTCATGATAGAGTTGAGGTCCATTGGGATGTAGTAGGCTAGTAGATTAGGAAAGAATAATAAAAATATTTTAGTGCCACCTACTTTCTCACACAAGTACCCAATCTTCATAGTAGATCAATATATCTGTAATAGGTATTGAGGAGCTTGTTGTGGGAAGGTAGGTCCATTTTAATTTTCTTGTTCATATAACCAACATGATTTTATCTTATTATCTCACTTATTTGCCTACAGAGCTTTGTGCTTATTATGAGAAGGTATCCTTTGTATTTTGATGATTAATAAAATCTTAGTGTCTCTCATTTGTACCTAGTATGCCTCATGTTTTCTAAGGTCTTCTCATAGATGCCTATGTCATTATTTTTACATCCCCTCTTCCACTAAAACAATCCTAATATTTCCCCTTGAGAAATATTATTTTATTAGCTGATCATTTCCCCTAGGTTTTCCTTTTGTGAGTTATAGTGTAAGTTCATGGATAGGACTAGGCCTTCCTCATAAATTACCACATTAATAACATCTTTTAAAAAATTTCCCATAGTTATTTCCAACTCTTTGGTGTTTCCTTTATGAGTTACAGTGTAAGACCATGGATAGGACTAGACCCTCCTTACAAAATATTCCAATACCTACTTCCTATTATAACCAAGTCATAATGAAATTACATGCATCAAATTAAGATAAGTAGTGTTTGATTATGAGTTACATGCCATTGACATATTTTCCATCTTGATTTAGTATGTTTTATGCCTACTTCATAACTCTTTCACTTTTGATCTTCTTATTTATAATTGTGTGTATCCTTACAACCATTTTATTAAAATTTTCATACTTACCAGCTTAAATTAGTGTGATTAATTTAATCCCCTTTTACATTTTATCTTTTTTTTGTATACTTCGTAATGTGATTTAGTATGATTGATTGAATTAATTGTTTTGTTTTTATACCATTGGTTTTTTATATACCTTCTATTTTATTATAAATTTTTCATACTTCCTAACATGATATAGTGTGATTTTTATTTCTTTAACTTGATGCAAATCTTTACATGGTTTAAAAACATTTTTTACCCCTTTTTACCATCTTTAGTTCATTATATTTAGTCATATTTTGTTATTACACATTTCTCATCATGATATAGTGTGTATTACATTTATTTTGATTAATTATACTTTTTCAAATTAGTTTTGCCTTTTTATTTTGAACCATGCATGTGTCTCACATAATGATAGATAAGAAAATATATATCACATATTTTACATATCATATAAAACAAAAGCTAAACAATTATGATAGAAAAGAAATATATCCATGCATCCACATCTAAATCCAAGTCCAACTCATGAGATCAATAAATTGTCAATATATATATATATATATATATATATATATATATATATATATATATATATATATATATATATATATATATATATATATATATATATATATAAAATCGCTATAGCTCTAAGTTTGTGCTCCATCATGTCTATCTTATGGCCTAGCCACGCTACCCATTGATGTATACGACTATCCCCCTAAATAGTGCATTTTAAAGAGGTAGTCCAAGATCTCAAACTAGTAAACTATCCCTATAAATTGGCCACTTGGGCATGAACTTGTATTAGTTAGATGGTGATCATCATGTGTGCAACTCTCTTTTATACTAGGGCCTGCTAGACTTGTGCCTCTCCTGCTCTAACCCCTATCAGTGGCTATAACCCATCACCATGTAATTATAGCTATCTCACAACCTTTTCCACTAGTTTAAACCAACTTTCCTAGGCTAAGGCATATGGAACCCTAGGATCATCCATATTAGTTAGGCCATATGGTGCCAACACCCCATCTAAAATGTCATGGTGTGTAACCATAACTAGAGCTTCCCATTTGACTTCCTCTATCACATGATCTACAAAACCAAAACCAAATAGACATTAGATCACACACACACACACACACACACACACACACACACACACACACACACACACACACACACACACACACACACACACACACACACACATCTTAAATCATATATCTATCATAATCATAATACAACTAGTGTTCTATATAAAAAACTTAAATAAAATTTAAAACATTTCTCATTAGTGTTGGTGTCATTGATCACGATCTCTCTATTTGATTCTTGACCACTAAGCACCTCCTCCATCAACCACCTCTACACCAATGAATAGGATTCACCACCCAAACCCACTATGATCCTCTCCTCAAGGGTGCCTTTATGGATAAATTATGTCCTGGAGCAGCTGCTAGATCCCTCTATGTAACAACTAACACCTACATCTTTGTGTATTGATGGTGCCTCCATATCTAGTGAACATGTGATAGTCATTTTTGCATATATTATGGTGCCTATTATGATCATATATACACATCTATATCATCTCTTCCCAATGGCTATTGTGATGCTCAACCAACCCATGGTTTGGCATGTCAAGGCCTAATCATTGGTATTTCCATAGGTACCCCTATACCTCCTTTCCCTCTTGGATCTTTAGCATGCCATGCCCAATAATCAGACACTACTAGAGGAGATCTTAGATGAAGGAGTCTCAACTATCTTGGTATGTGTACCACTAGATGTGGCTATACCCATAAAGTGTAGTGGTCATAATACACACACATGCCAACCCTACTACAATGATAAATCAACTAGGCCGTATGGTATCTATGTGAGTATAGGAATACCACATAATTTTCCCTCATGCAATAGTCTGTAATGCTGAAACATGGGGCATGACCCATAGTACATGGTCTTGTTTCCATTACAAGACTTGAGGTAACCTATTTTTGACTGCATAGGGTTATTTCTCTAAGTTTTTGCTAATTACATTTAGAAGAAAGAAGAAACTAAGGTTAAGAAGGTCTTGGGTTTGACATTACCCAGATTAAGTGCGCACCGTATCCAAGCTTTGTGGGAGCTCCTCTTTGGCTATGGAGGAAACACCTGTAGTAAGAAAGAAACTCAAACAAGGAAAATGTTAGAAGAGGATATGGTGGACTACCAAGCTAAGCGCTTGGTCCAAGAAGCGTGAAGCTCCCTAAGGGATGACAGTCCACTATTTAAAGAAAAGAGTGTTGTATAAATAGAAATGATAAAAGACTTAAAGAAATGGAAAGGTAGAATGTTGTGTATCTATTTCTTGTATCTTGTGAGTCTCAGAATGTTATAGAAAGCTATCCAAAGGTTTTTCTCTGGTCTATGGGCTGTTTGGGTAGGTTTTTAGGTTTGCATAGTCGCCAACATCAGTTAGTCTATTGAGGTCGGTCTGGAATGATGCCGATGTTAGTTGTGTTACCGATGTTGAAAGAGGAAATGGGCTTTGGATAGGTTTCAAGGTATTTCTGTGATGAACAAAAGAGTTTCTAGAAATTAGGAGGTTTGTGCAGGGTTGTAGGAAGATGAATAAGGTTTGAAGAAGGGTTGAGGTAGAGGATAGGTGTGAGAAGAGGACAATAATAAGAGGAAGGCCTTTTAGCCTCTCCACGGAGGAAGTCGGGTCTCTTTACAATATTTAGAAATGTCAAATAGAAGCTAATTAATAGTATATTCTAAAATACTTGAAATGAGAAGCATAATACTTAGCTCTATTAAGTGAAGAACCAGAGGTGTCTGAATGCTTATTCCCATTATGGCTGATGTTGAGGTCCTCATATAATGCTACAATCTAGTCTCTGGAATGACTTGTGTAGAGCTTCGATAGCCAAGAGGATGATAGTTGAGTTTTGATGCTAGAGATTAGAGTGTGCATGTCAATCTACAAAGAACCAGAGGGGTAGTTCAGTGTTAGAGCTAGGCTTATGTAACTGACATCAGCGATACCATTGACATCAGTTGAGGGTTGACTAACATCGGTAGAGGGAGAATAGGTAAAAGGGAGCTCTTGGCTCATTTCTCCATCCACCAAGTGCCTTTTCCATTGGAGAACAGTCAAAACATGGGCTTATGAGGCATGAGAGTTGGTTAGGAGGTTAGGATGGAGTGAGAATAAGTCATGGGTAGTTAGGATTTAGATGACCTAGTCTTAGGGTGACTCATAGGGTAAGAAATGGTCTCAAGGTGAGGTGTCTAGGTGAGGTGTCCAAGGTAAAGGGGTTCAAGTGTGGGTTAGGAGTGTTAACATGTTAGAAAGGGACCAAGGGGGGTTGACATGATATTGGTGTCTACATTTGCCCCTTTTTGTCTTGTGGTTTGTCCTGATGAACTGCAAGACAAAAATAGATGTAGGCTGCCCCAGGTATGTGATGAGGTATTCCCCCCTCAAAGCAAGAGTCGAGAGAAGGGAATCCAAAATCAAGTGCCGATTTGATAGGCATTGGATGGGTAAGGTGAGGTTGGAGTGTGAACATTGCAATAGTTGAGATTGTGCGTATACCACTTCACGTGATAGGTAGGTCAAATTGTCGTAGGCAAGGTCGAGGAGAACTAAAATCAAAATAACTAGTCCCCAGCTTATTAGTGGTAGCTGATTGGGTTAAATGATCAAAGCTATAGCTCTAATGGTTGAGGAAAACTAAAATTAAAGTAACCAGTCCCCAGCTTATTAGTGGTAGTTGATTGGGTTAGATCGATCAAAGTTGTAGCTCTAATGGTCATCATGTTCCAAGTATTTGGGCTAGGAAGTGCTCATAGAAAACATGAAAATGTCACAGATATTAGGGATCAACTTGGTCACGATCTGACAATAGGTGTGAGGGGTGCATATAATTTGCTAACTATTCGTGAGGTAGCATATGCAATCAAAACAACTAAGGCAAAGTTGTCTTAAATGTGGTCGTGGTTTGAGGAGATAGTCGCGATCTTTGAGGTCATTTGTCGAGTTGGGCTGAGATATAAGTGATCTCAAGTGTTGTTTTTTGTGGTTAGGGAGAGGTATATGATCTCTAATATGCCCCATGAGGAGTCGAAGGTGACTTCTATAGTGTTAGGGCTAGTTGTTTGGGCATGATTTTGGGCAATTATAAAGAAGACTTATGTTTTAATGTTGCTGATGTCAGTTAGTAAACCGAAGTTGGTAGTATATTAATTGCCGACATCGATAGCTATTGGCTAATGTCAGTGGCCTAGGGCATGGTTTTGTTGATGTTGGTGGAATAAAAAATCTGACAAAAGTAGATTGGTAGCCCACCAAAAGTCATTTATGACTTTTGAAGTATTAAAAAAGAGAGGTCTGAGTGTTTGAGTGATAGAGACCTCTAGTTGTCCATGGCAACAGTGATAGGTGTTAGGTTGTCAATGGTGAGGAGTGTTGAGTGATTGGGAACATTATGGGCCACTAGTGAGTGGGTTGAGGAGACAAGGTAGACTGAGATGGCAGATGTCAGAGGAGGCCCTGCAGGAAGACCACCACCATCAACACCCATTATACCACCTTAGTGGTGACGATGAGATGAGGTTCATGGGGGAGGGGTATTAGAAGGGTGGGTAGGTTAGGTAGGGTGTTTTAGGTAGTTTTAGGATAGGTGGTGAGCCTAGGGTTTAGATAGTTGGTCCATTAGGTAAACAAATGGGCAAATGGCTGAGCTAACCTCAGAAGACCCCATGTCAACTGAGTGCTGTCTACATAGCCCCTATTTTAAGGGCCTCAAGCTAATGTAGTTCTCCCATAAAAGGAAAAAGAGTCAAAGAGGTTATTGGTTGGTTTGGTTATGTTAGTGTTTTTAGCATTTCCCATATGCTTGGTGGTACATGCTTGAAATGATGAGTGTATGATGATGTTACAACCTTTTCCATATTGTGTGATGGTGTATGCTGTAACATAGGTTATGTGGTTTTTCATCCTTAGTAATTTTCCATATTGGTGATGGTGTATGCTAAAAATGAAATGAGTTTATTTATGCTTCAGCAGGTTTCCATATTGGTGATGGTATATGCTTGACATAAGTTGTGTTTGGTTGATAGTTTCCATGTGTATTGTTTTCCATAAGAACTAGTGTGAATGGGCTATGATAATTTACATAACACAAATGTGTATTTGTATTAAATAAATCATGATGTTATGTTAGTGGGTAAAAAAATGTTTTGGTTGTATCAGCATGTGATGAAGGTGTGTACGAAGTGAAAAGCACATTGCTATTTCATTGACAAGGACCATAATGATATCATAGATAGGGTTTTTGGAAATAAAATCCCCATTCATGCATTATGTCATTTGACCATTGGTTTGTGTTAGAGAAGTACTTGAATCACTTGACATTAATTGAGCTCAAAATCCCTTGGGTATGTTGGTGTAATATGTGTGATTATGTGATATGTGAGGATAGCCTAACCCTTTTTAGCAGGGATAACTTTTCCCCTTTTATAGGTGACCCTGAGAATGACTATAGGCAAGTCCATGACTTAATAGTTTGTCAGTCAATTTTTTTTTAGTAGACTGATCAATGCGGGAAGTCTACTTTGGGATGCTGTTTTGTTTTGTGGTCATGTGAAGCTGATCGATGTGGGCAGCTTCTGAGAGGGTGCTATTATGGTAGCAAAATTTGGGCATAGCCATCCTTTGAGGGAGTGGTTTATGTTTTGCTTTGTATGTTTTAATGTCTTTGAATAGCTGTCCTTCAAGGGAGTAGTCTATTAATTACAGTAATAATGTAGCTGTCCTTCAAGGGAGTAGTTTACATTTATAATTTATGACCTTTTAATGTTTTGCTAAGAATCCCAATTTTATGTTTTATTTTTGTTGATTGAACTTTTAGTCATGGACTAGAATATAGAGGTTTAAGGGTTTCCCTTTTATTAGGACAAAGGATTAATGCTTAAAAAAGGGTTAACTAATTGTTGTAAGGAAAAAGGGTTGAAAGGAATAGGAATGAGGATGACGGGGGTTGCTCAAGGGATAAGCTCAAGTTAAACATCAAGTGAATGATTACTTGGTTAACAGTAGAATGGTCATAGATGTAAGGCATTAAGGGGCTCAAGTTCTGGCCGGCCTTTGAGAGAAGACATATGATAAGTCCCTGATCCATACTTTTGCATTATTATGTAAGGTCTGAGCCAATTAAGAACAAATTTGCCTCGTTTGCTTCTTTCCATATTGGTCACGTGTTGGTTTTCTTTAAGGATGAGATCTCTAATTTTAAAATCTCACTCTTTCATATTTTTATTATAGGCATGTTTGATGTGATCTTGGTAGATATGAAGATGATTAAGAGCGTCAAGATGACGTTCATCGAGTAATTCAAGTTGAGCTAATTGATCTTGATGAAAGTCATCATTAAAAAGTATGTCATGTAAGGAGATGCAAAGAGAAGGTATTTGTACTTCAAGAGGCAAGATGGCCTCAATTCCATACAATAAAGGGAAAGGTGTAGCACCCATAGGGGTTTGAATGCTAGTGCGGTAGGCCCACAAAGCGAAGGGAATGTGAGTATGCCAGTCCCTTCTAGTGTCATTGACCACCTTCATTAAGATTTTGGTTAATATTTTATTAGAAGCCTCTATCTATCCATTTTCTTGTGGGTAGTAAGGTGAGGAGAAGCTAAGTTTGATGCCCAAAGAGTTGCAAAGTTTTTGGACGGTTTTGTTTTTGAAAGATTTGCCATTATCGGTGATGATCTTGTGAGGTACACTGAAATGATAAATGATGTGGTGGTTAATGAAGTTGATGTTTTTGTCTACTTTAGTGGTGATAGACTGATGTTAGAGAGATGAATGAGGGTTAATCTCACCAATTAGATCTAAGCCCCATTGTGAAAAGGGCCAAAAATCCTTAGCAACTTGTAAAGTGTGGCTATGGATGTGAAGTAAGTTAGCATGTTGCTGGCATTTGATACAACACCAAACATAGTCACGACAGTCTTGGTTAAGAGTGGGCTAATAATAGCCTAGGCGGAGGATGCGCTTTGTAATTGCATTACCACTGAAATGTCCTCCACAAATCCCATCATGGACCTGTTTGATGGCATGAGATGTCTCAGTGGAGGTTAGGCATTGGAGAAAGAGGCCATCAAAACCACATTTGTAGAAAAGACCCCCTAGCATGGTGTATCAAGAAATACTCTTGATAAAAGCCCACCATCCATTGCTAGAGAGGTTAGGAGGAATGATAGAATAAGTTAAGTAGTCAACAAGTTGTTTATACCAAACATCATGTGGACTAGAGTTGATATTGCCAACAAAGTTGATGTCAGTTGAGATATATGAGGGCAACACTAAATGGTGTACCGTGACATAGATTCTCGAGGAAGCAGATGAAGATGGGATGTTTGAGGCCAGAGAGGCCATTGTGTCGGCAAACTTATTTGTAGAATGAGGAATAGTTTGCAAGAGATAACGGTCGAAAGACCCTAACAATGTGTCAACACGGTGTTTGTATCATTGCAAGACTTCATTTTTACAAAGATATGAACTGTTAATTTGATTAACGACTAGTTATGAGTTGCCAAAGATATTGATTATCTTAATGCCTAAGAAAATGGTAGTTTGAAGCCCCAAAATTAAGGCTTCATACTCAGCCATGTTATTGGTGCATTCAAAGTCGAGTTTGAAGGATAGAGGCATGGGCTCCCCTTGTGAGGGATGAGAATGACCCCCACACCCCCCACCGTGTTGACATTTAGATCCATTAAAGAACATTGTCATTTGATAAAAGATGTCATTGGTGGATAGCATGGCGATAGACTCGTTAGGAAATTCATAGTTAGAGGGTTGGTTATCAGGTAAAGGGGCATCTGCTAGTTGGTCAGCAATCGTTTGCCCCTTTATAGACTTTTGTTGAATGAATTCCAAATCAAACTCAGTGAGAAGCATGAGCCAATGAGCCATACGTTGGTTTTGGTATGGCTTGGAATGCATGTATTTGAGAGAGTCGGTGTGGGTGATGATGTAAGTCTTGTGGTTGAGGAAATAGTGGCAGAGTTTAGAGGTGGCAAAGACTAATGCCAAGCAAAGTTTTTTGAAATGATTATACTGAGTTTCATAATTAATTAGCATTTGGATTATATACTAAACTACCTACTCACGATGTTGTTCATCTCGATGTGTGATCATAGCACCTAAGGAATGATTTGTTATCGAAATGTAAAGATAAAAGGGTTGGTCATCTTTAGGTGGAATAAGGACTAGTGGAGAGACAAGATAACATTTAAGAGCCTCAAAAGCCTCTTGGCAATCCTTAGTCCAATTAAAGGAGACGTCCTTCTTGAGGAGATGATGGAATGGTTGGCATCAGTCAAATAGCTATGAGATGAAGTGATGAATAGATTGAAGCTTCCCTTACAGGCTGCAAAGTTGTTTTAGGTTATTTGGTGGGGGCATCTCAATTATGGCTCGAATCTTAGCTAGATATACCTCAAGGCCATGGAGAGAAATGATGAAACCCAAAAGCTTCCCTAAGAGAACCCCAAAGATGCATTTCTTGGGATTGAGTCAAATGTTATATTGTAGTAGGTGAGTGAATATTATTTTGAGAATGGTTAGGTGGTCACAACGAAGTTTGGATTTCCCTAGTAGGTCATGCACATACTCTTCCATGATTTTGTGGAGGAGATCATGAAAGATATAAGTCATGGCATGTTGGTATGTGGCACCTATGTTTTTGAGGCCAAAAGGCATGACCCTATAGCAAAATGTCCCTCATGGGGTGATGAAGGTGGTTTTATGTTGATCTTCTGGAGCAATCAAGATTTGGTTATATCCTGAAAACCCATCCATGAGGGATAGCATCTCATGACCGGCTGTAAGATCAACAAGTTGGTCGATGTTTGGTAAAGGAAAGCCATCCTTTGGGCAAGTTAGGTTGAGGTCGTGATACTTAGTACAAATTCAAATTCCCCCTATTGCTTTTGTGATAGGGACAATGTTTAACACCCATTGCAGATAATCAATGGGTTGGATAAATGAGATGGAGAGAAGACATTGAAGCTCTTCTTTGACAGGAAGTGTGACATGAGGATGCATCCTGCAAAGCTTTTGCCTAACAAGCTTTGCTTTATGGTTTGTGACAATGTTCTGAATGACAATATCGGGGTCAATATCGGGCATATCACTATAAGACTAAGCAAAGGCTTTGCTATGATTTGTAAGGAATATGGTATAGTCAATTTGTTCCTAGGCATCTAAAGATTGAACAATCTTTAAAATGTGAGAAACATTAGAAGATGGGAGATTAATGTCAATAATTGATTTGTTTAACATAACTTGTGTTTCTGAAGGAAGTGATCGTTGTATGAAGGAGTCATCCGCACCCATGTAGGTGAGTATGGCATCATCATCCAGGCATTAGACAGTGTTGATGCTAGAAGATTCATCATCTATCATGTCTAGATAAATGAGAGGAAGAGACCTTGATGCCCCACCTAGTTGATAGGTCAGGGGCTCCAAGTGAATGGCTTTTTCTGAAAAAAAAAAAAGCTAGGAGGGATGGAGATCTTCAACTCCATAGGTGAGGATGGAGGAATAGGCAAGTTTGGAGGAGAATGCTCTATGATAGTTTCATGGTGAGGGATCTTAGAGGTTTATGTAGGTTCTTTGAAACCCATGCCATGTCATTTCTTAGCATTTTTGATTGCCTCATCATTTGGAGGCTCAATGGGCTTGTGGGGATCTTGTTCATAATGCCCAAAGCCAAAACCCTTCCACACACACCTATGAAGATAGGTGTGAGCAAAGTGAGGGTTGTTGAGAAAAGAGAAATTAGAAGTGAATTGTTGGGGTGATGAGAGAGGATTTCCAATAGTAGGAGCCCGATCTAACCCTCCATAGGTGAGATTAGTTTGGAGATTGGGAGGACCATATGGAATGACCATTTCGATGTGATAGTCATAGTTAGGGTGGTGATGAAGTTGTCCATATTCTTGCAGAGTTTGGAACATATCAAGGGTAAGAAAATGATACTCCCCAAGTGAAAGGCATTGGAAGGTATCTTCCATAGGATCTTTCGTGATCATTTAAGGAGTAGGTGTAGGTGTGACTGGTGTTTGCGAGCTTGTCGAGGCTTCTGAGGGTGGAGGTGGTGTTTGGGTGGATGTTTTCAAAGGTATGAGAACATTATTAGGTTAGTAGGTTGTGTTGCATGTTTTAAAGGGGGAAGGGTCAGCATGAATGACATGAACCTACCCCTCATGTTCAAACTTGACACAACAATGCAACATGGAAAGGACACAGGTCATGGTATGTGTCCAAGGTCATTCCAACAACATGTTATATTGGAACTCCCCCTCAATGATATAGAAGAGTTCTGGAATTGTATGTGGGCCAACATGAATATGCAAGACCACAGTGCCAATGGCAGTGGTGGTGGCATCATTGAAAGAATGAAGAATTGCATTGGTTTTTGACATGAAGTTCTTTGAAAGGGCTAGTTGATCATATGCATGGGTAGAAATGATGTTGATGCTAGCACCTCCATCAATCATAACCTGCTTAACACGAGTTTGATCAATGTAAGCTGTGATAAAGAGGGCATCATCTTGATCTTCTAGGTCGGAGGCAAGAATCTCAGAATCACTGAAGGTGATGGTGGCAATGGTGGGTAATGATTTGACTAAAATAGCCAGTGGTTGGGGGTCTTCAGGTTAGACCTCCACTACCTATAAAGCTATGATCAAGGCTTGGTGATGTTGTAGAGAGCTTTGTATTAGGTCATACAAAGACATCTTCACAGGGGTTTGGTGAAGTTATTTCACCATGGAGTCACGAATTGCCTCTGAAGATGTTGGTTGAGGTGTGCCCAAGATAGTATTCTTGGATTTTGGTGGTTGAGAAGGCTTGACGAATGGATATGTCCAAGGGATAGAAACCTGCTCTTTTCCTTTATCCTTTAGGGTTTGGGACCTGGTGGCCACATTAATAGTGTTGATTTATAATAGAGGGGGCGAAGGTGGTAAAGGGACCATAACCTTGCATTGGGATCTTGATTCAAGTGAGGAAGTTTGGGAGGCATGGGATGGTGTCGGTAGTTTGTCAAAAAAAGTGGTCAATGAGAAGGGTGTCCTTTTCTAGGTGTTGGTGAATGACAACCTTAAGGGCACATCAATTCTCAGTATCATGCCTAGGTATGTGATGATATGAATAGATTTTAGTGTTGTCAAACCAAGATGGTTTTGATCTAAGAGGTTGGTATGGCTTAATGGGTGAGATAACGATGCTAAAAGACTATAACAATTGGCATAAAAATGAAGCATAGGAACCAACTAACGGATCTGTGCTCATTGTTGCAGTAGGGGTTGACAACTTCTATTTAGGAGTTGTAGAGGGAGTTTTTCATACCACCTTTTTGGTTGGTGGTGTGGCCACATGCATAGATGGCACTTTCTTGGTGAGAGGTGTCAAATTTTTTGGAGGAAGTATGTTTTTGATGGGTAGAGGGAGTAATGGAGGCAGTTTATTTTTGTGAGGTGTTGGAATAGGGAGCACTCCTATTAAAGTAATAGGATGTGGACCCAAGATAGAGGGCAATGGTGAAGGTGGGGAGGAGTTCTCTGCCATGGTTTAGTAGCCTTCTTTAGTATGGTGCGGGGATCACTATTATGTGGGGTGAGGTTTAAATCTATCTTCACTTGTGGGTGAGTGAGGTTTGATACAAGGTGAACACTGAGAGATTTAGTCTATTTCAGCATGGTGGACACCTATGAGAGTTTGGGTTCAGACGTGGAAGGCTGAGCTTTAGATGATTTAGAAGTGGAAGCCCACTCCTCATTAGAGACTTTGGGGTGAATTGTCGCAACAGGGTTGGTAGTATAAGGTGAAGCTAGATGTGTAAGATAAGGAACCTTAAGTTGCTCCCATAATGCCTCATGTTTTAGGTTCCTAGAATGGAGAAATCCTAAGTTTTTTGCCAATCGAGACAAGGGTTTAGATGATGTCACACGAGGTCTTATAGTTGGTCTTTTGTATGATTTGGGTGGTTGAGAGAGCAAAAACATGTTGGATGTAGTGATTTTGGGCCAAAGGTGAGAGAGAACCATCACCAGATCTTCTTTGGTCAAAGTGGGTGAGGTGGCAAGTTCTTCTCTCAGTGGAAAAGGGATTGGAGAATGTGGCTCTTCGAGAGGATAGAGTGCAAGGATGATCATGCCTTCCATGTGTGGTCTAGGAGTGTGGAAAGTATGATCCTCCATTGGTGATAAGAAGGATGAGAGTGGGGCTACTGGTGTTGGTACCATCAAATCATCATCCAATATGGGAGAGGTCGAAGTAGACTCTCTTACGTGTGAAAGCGGGGTAGATGGAGGACTATCCTCCATCGGTGGAGGACAAATAAGAGAGGAAGGCTCCTCTAAAGGGTGAAGTAGAGGGATGATGGCCCCTTCTACATTAGGGCATGGGGTATGAATGGTAACTTCTTCCAATGGTAGAAGAAGAGGGAAGGTGGGGGCAAGAGGAATAGGTAATACAGGTTCCTCACGAGGTAGAAGAATGGGTAGAGGAGGTGTTTGATGTTGTGGGGGTGATATGGGTAAAATAGGCTCTTCTACTCGTGGTGGAGAAATGGGTTGACCAACCTCTTCAGATTATGGGAGAGGTTGGTTAGGAATGAAAGGAAAGACCATGTTGACCATGCGTATGTTGCATTCTTGAGGGTTATTGGCCATGGTCTAAACATTGTTCTGACTTGGGGGATGGTTATGAAATGGTTGCCTAAAGACATCCATGTTTTGGTTGGCCAACGCATTAAGGTTATCCAAAATAAGGTCCCCTTTGTCTAACATGTCTTGAACAATGTTTTAAAGGGTTTTACAATTATCCGTGTCATGACCCTTGACACGGTGATAGTTACAAAAGTCATTTTCCCTATACCATGCAAGGATGGCTCGTGAGGGGTCAAATTGGATAGGTCAGATTTGAGGGAGGTTAAGGACTCCCTGATTTACTAGTTTATCCAATACAGAAGCATATGATTCTCTTATTGGAGTGTATTGACGCTGTACATACCATTGTTGGAATTGTCTTGTGATGTTTTGTGAAGTAGAGGGCTCAGATTGGTTAGTTGTGGTAGAAGATGATGACCTAAGGACCACAACATTCACCGATCCCTTGGACTTGGAGTGGGAAGAAGAAGGTTTGGAAGAAGGGTCATTGGATTTTGTGTTGGTATTTTTGCTATGCAATTTGACTCTGTCGTCTTTGATTGTGCAGAGTTCAAGCTTTCGGGCCATAGTGAAAGCTTCATCAAATGTGCAAAAAGTTTGAACCACAGAGTGGATGAGATGTGCTTGGCACATGCTCTTAAAAAGAGCTCAATGAGCTTAGGTTGAGGTAATCAGAAGGAGAGTTGGTTGATCAAAACTCTCCAATAGGCGATGAAGTCACCTATTGACTCATCCTCAAATTGTCTAATAGAATAAAGGTCTGTGATGGAGACCTTGGTAATATTGATTGAGAAATGGTCAAGAAATAGCTGAGTGAGTTAAGTGAAGGTGAAGAGAGAATGACTGGTAATGGAGCTATACCAGTCAAGGGCAGTGCCAAAAAGTGACATGGGGAATGTGCCAAGTAATAACACATCATCGTGCATTATGAGGTAACAAGTGTGTCTAAACGCTCAAAAATGTTGTTGTGGGTCCTCTTTACTCTGAAAGTGAGTAAATTTTGGGAGTTCCCACTAGTTAGGGTATGATCGAATGGGAACTAAAGGGTGAATAGGTTCATTGCAAATTTGATCATATGAAAGAACACTCCTTGAACCTGAAATAGATGTCTCAAGGTTGGACATCTTATCCATCAACATCTTAATTAGATCGGTAGATGGATTGGCTTGAGGGGCACCCCCTAAGTTATAGGGTACGTGGAAGGCATTGGGAGGGGCGTATGACATACTTGGTTGCATTTGTGTATGTGTAACATACTAAGAGTTTGTCATAGGGGCTGATGTTGAGGCCAAGGGGACTTGTGTGTCATGAAGTTGGAGGGCACAATTTGACTAGATGCCACCAAGGGTGGTTGAATGGCAATGACACTATTTAAAGGGTAAGTGGTCACTCTTGTGTTTATGGGCACAAGAAAGGATGGGATAGAGACAATCAAGTTCTGGAAAGGTGTCAAACTTGGTTGAATTGTTTGTGGTTGAGGGGGTATAAAAACTCTGATGGAGGTAGGGCCAGAAAGGATAGAAGGGGAGGCCAAATCTTAAACATTGGCCATGGTTGGGTTATTGGTTGAGGCAATGGCCTGAGTGACCATAGGTTGGGTAGTGGATGCTATTGATATCGTTACCACTTCAACTAAAGAAGTTGGCATCCCATAAATAGGGTTACCCAAAGGATCTTGCATTTGGCTTCTAACGAGATAGTGTTGGAGAGCCTTTACATTGTGGTCAAGGAATCTCTCAAATTCTTGATCCCCTTCAGGAATAATAGGAGGTTGATCGGGGGTAGCTTGGATAGGAGTATGCTCAGTGTTTGAAGCATACTCCATTAGATGACTTGGCATGAAGGGCAAAGGTGGGAGTGG
The DNA here is from genome assembly GCA_037957365.1 of Torreya grandis. Taxonomy (NCBI): domain Eukaryota; kingdom Viridiplantae; phylum Streptophyta; class Pinopsida; order Cupressales; family Taxaceae; genus Torreya; species Torreya grandis. Next base: position 753,112 of record JARHVA010002993.1, read on the forward strand.
CTGTTGACTTGTGTGGTCAACAAGAGATTTGGCTTGACTACGTGTCAAAACCATCCAAAGCAAAAGGGGTTCAGGTTCTAAAAACTATGTGTTTTAGTTTCAAAAAACTATAATTTATGTTTAATAGCAAGAAATTTGGGTTTTAAGCTTGCTGTTTGGAAAAAAAATTATTGACAGTGACCGATGTCAGTTGTTTGACCGATATCAGTTATAAAATGTTGCTGATGTTTGTGGAGAAACCGACGTCGGTTTCTGTGTAATTCCAAAAACACAAAAAATTGACAATTTTTGGAAGAAGATATTCTGAGTTATTTTTAGACTTTAGAATGATGCAACCTTACCAGCTCAAACACTCAGATAAAAATAAGCAGAATAGATGAATAGGCAAGCAACCTCTAAAATGTTAAATTCCTAGGAATGAGTTTTAAAGTCATGGTGGCTTATGCCTTAAGAGAGTGTGTTGGGAATTGGGTTTGTAGAATAGGTCCTAGAGAGGAAGTCTATGGCTAGTTTTAGGTTATGTTATGGTGCTCAAAGACTTGTGTTAGGGTTAGTATGTGGCCTGGTGCTAGGGATTGCTCCCTTCACTTCACGAACCCAGAGCCGAGCCTGGCCACTTAGCCAAAATATACCTTCCCTATAGTTTATACTTTGCCAGAAAACAGAGTGGGTCCTCCTCTTGGTGGTGAAATCCAAGTAGGATCACCAGGTGGGGTAAGGTATCTGCTAGGTGATGAAATCTTAGACGGGCCTTGTCTCAAGTAAGTTTATGTGTTTAATTTGAAGTTATTGTGGTCTAGTTGTGTAACATTTGTGCACTACGATTTATTCATAATGCTTTAATTACTAAGTGGGCTAAGTATGCATCTAAGCAAGAATGAAATGCAGTAGTTTTTTAACCCAAATTGAAATATATTATTCAAATGCAAACAATTGGAGAAGAGGTAATAAGTATGACTTTTTCACTACTCTATGATGCATGCAAAAAGGAACAAGAAGAAAAAGAGATGTTCTTTTTAACTTATGCTTATGATTTCCTTTTGAAACAAAGATAAAAGAGGGGAAGTAAAAAGAGAATATTTTTCTAATGCACCTATATGAAAGTTTTCTTTTTTAAAAGAAGAAGAATGAACCCAAGGAAAAACTCTAGGGGTCCCACCAGGCGTGCCAGAATGTTTCTCTAAGTTTTTGCTAATTACATTCAGAAGAAAGAAGAAACTAAGGTTAAGAAGGTCTTGGGTTTGATGTTACTCGGATTAAGTGTGCACCATATCCAAGCTTTTTGGGAGCTCCTCTTTGGCTGTGGAGGAAACACCTACAGTAAGAATGAAACTCAAACAAGGAAAATGTTAGAAGAGGATATGGTGGACTGCCAAGCTACGCACTCGGTCCCAAAAGCGTGAAGCTCCCTAAGGGATGACAGTCCACTATTTAAAGAAAAGAGTGTTGTATAAAAAGAAATGATAAAAGACTTAAGGAAATGGAAAGGTAGAATGTTGTGTACCTATTTCCTATATCTCGTGAGTCTCATAATGTTATAAAAAGCTATCCAAAGATTTTTCTCTAGTCTATGGCTATTTGGGTAGGTTTTCTAGTTTGCATAGTCACTGATGTCGATTAGTTTGCCGAGGTCAATCTAGAATGATGCCAACATCAGTTGTGTTGCCGATGTTGAAAGGGGCAATGGGCTTTGGATGGGTTTTAGGGTATTTCTATGATGGACATAAGAGTTTCTAGAAATTAGGAAATTTGTGCAGGGTTGCAGGAAGATGAATAAAGTCTGAAGAAGGGTTGAAGTAGAGGATAGGTGTGAGAAGAGGACAAGAATAAGAGGAAGGCCTTTCAGCCTCTCCACGAAGGAAGCTGGGTCTCTTTGTAGTATTTAGAAATGTCAAATAGAAGCTAATTAATAGTATTTCTAAAATACTTGAAATGAGAAGCAAAATACTTAGCTCTGTTAAGTGAAGATCCAGAGATGTTTGAATGCTTATTCCCATTGTGGCTGATGTTGAGGTCCTCATACAATGCTTTAATCCAGTCTCTGGAATGACTTGTGATGAGCTTCAGTAGCCAAGAGGATGATAGTTGAGTTTTGATGCTTGAGATCAGAGTGTGTGCGTCAATCTGCAAAGAGCCGAGGGGGTAGCTCAATGTCAGAGCTAAGCTTATGTAACTGATGTCAACAATACCGCTGACATCGGCTGAGGGTTGATCGACATCGATGGAGGGACAATAGGTAAAAGGGAGCTCTTGGCCCATTTCTCCATCTGCGAAGTGCCTTTTCCATTGGAGAATGATCAAAACATAGGCTTATGAGGCATGAGAGTTGGTTAGGAGGTTAGGATGGAGTGAGAATAAGTCATGGGTAGTTAGGATTTAGATGACCTAGTCTCAGGGTGACTCATAGGGTAAGAAATGGTCTTAGGGTGAGGTGTCTACGTGAGGTGTCCAAGGTAAAAGGGGTTCAAGTGTGGGTTAGGAGTGTTAACGTGTTAGAAATGGACCAAGGGGGGGAGTTGACACGATATTGGTGTTTACAAGGGTAACCCAATTGGTTGATACATGGAGAACCTCTCATATATCTATGTACTAAGAAAAATCATTGATCAATTCCAAATAAAATTACTTAAAAAAATTATAAATTCATGTTTTCTTACCTATGCTACACTCACTGTGGATGCTAAGTATACTCCCCATCTCAGTTGTCATCTCCTCACCATGGTTACTCTCTAGTCTCAAATTGGGTCTCTCAGATCTCTATTTTCTCAAAATAATAAAAAATAAATTATTTTTCATCCTATTTATATTTACTATTCAAAATTATTTTCCTATCAAATATTTATAAGCAAATTTTATTTTTCGATCATATCTTTGTTTCTAATAGCTCTTTTTCCAAACGGTAAGATGTTTGTGAATCCTGACATTGTAGAAAATATTTTCACATATTACATGTATTTTTTTGATTTTTTGCTAATTTATATAGGTTTACCTAATGTTCCCTACATTGAATACCTTCACATTTATTTCACTTCATTTCTTATCTACAACACTAAGGTAAGTAAAGGTATGAGTTTTTCAATTCTATCCTTTCATTTAAATTATTTACTTCTTACTATAATTTATTTAGCTTTAGTGTTGTACATTGTTATGTTTTTTTTGAAGCCCCATCCCCTATTACACCTACATGACATGTGATGAGCTTTGAGTGGGGCATATGTGTACACATAATATTATCAAAATTTATCAATTATTAATGATTTATCTCTTGCAAAAACTCGTCGAGTCTCAATCTCTCTAAGTGCATGTCTTGAAGGGTACACTAAAAAATGAGTGAGAAGAACATTGATGCTTTTTAGGATTATTGTCCCCTATACTACCACTTTATATCTACACAACCTTCTCCTATACACTTCCCTAATCATTGCCTTCTCTCTTGCATACTCTAAGTATTTTATCAACTTATTTAGCACCTACCTAAGCCTAAAACCCTTTTTGATAGTTTACATTACACTACTAGCCTAGGCCAACCCTATATTTAAAATGTTAAAGGTCTAGGTCTACCTTGGTTGACCTAGATTGAGACAACTTATTTTTATCAATCAATGATACTGAGTCAATTTGGATGACCCTATTAGCTAAATTGTTTAAAGGGTTTAAAGTTAGATTTAGCTATATATACACATCCATTTTCATCATTTAAAGATAAGAGAAGGAGAAGAATATTATATTGTGCATGCACTTATCCACCATTATTCTTGAGGAGCACAACTTGGGGTTTTAATACTTTCTTTGGAGATATAGACCTTGTCTTGTGGATAAGTATTTGGATGCATAGAGAAGTTGTGTATCCTAGAGATGACTTATCTTTGTTATACTTACATACCACAAAAACATTTTGTGAATCACCTTAGCCAAGGGGAAGATTGAGGCTTGATGATTTCATCTTCAAAGGTAAGTATTCCTAACTTTTCCCCTATTTTATAAGAGTAGATATATTAGCATTTGTAGTTCTGTCCTATGCATTAAGATTTCCTAAAGATTGACTTTAGTATAGATCTTCTATGCATGTTTACTTTTTATGTTTATTACTCCCACTTTGTGCTACAAGATTTGGCTAGCACTATATTAGACTTTACTTTGCATTTATTTAGTGAATATGAAAACATAGGACCTAGCTAGGGTTATTACATAATGTTGCTTGACTAAAGGCTTTATAACCCTCTTTAGTGATGTTATTATGAAAGAAATCCATTGGTTAGGTCTAGTGGATCCATCTTGGTCATCACCCTAAATATATAATGTATCAACAATTGAAAGTGTAATTAAGATTTTTTTTCTTTGAGATAAGATTATTTAATAGATCAACTGCATTCTTTTTATATACAACAACCACCTATACCAAATGAACTACTCAAGTTTTACATAGAGTGATGTTATGATAATTTTTTGTGTACAAGGGGTTTGATATAGATTAATTAAATTTATATTTGATTGATCTAAGAGAGTGGATCATTACCATCAAACTTGTGTGCTTCTATTTTTGGTAGTATGTGCTTCAAACTAGCATTAGAGTTGTGATTTTTCTACTTAGGAAAATTAGATTAGAGTGGTGGAGGATTATTTTGTAGAGTATGAGCTATAATATAAGTTAATTGAACACTCATTATTTATAACTAATCTTTTAACTAATACATTTCACCTTTTATTACATTAAGATCATCCTTCCTTAGTATGCTTTGTATATCTGATTAAATTTGTTGAATTGCCTCAAAACTGATGGATTTAATGTTTTAGACTCCATGTGATATTTTTGAGGAGTTTTTGGGGTGTATTAACCTTTCCCATGTCCATGAGTGTTTATAAAAACCATGTATAAACCCTAATATGGAAGATTAGAGGTCCAAAAAAGTGTACTAGCAAATTATACCATTGTGATTATCTTGCCTAGATAAATCTAATGACTACTAATTTGCACAAGCGTACAAAAAATAGTTTTCAAATTTTTTATAGATTTTGAACAATACTATAGTGGTGAAAAAGTTATATTCTTTTTAGATCGTAAGTTATGTTTTTTCAATATTTTAGCCATTTACATGGGCACAATACTAGATCTAGAAAAAATAATGCCATAAAAATTGGCCCAAATAAATGCTCTGATACCACTTTTAATGAATTTACTTAGATGTTTGTAATAATGGAATAATATATCTAAGAATTAAGAGAAAAATAATCATATCCACAATAATAATTTAAAAAATAATAAAATACTTGATAATAACAATTGATCCACTTTGAGAGTTAACCTCCATAATAATGCAAAAAAAATTAAAATACATAATATATCCTAAAAGACTAACCACTACCTCATATATATACTCTACTTAGCCATGGTTATTCTATAGGCCATCCATACTAAGAAACTAGATAAATGCAATAAGATAATATGAAAGGAATGTAACCCACAAGTCGGTCACACTTATCGCTAGATCCACTATAGGTTAAGGGCATATCATTATAAGATTAAAAAATATGCTACTTCAAATAAGTCACCATATGAGGTACCTAAATCTACCATAGAGCCACCACTAGAGATCATACCTATAAAACTCATGCATACATATGAGATTGATGAATCTAGTAAAATTAATGAAAATTTTCCATCTATAGATGTTTCAAAAAAATAACCTTCACCTAAAAAGGTTGAACAATAGTAAGACATACAAGAACTACCTTTATTATTAAATTTAAAAGATCTAAATTTCATATCTGTAAAAGACATTGATGATGCTTTTTATGCTAGTTTTGATATGAATACAATGAAAATGAATATTGATGGTTATTTATAAATGATAAATGGAAACATAATTATTCTAAAGTTGTAATATTGATTACATATGTGGTTTTAATTTTACACTACGTGGCCTAGGTGAACACAAAGATGATTCAAAGCTATTATTCTCATGAATACAAATAAAGGAAAAATGAGGATTTCAGATGTTGATAAAGGAAATAATATTTGTTACAATATAGATACTACATATAATACTATTTTCTCAGGTGTACCATAGAATAACATATTTGTAAAATATAGGTCTACCAGAGAATAGGAGGCACAATACATAGATCAATGCATTTTAGGTATGAATAGGCCACCATTTAGAGATTCAATAAATATTATGGAAATTATGAATATAGAACTAGTTATTAGAATCTGGGATAACATTACAAATGATAGATGACACATGATGTTAAAAATGTTACTTGATAGGGAATTAATTGCTTTGAAAATAGTAAGGCATAGATATATTAATAGATTATCAACAAAGGAGAAAAACATTTTTTTGTTTTCACAAAATAAAAGGGCATGCTATTGATATTTGTTCAACATTACAAAAGAAAATTTAGAAATATAAGGATAAAATCAATATTCTACAACTTGTTAGGGACCAAAAACATGTTCCAATATGAAAAATATACAAGCATTCCAAAAAGAATTCCTTAAATATTCAAGTTTTTATTGAGAATGAATATAGACAACATGTGTAAATAGATGATGACATTGAGACAATTATATGTATAGTTGAATTTATTTAATACATAAGTCATAGTCAAGATGAATTATAAAAAGATATATATTGTTAAGATTCAGTAAGATATATTACAATAACAGTTGCATGTGATCCCAAATTTATGGACACATTACTCTTTTTTTATGTAAACATGAAATCATATAAGCACTACTTGGATCAACAATGGCTGTAAAAAATCTTAAGCTATAGTTGGTACATTACAACAATGTATTATATTCAAATTTTAGGATAGTATTGATGACAATAAAAAATTCATAAATGATAAGAAACTATCAAAGTTGATTTTTATTAAAAAAATATATGAAGCTTCTTACACAATAGATAAACATACTATATGTATGCAAAAGATTTAGAACAATGCTAAATATAAAGTTGTGGTTATAGAGGATGAGTGTATGATGATCACAATGATGATGACCTATGAGAATTTGACAAGATTAAGTATCCAAAAGTCAATAATATTCCACCAGATCCACTTTTTGATTATTCAAATCCTTTGGATGTGATGTTTGATGATTAAACTTTCATATATATTTTCATATATTAAAAATAGACAAAAAAATTCTAGAAAATTCAAAATCATGACCTATGTATGATATATGTAGTTTATTTGTATTACTTAATTTGTGATCCAATATATGCAATATTTATCTATATACAGTTTATATAAAAAAATGTTTCACAAGTGTACTTGAGTGCTTTGCATAACACATAGGTTGTCACTTCTATATGTAGTTGTAAGTAGTGATACTATCTCAGACCCATCAAAATTACATAAATATAATCACTCTACTTCATATAGTAATGCACTACATTCTTGTCTGATTACATTGGACTTGTCACAATGAACATATGATCTCAATTATCAGATCCAAACCAATCATATACCTTATATAACTTGTTTATATCTCAATAATTTAACTAGGGGAATCTTCTTACATAAGTTTTATTGATATATGACTATCCTTATTATTCATACTTGATTTCAACACATTGTGTAAAATTTATTGTTATTGCTCACTTACTTTCACATTACTATATTACTAGATACCTAAGTTATTGAATACCATGATGTCATAAGTGGTTAATGTAGATAAAATACACCAATTTATATATGTTTTTCATGTTTGATTTCTTGCTTCGTGTCTTGTGTGTATTCACATTATTTAGCTTATGGGAATTTGAATAGGTCCTTGTTGTAGTTCTAATCCTTACTGTATGCTTCAATACGTGAATGATGTTTGAACATGTCCATTGTATGTGGCATATTTTACTTATTCTTGTGTGTCTTATTTGATTTTACATGTCCTCTTTTTGTGTGCACATCATGTCCATGACTCATATATTTAGTTTGCTCAGTTTGTAGTGCCATGATTAATATCATGTATCTTCCTAATTTTATGATACCATAATGGATATCATGCATCTTCACAAAGTTTTTCAATTCAATTTTAAGTACTCATCTATGATATTTATTTATTTCATTTATGATTACTAACATATATATAGACATGACACTATGTATGTTTGGTTCTACATGCATATTATGTTACTATATTTATTAATTTATGTATGATGATGGCATGATATCCAATTCTACCAGTACTACTCAATTTCAATATTTTATTTAACATCATTCACTTAAATTTTTCATTTGAGTTAAATTATTACACTTTCTTCATAACTCACCTAAAAAGTGGGGGCATACACAATAGCTTGTTTTAGAGATCAAGCTATAAAAACCTAGTGAAAATACATGAAATTAGAGAATGTGATCAGTTCATATCAGTTCATACTCAATTTTTATTCATAAATTACTTTCAAACAACAACTCTCCATTTAGAAAACGGTGTAGGCTAGCCATGTCCATAACAACTCATTGTTGTCCCAATATTAAAAAATAATATTTTTCAAAAATTTTAAAAATCACACTCAATCTATAGATTAGTTCAATATTACTCAAATATAATTTATCAATTTATACACAAGATTTTCTCAGATTTTGCTCAGATTGGGGGCATCATGAATGACCTATATTCCAAGTTATTATTGGCCAATTTTGGCCTACATATAAAGCTTTCTTAGATGTATTTAAGATCTAAGGGACCTGGTGTGAAGCAAGATGGAATGGATGGTCCAAAGGTCTCATGCAATTTTCAAAGCTTTTGAAACAATTTGAGTTAACTTAAAGTGTAGTTTGTCAAAATTTGAGAAACTAGATTTCCATGGTGGTCATAGCATTCAAGAAAATGGATCAAGTTTTCAAAAACCTTAGAAGTTCATTCAAGCCTTGGGAATTCAAGAAATAGCTCAAGTACAAGTCCAAAAATACCAGACCATCTCTAGGATGTCATCAAGAAGAGGAACAAACTAGTTCATTAGTGAATTTAATAAATTCACCACATAAGGCCTCATAAGCCAAAAAATTATATCACCATGAAGTCTTATGTGCCAATGTCATCTCTTGCATATTTCATGCCTGCACAAGATTTTTATCTCAAAATCTAAGTGTTCAAATATAGGATTACATAATGAGACATCCACATGAGTGTTAAGTTTTAGCTCCATAAAGTAACCATTTATATTCAAAAAACCCTTGAAAGGTTTGAAGTTGATCAAGATATAAGGGTCCATGTGAGATTGAATTATAACAAGAAAGATCCAATGGTTCATGTTGGGGTTAAATGAGTCAAAGGGTCCTTAGGTTAAATCCCTTAAAAGGATATAAGTTGGATATGATCCAATAGTGTGTATCTACTGAGTAGAGATCCAATGGTGTAAACTTGACTGACAAGGAGGTGGGCCCAAGAAAATGAATGATTAACATTCAATCATACTAATGATCCAATAGTGTGAGCTTGATTGATAGGAAATTGGGCCTAATGAGATCTATGGCTAGCATTCAATCATGCATCTTGATCCAATAGTGTGAGCTCAAGTCAACGTGTCAAAGGATCTTCATGACAAGAAATCAAAGGCTAAAATTCACTTGTATAGCTTGATATTATGGTGTGAAGGAGTTTAAAAGGTCAAGAGATAAAAATAAGGAGCTATGGGACAAATATGAATGAATATAGGTTGGAGCAATTTAATTGGCCTAAACAATATTTGATGGCCAAAGTTGAATAAATAACCAATTTTTGACCAAGGCAAATAAGGATTTGTAGGGATCATCCCATTGTTAGGTTGTGGATCTAAAAGCTTCACCATGATGCGAATAGAGGAGTTGCTAAAGTGTCATAGACACCGGCGTCGGTCAGGCCAACTGACATCGGTCAGGGGAGAGACAGGAAGCAACTGACATTGGTAGGAGTCAACTAACGTCGATCATCTCCAGGCAGATAGGGACCGACGTCAATCACCTGTGTGGTTCCAAAATTGTGAGTTGATGAATAGTTTGTTAATGAATTGGTTGTTTGCATGTTAAGAGGCTAATTATAGTCTTGAGTTGCGTGTTTAATTATTGTAATTAAAAAAGTCTAATTATTATATGCATGAGATCTATATAATAGACTCATGGGCTATATTGTAAAAGTGTGCTAGAAAGCCATTGTGCTTGTAGAGAGAGCAAGAGTAGCTCCTCCTAGTTCCAAAGGGGTGCTGAGTGTGTATGATCAAGGAGAGTTGCAGGTTGTGCAAGTTCTGGTAGAAGATCCAGCGGGGTACTAGTTGAAGAATCATAAGGACTTGGTGAGGCAAGGACAAGGGTTCTTCAGGTTGTAGAGACATCTACGTGGTAAGGTTTGTTGACTTGCAAGTGGTAGCAAGAGAAGGGAAGATCTACTTGGAGTATGGTTGTGTACTTGGTATATTGGCAGTGTTGTTACTGACTGGTGGAGGTGAACAACAACTCTATGTTTGAGTTGATTGTTGTGACCGTGATGAGAGAGTGACGTGTTGAAGGAGAATTATAGGTGAACCCTAGAAGTGTGGGAGCTCTAGAGGTGTGGGAAGAAGAAGTGTGGCATCTTCTTTATTGTATTTTCTTCTGATTGAGTATTAATACAATTGGGTATTGTCTCTCATATCTTGTGTTGTTTCATATTTCTAGTTACTTATCATTCTAGTTAAATTCCATGTTTAGTTGCTAATACAAAGGTAATAAAGTGTGACCTTAGTGGGTAGTAGGATCCTAACAGTTGGTATCAGAGCGAAGGTTATAGGGAGCAGGTTATTGTTTGATTACAGGTCATTCTCAAGGGTTTTAGATTGAGTGGGAATATAGTAATGGCAAAAGAAGGTAAGCTACAAATGGAGAAAATGAATAGCACGAATGGTCAGAATGATGGAAAGAAAGAGTAGGTAAAGGAAGATTGTTGGTCGATAGAAGATCAACGTGTAGAAGCAAATGTTGCAGGTGTTGTTGCATAGGTTGCTCTGGATAAAGTAGAATCTTGGTCTATAGATTATATTGCCTCTTTCCATGCAGCTTGAAATAAAGCATCTTTTCATGGGTATGTCTTTGGAGACTTTAGAGAGATTTATTTAGGAGTTGGTGAGCCTTGTCAAATGGTTGGCAAAGGGGAAGTGAAGCTAAAATTGCAGACAGGTAACACACGGGTGTTGAAGGAGGTCATGCAGGTCTTAATCTTGGAGATGAGTCTAATTTCTTCAAGAAAGTTGGGTGATGAGAGATGCACAGTAACTCTCACAATGGATGCACTTGAATTAGATGGTGGTAAGAAAGTAGGTATCCTTTATCTATCTACTTATATTACTGATTCACCTTCTATTGTAGAGATGTGGCTTTGTAGGCTTGGTTACATATGTAAGAAGGGAATGCATGTTCTTAAGCAGAAGACAAATATCTTTGACAAACTTAAGAACTGGAAAGCCTTGGTGTTCATGGAAGAGATGACAGACAGAGATCTACTGAGGGAACTAAATTATTCTGAGTAGGGCTATGTTGATATGGACAAGGGTTTGATCTAAAAGGAGCTCACGAGTAAAAAGTCATCACTCACAGGTGAACACAAGTACCAACGTCAGTCAAGAGGAACTAACATCGAACAGATAGGCACCGACGTTGGTCATGTGCAGATCAACAGAGTTAGTGGTGTTAGGCAGTAGGAACCGATGTCAGTCATACATGAACTGACATTGGTAGAAGGTACATCGGCATTAATTAGGGAATCTATGTCAGCAGACAAGGTCAGTCACAGGGAACCAACGTCAGTCGGGTGTAGATTGGGAGATGGCCGAGATCGGTCATTAAAACATATGTTGGGCAGACAACAAGCTATCAAGGAGTCTCAAATGACCATATGGAGGACTGAAAGGGTAATTGGACCTCATATTCATTGTTCACCTTCTTACTTATTGCTTACTGATGGTCAAGAACTAGGAAGATGTGAAGAGGCAATGCAGGTAGAATCCAAGAAACAGTGGGAGCATGGCATGAATTCTTTAGAAGAGAACCAAGTGAGAGATTTGGTAGAGTTTCCAGTGGGGATAAAAGCACTGAAAGACGAATGGATTCCTAGGTTAAAGAAGAGAGTGGATGGATACGTGAGATAGAAGGCTAGGGTATATGGTCTTGAGGAAGCTGCAAGACAGTGGTACAGGTTTTTTGATAGGTGGATGACAAAGTAGGGCTTTAGTCAATGTTAATGTAACTATTGTGTTTGTCTTACTAGGGTGGATGATGGTCGTGACATTATCTTGTTACTGTATGTGGATGGTATGCTTGTTGCAAGTTCGTACATACAGGGAGTTGCTGAGCTAAGGGTAAGGTTAGTTTAGAGGTATGTCATGAAGAATTTGGGAGCAACAAAATTCTTTGGCATAAGAGACATGAAAGATCACAAGTTGATTTTATCTCTAGTGGGAGCTGATGTGAAGAAGGTGTTGGCGGGGTTCAATACACAGGATGCAGAATTGATAAGCACCCCAAGGGCTAGACAGTTCAAGCTGAGCTTAAAATAGTGTTCAAAATCACATAAGGTCTAGTGTAGACCTGAGCTTTCCCAAGCAGTGGGAGTTGTCAAAGAGTTTGGAGCTAATTCAGGGAAGGTGGATTCTCAAGTATCTGAGAGGGACCAGCAGTAGGGATTCATGTTATGCAGGGTTAAGGTCTTCACTACATGGAGTTGTAGGTTTGGATGTGGTAGGTTACTTGGATGACAGGAGGTACACCACAAGTTGTGTGGTGGTTGGTCTTCAAGATTGAAATTGAAGAGGGATACAAGCCAAGAAATGAATTAGATAGGGTACAGGTATAGGTATAGGTGCATCTATTTATCTCCAAGTGGGAGATTATTAGGTTATGGAGCTAAAAGCTTCACCAAGATGCAAACAGAGGAGTTGCTGAAGTGTCACAGACATTGGCGTCAGTCAGGCCAACCGACATCGGTCAGGGGAGAGATAGGAAGCAACTCACATTGGTAGGAGTCGATCGATGCTGGTCATCTCCAGGTAGATAGGGACCAACATTGGTCACCTGTGCAGTTCCAAAACTACGAGTTGACGAATAGTTTGTTAACGAACCAATTGTTTGCATGTTAAGAGGCTAATTATAGTCTTGAGTTGCATGTCTAATTATTGTAATTAAGAAAGTCTAATTATTATATGCATGAGATCTATATAATAGAGTCATTGGCTGTATTGTAAAAGTGTGCTAGAAAGCCATTGTGCTTGTAGAGAGAGTAAGAGTAGCTCCTCCTAGTTTCAAAGGGGTGCTGAGTGTGTATGATCAGGGAGAGTTGCAGGTTGTGCAAGTTTTGGTAGAAGATCCACTGGGGTACTGGTTGAAGAATCATAAGGACTTGGTGAGGCAAGGACAAGGGTTCTTCAGGTTGTAGAGACATCTACGTGGTAAGGTCTGTTGATTTACAGGTGGCAGCAAGAGAAGGGAAGATCTACTTGGAGTACGGTTGTGTACTTGGTGTATTGGCAGTGTTGTTACTGACTGGTGGAGGTGAACAACAACTCTGTGTTTGAGTTGATTGTTGTGACCGTGATGAGAGAGTGAAGTGTTAAAGGAGAATTACAGGTGAACCCTAGAAGTGTGGGAGCTCTAGAGGTGTGGGAAGAAGAAGTGTGGCATCTTCTTTATTGTATTTTCTTCTGATTGAGTATTAATACAATTGGGTATTGTCTCTCATATCCTGTGTTGTTTCATATTTCTAGTTACTTATCATTCTGGTTAAATTCCATGTTTAGTTGCTAATACAAAGGTAATCAAGTGTGCCCTTAGTGGGCAGTAGGATCCTGACACCCATCACCATTAGATCTTGATAAAATTCCATGAAAAATAAACAATGATTCAATTAGGTTAAAATAATATAAAGAGATGTTGTTAAAACTAAATATAGACCTCTAGTTTAAATATTTATATCATGCAGGGTTCATTTTGAGACTGTGTTCACCATTATTGCATAAATACTTATATATGGTGAGTCCTTGATTTTTATAGATGTTACAAGGCAAAAATGGATCTTTTAGACCTATTGGAGATCAAAATAATCTATATAATCTATAAGTCTACATTGATATCAATAGCTATAGGAAAACCAATAAAGGAGATTGATTTTTTGTCTATAGAAAAGATCTAGGTCTAGATTTAATCAAGGGTAGATGCATGTGATCATGAAGATGGTCATTATCCTTAAACATGGCCTTATATTTGATAAGAAACCACTGAAAATAGACATGGCCATGTTCCTATCAAATTCATGAGAATGAAGTTTTGTCTTCAAGCATGAGATGATGTGAAGGATCAAAGAAAAAGATCTAGTGGTTAGGATTTGTAGCTAAGAGCATTTAATGTACCAACAGATCCTACGAGGACTTTCCCACTTGGTAATCCATGACCAATGTCCTTATTGGTAAAAAATGTGGTGGAAAATTCATTAGGGCAAGGTTTTATCTCATTCATTGACTCTCTAATGGTGTGCTCCCACATTCTTTCTCTCTCTCCCTTATCCTATATAACCTAGTCTCTTCCACATTGTGGGGGTTTGGAGCTCTTAGGATTTTCATTCTTTTCTAAGACAAGGATACTCATTAAGACTCTTGCAAAAGTGTTCTCATTTGATAAGGTTAAAATCTATCAAAATATTATAAGAACTACATTTTGAAGTAAGAGGACCGACTCTTTATCTATCTCTTTCTTTTGACTAGTGCTTAGTATACTTGTATATGATGAATTTGTGAAGGAAAATTTTCCCAATCAATTATCCTTTTGCTTGCCTCTTTAAAGGTATTTTCAAACTATTTTTAGGTATATATTAGTGTTATGTTTAAGCCTCTTCTATGAAATATTTAATCAATTAGTGAGATTGTGTGAGCTATAATTGTCTTATGTTGATCTAATGTGGGTTCAAGCTTATATGAGTGTCCATTTAACTTTGGTACATAAAATTTTAGCCTTATTATGAGCACTTAAATCCCTTATAACTCTTTTTTCATTAATTTTTATTAGTTTAGGTGAGAATAAAAAAAAATCTAACGTTATCCAAAGGTTCAACCCCACCATAGGTGACCTACAACCTAGGGATGTCCCAATATTATAGCTCAATTGGAAAGGGCCTGAAGAACCATCTCTTATGGTGCAAATTTAGTCTATAATAGCATTTTGGAATGCCCAATGGGATAATAGTTTAAGGAATATTGATCAATGTTGATGTTGGTTTGATTAAATTTGTAGTAGTTATGCTCTCAAGCAACAACATTTGGTGACTCTGAAAGAAGCTTCAACTTTTTGATAGCATAATAGCGACTATATCTCATGTCAAAGGTGACTACAAGATCACATTCTAGAGATATTCCTTTTGAATTCATTAAAATTATTTTAAATTTAGATAAAAGGATAAGGTTTTCTAATACACACCCTTATAAGGGAAAACTTCCTTCTAAACCTATTTTAAGACTTGCCTCTACAAGTAGATCTTTGTTAGCCCCTTTCATTACCATGGTAGTCCCTAGAAATTTTATGGATTTTAATGGCCTATGTCCTCTAGACCTAGCTCAATATGATCATATCCTAGTTGTATCCCTTAAAAGTGTCCCCTATTATACTGGAGACCAAGTTATAACACCTTTTGATCACCTCATGGACATAGCCAATTTTTGAAATATCCATAATGTCACTAAGGAAAATATAGCTATTAGGTTATTAACTACATCTTTCAAGGGAAATGCCATAGATTTGTATAGATTACTTGATGATAATTCCATTCAAACATGGGTCTAATTAGGTGATGTCTTGTGTAAAATATTTAAAGACAAAAGTGACCCTTTATCACTTGTAGAACAACTAACTTCCATTAATAGATCCCCCTCATGAAGTCTTACAAGACTTCAACATAAGGTTCTAAAAAACTTGGGATAGAATCCCAGTCTTAGTTAGAACAACATCTAAATTTGCTTTCCTTTACTATTTGAAGGCTGTAAATAGTGACATAACAGTAATGATCTAGTTAATAGGAGGGAACACATTTCCAAATTCATATGAGGTGGACATCAAAGTATAAAATTATATGGTTCAATTTGTCAAGCTTACACCTAGACCACCAATGCCCTTATTTCCCAAAATTAGACCACCTCTTGTTGCTATCCCTTCACTTGATGTCATTCCTCCTGCACCAATAATTATTAAAATACATACTCCAAAATAAGAGAAAGCTTACCCTATTAGATCTAGTGATTCCCAAGACTAAAATAACTTCCAAGAGCTTAAGAGCATGTTTTAGTCTTTGGGAAATGAGCTAGTAAATGTTAATAGGTAGTAGGCTTTCAATAGGCCTTATCAAGGTTAATATCAACGTCAATAGTAAGCTTTTTAAGTAAATAAGCCACCATACAAAGGAAACTACCAAAACCAAAGCCAAAGATAGGGGAAACATGGCTACAATAGGCAAATTAACTATAATCCCAATGCTGCAAGTACTTCCAACACCTTGGTCCCAGTTCAAAATAATATTGCTTAGGAAGCTAAGAGAACTATGCCTTAGAATCAATATTTTGGGAAATTCATTATTTCAACCACTAAATTCACTCAAGCATCTAATGATCAGTGGCAAAAAGCTACTAATTTTGGGTATAACGAAGCTCTCATGGTCTAAAACATAGAGGTACCTATGATGACCAAGAAAGAAGAGCCTTAATAAGGTCAAAAACATGATCAAGGAACATGCCAATTGGGTGCTATAATGGTGAATTATGAGAAATAGGAGTGTTATGCACTCAATTAATAGGATAACTCCATCTAGAGATACTTTATAGTGGCTGCAAATACAAGATTCAAAATAAGGAACATGAATGGTAACCAGGAACCAAACAAGGAATATCCTACCATTACTCCTTCAATATCTAAGCCAATTAGACTTGTTACCATTTCAAAGGCCCCAGTAGTTCCAAGGAGTCAAAACTAGGGAAATATCTTGGTCCCTTAAAACTCACAAGCTCAAGGTACAGTTGTGGCCCCTAAAGCACAACCAAAGGTTGGTGGTTCACCCATCAACATTGTGGAACAAATGAAGAGGTCCAATATGAGTGTGCCAGTGTGGGACATGCTCTCCATTCCTAGTCAAGTGGACATAATTCAAGAATGAATATCAAAAATCAATGTTTTAGGCAAGCCATCAAGCAAGGAGAATGTGGTTCTCACCAATGCAACTAAAGGACCAAATTAAAGGCAATCTAGTAGAGCAGTTAAGTCTCCTCCCTTTTATATTTCAGTGATCATTGGTAATTCTTTAGTGCATAATTGCTTAGTGGATGGTGGGGCTAGTACCTCAATAATGCCAAAGTCCATAGCTGATTAGCTTGGCCTAAAATATGATCCCCAATCTAAAATAGTGTTGTAACTTGATGGTTCTTCAACTAAGCCATTTGGCATAACCAAAGACCTGAACTATGTTTATCTAGAGAGTTCAAAATGAAGATTGGAGGCTATCTTGCAACATATTGATCATACATGGAATTCAAAAAAAATTATTTAACCCATTACACAATTCCATATAGAGCCCTATGGACTACATATCATTAACACCAATTGTACCATCATTGATGAATATGAGTTTATAAATTATTAAGAGTTAAACATCCATCCAAGGGAGATACCAAACATGTTATTTGATGAATTATGGAATGAAAACCATTTGGTTGATCTTTTGGAATGAGTTGAAGATAGGGACATATGTGTCTACTACTTAAATGAAGAGAATAAGCCCATGCCAACCCTTATTGGACCTCAAGAATATGCTAGTGGCTTATGGAATTTGTTATTTAATGGTTTAAGGAGAAAACATGGAGTGGGTGTAGGTGTTATTCTAATATCTCCTTTAAATGATATGTACATCTCTTCATATAGGTTCCAATTCAAATACTCCTATAATGTAGCATAATATGAGTGTCTCATCCATGGCCTTCAATGGGTTAGTAAGACAAGGATAAAGTAGTTGAAATTCTATGAGGATAATGAATTGATAGTCAACCAAGCTAGAGGTCAAAATGTCACTAATAATTCATTAATAAAGTCCTACAAGCATAGAGTGTGGGACCTAATTGAGGACTTCAAGGCCTTTAGCATCCAATATGTGTCAAGGGGCCATAATTAACATGCTAACAGACTAGCAGCCATGGTGGATAATTTTGATATCCCTAATGAGTTAAAAAGAACCAAAATGTAACCACATGTCAAGGTGGTAGTAAGACCATTAGTACCAGATAATGAGGCTCATTGGAAGGTCTTTGAAAATGACTGAAAAATTTAATGCTTCTTACAAAAAGAAGCAAATTTCTCCTCCATTAACCAAGAGAAGCTTCAACATTAGTATGGGGAGAAGATTGTTCAATTAAGATCCAATAAGCTTCCTAAAGGGTTAGTCACCCTAGAAGGTCCCTTTCATGAAGGAGACCATGTGAGAAAGGATAAAATAGTGATTTTAACAAATGAAGAGAACTATGAGAGAGATCTTATCCTTGAAGACAAGATCCTCAAGCTTGAAAAGGTAGGTACTAAAGCTAAAAGGCCTGCTTTCATAGAGATTTGTAAGGAATATGCAGACATCTTTGTTTGGGAATATAGTGACTTAAGGGGATTTGATCCTAAATTATCCCAACACACTA
Source organism: Torreya grandis (assembly GCA_037957365.1). Lineage (NCBI taxonomy): Eukaryota > Viridiplantae > Streptophyta > Pinopsida > Cupressales > Taxaceae > Torreya > Torreya grandis. Next base: position 771,774 of record JARHVA010002993.1, read on the forward strand.
TAAAACTAGAGTCTAATGCCAAGCCTATTAGGTAGAAGCAAAGGCCTATAAACCTCAAAATTGAAGAGATCATGAGGAAGGAATTGACCAAGTTTATTGAATCCAAGATCATCTTCCCAATTAAGCACTTCTCATGGGTAGCCAATTTGGGACCTATAATAAAAAAGAATGGGGAGATTAGGCTATGTGTAGAATTCAAGGATCTAAATAGAGTCTCTTTGAAGGATCAATACCCTCTACATCTATGGATAATCTCTTTCAGATAGTTATTGGTTCATAATGCTTCTCCCTCTTGGATGGATATTTAGGTTATAACCAGGTGTTGGTGAGAAAAGAGGATCAATATAAGAATGACTTCACCACCAAGTAGGGCACATTTGCCTACAAAAATATGCCTTTTGTATTTTCAAATGCTAGGGTAACCTTTTAAAGAGCAATAGACATGGATTTTTAGGGATTGCTAAACCAAATGGTACTAGTCTACTTGGATGACATCATAGTCTTCTCCAATAAATCTAATGAATACATGGACCATTTGAGTTTGATATTATAGAGATGTAGAGAGTATGGGATCTCTTTATATCCAAAAAAGTGTGTGTTTTATGTGTATAAAAGCAAACTAGTGGGTCACATTGTTTTAAAGGAAGGACTATCCATTTACCTAAACAAAGTAAGTGCTATCTTAGCCTTATATCTACCAAGACACAAAAAAGGGATTCAAATCTTCCTTAGGAAAATTAACTTTGTGAGAAGGTTCATACTTAGTTTTGTAAACCTAGTCAAACCTATCATCACCATGATGAATAAGATCCAAGTGTTTGTTTGGTCTAATGAAGGCAAGGCAACTTTTGTAGCCATTCAAGCAAGATATTGGTTAGGCACCCTCACTCATGAATCCATACTTCTTTGAGGACTTCATCTTGTATATCTTTACCAATGTTGATAACATATCAACTATGATGACGTAGAATAATGGTGAAGGAATTGAGTAGCCAATTACCTTATTCAGTTAAGGGCTAGAAGGATATGAGGTAGGGTATACTTTCATTGAAAAAAAAATTCTTGTAGCCTTGAGAAGCCTTAAGAAGTTTAAGTCCATGCTCTCTAGTATAAGGATTTATCTAATGGTATCTCATCTTGGAATTTGGGATTTCCTCCTTAATAAAGACATAAATGAGAAAAGAGTAGGTTGAATCACAAAGGTCATAGAATATGTTGTGGATATCAAAGTCACCAAGCTAGTAAGGGGCAAGGGTTTGTGTGAGAACATGGTAAATGATCTCCAAGAATATAGGGAAGTTGTTTTAGTGACCCAAGACAATTCACAGGTAGGTGTACCTCCACTTCAAAAGAGCTTTCTTCAAGACATAACTCACTTGTTGACAATAAGAGAATGCCCCAAAAGTTTAGAAAGAAACAAAAAAATGTATTTAAAGATTTAATCCATAACTTATGCATTAGTTGATAGTGTTAATTTTAGAATAGACCTAAGTGGAGTACTGCTTAGGTACATAGATGATGACCAAGTGACAAAGATCTTGGATCAACTTCATGATGGACCTATACGAGGCCACTTTGTACCTAGAACCACAACTACACAAGTAATGAGAGTTGGTTATTACTGACCTAATATTTTCAAAGATGCCCATTCATGGGTTACAAAATTCCATAAGTGTGCTCTTTTAACAAGTAAACAAAGGTTGATAGCTCTCCCACTCAACCCAATTCAGGTGAAACAACCCTTCATGCATTATGGGTTAGAATTCATAGGGATGATAAACCCACCATCAAGTGCAGGGCATAAATAGGTGCTCACTACAACTAAATACTTCACCAAATTGATGGAAGCCATTACTTTGAAAGAAGCCAATGAGGGTGCATTTTTGGACTTCTATGACAACATTATGACTAGGTTTGATGTCCTAAATACTATAATCTCAGATAATGCATTGGCATTCCTTGGTATGAAAATAAGTGAATGGGTTCTTATATTGGGAATCTAATTTAGAACCTCCTCCAACTACTATACTTTAGGAAATGGACTGACAGAGTCCAAAAAAAAGAACCCGCTAAGGATTATCAAGAGGACCATGGAAAAGAATCAGAAAACATGGCACACCAAGCTAAGGACTAGCTTATGGATTGATAGAGTAAATCCTAAAGATACCATTGAAAATTCTTCATATATTCTTACATATGGAAGGGAAGCCAAGTTGCCAATTTCTCTTGAGTTGATTGTATTGGCATTATCCCATCAGCTTGAGTTAATAAAGGATGAGCTCATGAATGTGAGAATAATAGAACTTATAGAGTTGGAAGAAACCAGGGACCTTGCTATGAAAACACTAGAGTCACATCAAGCCTAGGTCAAAAAGGCCTTTGACAAGAGAGCTATAACAAGGAGCTTAAAATAAGGGAACCTAGTCCTCAAGTGGGACTTAAATAAGGCCAAGCTAGGCAACCATACCAAGTTTGATAGTTTGTGAAGTGGTCCTTATTTGATACATAGATGTAAACAACAAAATGATTTTTATCTTTCTCAGTTGGATGGAGAGATACTACCCATCCTAGTTAATGGCATTCATTTAAAGCCTTGTTATTAGAAGCATTGCATCCATTATAACATATTATACATACCATAGTAGGTTTTTATGCTTTCCTCTAAGTGCCTTGTGCACATTTTATTTTATACTATGTTTTTTTCCCTTCTAATAAGTTCCTTGGGCACTTTGTTATTCTATTTTTTATTCTTGTTGTTTCAAAGTAGGTTCCAGGTAGGGATATCCTTGTATTATCTTCATGATTAGTTTAGAGAAGACTTGGGATTCCATGTGCCCAATGGATCAATCTAAGGCCACTAATATTTCATAGTAGGCATGTAACCCTAGGATGTCTTTATAAATGTTGGCCAATTTTGGCCTACATATAGAGCTTGTCTAGATGTAGTGAAGATCTATGGGTCTTGGTGTGAAGCAAGAGGTTGAATAAAGTGCTAGATGGAATGGATGGTCTAAAGGTCTCATGTAGTTTGTAAAGCTTTTGAAACACTTTGAGTCAACTTAAAGTGTAGTTTGTCAAAATTTGAGAAATTAGATCTCCACAATGGTCATAGCATTCAGGAAAATGGAGCAAGTTTGGACAAAACTCAAAATTTCATTTGAGCCCTAGGAATTCAAGAAATAACTCAAACACAAATCCAAAAATACTATATCATCCCCATGACATTATCTAAAAAAGGAACAAACCAATTCACTTGTGTATTTAATAAATGCATCATAGAAGCTATCATAAGCCAAAATATTACAACACCATGAATTCTTATGTTTTAAGGTCATCTCCTATAGATTTCATGCCCATGTGAGATTTCTATCTCAAGATCTAAGTGTTCAAAGATAAGCTATTAGAATGAGACGTCCATATGAGTGTCAAGTTTGAGCTCCATAAAGTAACCATTTATATTCAAAAAGTCCTTAAAAGGTTTGAAGTTGATCAAGATCTAACGATCCATGTGAGCTTACATATTGACAAGCAAGATCTAACAGTTAGTGTTAGGGTCAAATGAGTCAAAGGATCCCTGGGTGAAAGACTGTAAAAGGATACAAGTTGGACAAGATATAATGGTGCATATATACTTAGAAAATATATAATTGTGTAAGCTCATACGATAAGGAGGTGGGTCCAAAAAAATCAATGATCAATGTTCAATCATATTGATGACCTAATGGTATGAGATTGATTGATAGGAAAGTGGGCCCAATGAGATCTATGGCTAGCATTCAATCATGTATCTTGACCCAACGATGTGATTTTGAGTCAAAATGTCAAAGGATATTCTTGGTAGGAAATGAAAAGCTAGTATTCTCTCGTATAACTTGATCCTAGAGTGTACAGGAGGTAAAAAGGTTAAGATTTGATAACAAGGATCTATGAGACCAATAGGAACAAAGACATGTTAGATCAATTTAATTATCTTGGATAATATTTGATGGCCAAAGTTGAATGAAGAACTAGTTTTTGACAAGGGAGAAAAAGGTCTTGTAGGGATCATCCCATCACCATTAAAGTTTAATTAAATGCCATGAAAAAGACACAATGATGAATCCAAGTTAAAAAAATATAAAGGGATACTGTTAAAACTAAATATAGACCTATGGTTCAAATATATATATCATATAGGGTTCATTCTGGGACTGTGTTTGCCATTCCTATAGAAAGACCCATATATGGTGAGTCCTCATTTTTTATAGATGCTAAAAGGTAAAAATGGGTCTTTTAGACCTATTAGAGATCAAAAGAAGCTATGCAATCTATAGGTGTACATTGATATTAGTAGCTATAGGAAAACCAATAACGGAGATTGGTTTTCCATTTATAGAAAAGATTTGGGTCCAAATTTAATCAAGGGTAGATGCCTGTGATCATGAAGAGGGTCCTCATCATTTAGCATGGTCTTATCTTTGATAAGTAGATACCTAAAATAGACATGGCCATGTTCCTGTTAGATCCATGAGTATGAAGTTTTATATTCAAGCATGAGATGACATGAAGGATCAAAGAAAAAGACTTAGTGGTTGGGACTTGTAGCTAAGAGAATTCAATGCATCCTTAGAGCCTATGAGGACTTTCCCACTTGGTAAGCCATGATCAATGTCCTAATTGGTAAAAAAGGTGGTAGAGCATTCATTAGGGTAAGGTGGTAGATTATTCATCAAATCTCTAATGGCATGCTCCCACATTCTTTCTCTCTCTCTCTTCTCCTATACATTATAGTCTCTTCCCCATTATCAAGGTTCATAGCTCTTAGGATTTTCATTCTTTTCTGGGAAATAGATACTTATTGAGACTCTTAAAAAAATATGCTCATTTTATAAGGTTAAACCCTATCAAAATATTTTAAGAACTACCTTTTGAATTAATACGACCAAATCCTTTCCTATCTCTTACTTTTGACTAGTGCTTAGTATGTTGGTGCATGATGAATTTGTGAAGGAAATCCATTGTCCTTCTACTTACCTCTTTAAAGGTATTTTCAAACTATTTTTAGGTCTAGATTAGTGTTCTTTTTGAACCTTTGCTTGTCTAGATTAGTGTTATTTATGAATGATAAATGGAAACATAATTATTCCAAAGTTATAATATTGATTACATATGTGGTTTTAATTTTACACTAGTTGGCTTAGGTGAATACAAAGATGATTCAAAGGCAATCATTCTCATGAATATAAATAAAGGAAAAATGAGGATTTTAGATGTTGATAAAGGAATGAATATTTGTTGTAGTATAGATACTAAATAGAATACTATTTTCTCAAGTGTACCATAGAATAACATATTTGTAAAATATAGGATTACTAGAGAATATGAGGCACAATACATAGATCAATGCATTTTAGGTATGGATAAGCCACTAATTAGATATTCAATAAATATTGTGGAAATCATGAATATAGAACTAGTTATTAGAAACTGGGATAACATTACACGTGATAGATGACATGTGATGTTAAAAATATTAATTGATATGGAATTAATTACCTTAAAAATAATAAGGCATAGATCTATTAATAGATTATCAAAACAAAGGAGAAAACTATTTTGTATTTTTCATAGAATAATAGGGCATGCTATTGATATTTGTTCAACATTACAAAAGAAAATTTAGAAATATAAGGATAACATCAATATTCAGATTATACAACCCATACTATAATCTATTAGGGACCAAAAGCATGTTCTAATATGGAAAATTTACAAGCATTCCAAAAGGAATCCCTTAAATATACAAATTTTTATTGAGAATGAATATATACATGTGTAAATAGATGATGACATAAAGATAAGTATATATACACTTGAATTTCTTCAACACATAGGTCATTGTCAAGATGAATTACAAAAAGATATATATTGTTAAGATTCAGTAAGACATATTATAATAATAGTTGCGAATTGTTGGTGGCCTATGCGGGGCCCATGGGTAAACATACTAATCATCTAGCTGAAGCTAAAGCTAGTCTACAGGTATTTAAATTACACAGAGCCTTAATCAGAGCAGAGTCATATTAGAGGGAGATTCACTCAATATTCTTAATACCTTACAAGAAAAAACCACTCCTTCTCATACTATTGAGGACCTAGTCAAAGATGCGAAGTCTAACCTTTGTAATTTTACTCAAGTTAAACTCATCCATATTTATAGGGAAGGTAATGGAGTGGTAGACACTCTGGCTAAAACTTGATTGCAACTCCAAGGTTTAACTATCTATCATAATGAAGGCAACATCCCCGCTATGACACTTAGTGTCATCTACACTGAAGGTAAACATGACACTTAAATCCATCATGTCTTTGCACATGTGGTTTTTCACCTCAAAGGGCCTAATCAAGGAATTTAAATCCCACATTAATTTTAAAGAAAGGGAATGAAATTATGGTTGGAAGGATTTGGAGGGCATCCCTCATATCACAAGCTTTAGTTATTCTTCTAGCATCCATAACCCTTGACCCACTCCCTCCAACTTTCTAACTTCTGTCAACATGGGTGATGATAGAGATTAAATGGAGTAAACAGCCTAAAAAAGGTTCATAAAAATAAAAAGGTGTGGAAAAATCTCAAGAAAGGGGGACTAACAGAGTATATGGAGTGTATCACTGAGCATAATCCTCTAGTGGTAAGATATTTCATTACTACTTGGTCGAAAACAAAGGTTTCCATGAGGGGGATTTATATTAATGTTTTTGAGGAGTTTATAGGATAAGTAATGAGCATGGCTTGCATAGGATCAAAAAAATACAAATATCAATCAAAGATTTAAGAGTTACTACATCAATTTTTTGAACCAATGAAATTTTGAAAATGGAGAAAAAGGGATTTCCCCATGCCGACCTGCCTAAATATTGGCCCAAATTCTACTTATAAGTCATGAGTTAAATGAATATGGAAGGTAAGTACACCTTAATATTTTCATATAATTTCATGTTGCTTAATCATTTCATCATTTTTAAGATCAGCCTTCCCTATTTCTCATAAAATCCTTGGAAAGCACAGTCCTCCTCCATTAGGTTAATGTAGCTAACCTGATCTTCCATCAAGGCCTCATATTTATGTTGGTGAAACATGGCTATAACCAACTTGGAAATTAAATCCCCCCTAAAGGATCTTTCTTTGAGGAAGAATCCCTAGAGGTGGATCCCTCTATGAACTCCATCCCCACCACTGAAGTTTCTCCTCATAATAGCTTGCCCTGTTCCCCTCCAGATGACCCTCCCTTGAAAATGGTTTTCATCCCTAAACCTAAACCCATAACCCTTAACTCTCCCTCCACCTATGATTATAAAGGTAATGCCATTTTAATAAAGGAACATGAGAAAAATAAAGTGATGATGCAATACTTCAACATAAAGGTCCAATAGGTGGGTTTAAGTTTGGCAAAATTGATCCAAGATTAAATGAGCTTCACTAGGTGGTAGAGGCCACAACCCATGTGTTGGTGCAATCTTCCCTACCCCTTCCCCTTTATCTAGTTCTCAAATCCCCTAAGGACCCCAAATACTCCCTTGAGGTCCCACAAGGGGTTCCTCCCTAAGCATCCCTTCCCCCAGGTGAAAGGTAGGAAATGCCCAAGGATGATTCTCTGTGGTGAAAAAACTGAGGGTCCTAGGAATTGGACCAGAGCCAAAGCCTCAAAAGACAAGAACAACTTCCCACCAAGGAAACTTATATTATGGAGGACACCCAAGAGGGTCCCACCAATTAACATGTTTTATGTGTCTGATCTTATTTTTTCTATTTAGACTTTTTATTTTTGTTCATTCGACCATGTAAGGCCTGGTTAAAACTCTTTATTTCACTTTTGTGGTTTTTGGTCCTTGTAAAACTTGGTTTTACCTTATCTAATATAAAAAAAATAGTTGCATGTAATCCCAAAGTTATGGAGACATTACTCTTTTTTATGTAAACATGAAATCATATAAGCGCTACATTGGATCAATAATGGTTGCACAAAATCTAAAGCTATAGTTGATAAGTTACAACAATATATTATATTCAAATTTTAGGATATTATTCATGATAATCACAAATTCATAAATGATAAGAAAAGATCAAAGTTGATTTTTATTAAAACAATTTATGAATCTTCTTACACAATAGATCAACATACTATATGTATGCATAAGATTTAGAACAATGCAAAATATAAAGTTGTAGTTATAGAGGATGAGTGTATGATGATCACCATAATGATGACCTATAGGAATTTGACAAGATTAAGTATCCAAAAGTCAATAATATTCGACCAGATCCACTATTTTATTATCCAAATCCTTTGGATGTGATGTTTGATGCTTTAAATTTTAGATATATTTTCATATATTAAAAAAACCAAAAAAATGCTATAAAATTCAAACTCATGACCTATGCATGATATGTGTGTTTATTTAAATTACTTAATTTGTGCTCCAATATATGAAATATTTATCTATATATAGTTTATATAAAAAAATGTTTCACAAGTGTACTTGAGTGAGATGTAGAACACATAGGTTGTCATTTCCATATGTATTTGTAAGTAGTGATACTATCTTAGACCTTAAAAATTACATAAATAGAATCACTCTGTTATTAATGTATTGCATTCTTGTCTGATTAGAGTAGACTTGTCACAATGAACATATGATCTCAATTATCAGATCCAAACCAATCATATAACTTATTTATATCTCAACAATTTCACTAGGGGCATCCTCTTACATAAGTTTTATTGTTATATGATTATCCTTATTATTCATACTTGATTTCTACACATTATGTGAAATCTATTGTTATTGCTCACTTACTTTCACATTACTATATTACTAGATACCTAAGTTACCAAATATAATGATGTCACAAGTGGATAATGTAGATAAACTACACTTATTCATGCATGTTTTTCATGTTTGCTTTCTTGCTTCATGCCTTGTGTGTATTCACATTATTTGGATTATGGGCAGTTGAACATGTCCTTGTTGTATTTCTAAGCCTTACTATATGCTTCAATGCGTGAGTGATGTTTGAACATGTCCTTTTTTGGCCTTATTCTTATGTGTATTATTTGATTTTACATATACACTTTATGTGTATGCATCATGGCCATGACTCTTATTTATTTAGTTTGCTCAATTTATAGTGCCATGATTAATATAATGTATCTTCCCAATTTTATGATGCCATGATGGATATCATGCATCTTCCCAAAGTTTTTAAATTCAATTTTAAGTACTTAATTATGATCTTTATTTACTGCATTTATGATTACTAACATCTAAATAGACATGACTCTATGTATGTTTGGTTCTACTTGTATATTACATTACTATTTTTATTAATTTATCTATGATGATGGCATGATATCCAATACTACCATTACTACTCAATTTCAATATTTTATATAACATCATTCATTAAATTTTTCATTTGATTTAAATTATTTCACTTGATTTATAACTCACCTGAAAAGAGGGGGTATACATAGTAGCTTGTCTTAGAGACCAAGCTATAAAACCTAGTGAAAATACATGAAAATATAGAATTTGATCAGTTCATATCAATTCATACTCAATTTCTATTCATAAATCACTTTCAAAGAACAACTCTCCATTTATAAAATGGTGTAGTCTATCCATGTCCATAAAAACTCATTATTGTCCTAAGAGTCAAAAATAATATTTTTCATATATTTTAAAAATCATAATCAATCTATAGATTAGTTCAATATCACTCAAATTTTTTTACCAATTTATACTTAGGTTTGTCTTATGTTTTGCTTAGATTGGGGGAATCAGGGATGACATATAATATAAGTTATTGTTGGCCAATTTTAGCCTACATACAGAGCTTACCTGTATGTAATGAAGATATAGGCATCTTGGTGTGAAGCAAGAGGTTGAATAGAGTACTAGATGGAATGGATGGTCCAAAGGTCTCATGCAGTTTGCGAAGCTTTTAAAATACTTTGAGTCAACTTAAAGTGTAGTTTATAAAAATTTGAGAAATCAAATCTCCATGGTGCTCATATCATTCAGGAAAATGAAGCAAGTTTTCATAAACCTTAGAAGTTCACTCAAGCCCTAGTAATCCAAGCATCAACTCAAACACAAGTCCAAAAAGACTAGACTGTCCCCAAGATGTCATCTAGAAAAGGAACAAACTAGTTCACTTGTGCATTTAATAAATGCACCATAAAAGGCCTCACAAGATAAAAGATTATAGTGCCATTAATTCCTATGCAGCAAGGTCATCTCCTACATATTTCATGCCCACACAATCTTTCTCTCTCAATATCTGAGTGTTCAAAGATAGGCTTGCAGAATGAGACATCTGCATGAGTGCCAAGTTTGAGATCTGTAAAGTAACCATTTATATTTAAAAAGTCCTTAATTTTTTTGAATTTGATCATTATCTAATGGTATAAATGGTCTTGCATACTGAAAAACAAGATCTAATGGTTTGAACTGGGGTTAATTGAGTCAAAGGGTCCCTAGGTTAAATCCCTTTAAAGGCTACAAGTTGGACATGATCCAACGGTGCGTATCTATTGAGCAGAGATCAAATGGTGTGAGATTGAATAAAAATATGCCAAGAAAATTAATGATCAATGTTTTATCATACCAATGATCTAATGATGTGATCTTGACTTATAGGAAAGTGGGCCTAATGAGATCTATGGCTAGCGTTCAATCATGCATATTGATCCAACAATGTGAGCTTGAGTCAACATGTCAAAGGCTCTTCATGGTAGGAAATAAAAGGCTAGCATTCACTCATACATCTTGATCTTATGGTGCATAGGAAGTCAAAAGGTCAATATCTAATAGTATGGATCTATGGGACCAATAGGAATGAAGATGGGTTGGAGCATTTTAATTGGCCCAAACAATATTTGATGGTCAAAGTTAAATGAAGAACTAGTTTTAGACCAAGGTAAACAAGGTTTTATAAGGATCATCCTATCATTATTAAATATAAATAAAATTCCATGAAAAGGACAAAATGATGTAGTCAAGTAAAAATAATATAAAGGGATGATGTTAAAACTAAATATAGACCTCTAGTTCAAATATTTATATCATGCAGGGTTCATTCTAGGACCGTGTTCACCATTCTTGTAGAAAGACACGTATGGTGAGTCCTTAATTTATATATATGATAAAAGGAAAAAATGAGTATTTTAGACCTATTATAAATCAAAAGAAGCTATGTAGTCTATAGGTCTGCATCGATATCAGTAGCTATAGGAAAACCAATAAAGGAGATTGGTTTTTTGTCTATAGAAAAGATCTAGGTCCAAATTTGATCTAGGGTAGATGCCCATGCTCATGAAGAGGGTCCTCATCCTTTAACATGGCCTTATATTTAATAATCATCCACCTAAAATAGGCATGGCCATGTTCCTATCAGATCCATGAGTATGAAGTTTTGTCTTCAAGAATGAGATGACATGAAGGATCAAAGAAAAAGATCTAGTGGTTGGGACTTACAGCTAAGAGCATTCAATGCATCCTCAAAGCCTATGAGGACTTTCCCAATTAGTAAGTTATGAGTAGTGTCTTGATTGGTAAAAAATGTGGTGGAGTATTCATTGGGGAAAGGTGTCATCTCATTCATTGACTCTCTAATGGTGTGCTCCCACATTCTCTCTCTCTCTCCCTTCTCTTATATCCTAGTCTCTTCCCCATTGCGAGAGTTTAGAGCTCTTAGGATTTTAATTATTTTATAGGAAAAGGATACTCATTGAGAATATTGAAATTTTTTGCTCATTTGATAAGGTTAAACCCTATCAAAATATTTTAAGAACTACCTTTTGAAGTAATAGGACCAACTATTTTCCTATCTCTTGCTTTTGACTAGTGCTTAGTATGCTTGTGCATGATGAATTTGTGAAAGAAAATTTTACCAATCTGTTATTATTCTTACCTCTTTAAATGTATTTTTAAACTATTTACAAGTCTAGATTATCATTCTTTTTAAACCTCTTCTATGAAATATTTAAGTAATTAGTGAGATTGTGTGAGTTATAGTTGTCTTATGCTGATCTGATGTGGGTTCAATTTCATATGAGTGTCAATTTAACTTTGGTACATCACCTTTTAGCCTAATTAAGAGACCTTAAACCCATTCTAACCCTTTTCTCAGTAATTTTTATTATTTTAGATGAGCATCAAGAGGAATATGGCCTTTTATGGAGGTTCAACCCCACCATAGGTGACCCACAGCCTGTAGTTGTCCCAATATTATAACTCAATTAAAAAGGGCTTAAATAACCCTCTCTTAGGGTGAATATTGTGTCTATAACAATTATCACATAATTTTTTCTTATAAAGTCACTTGAATATTACTTAGTTCTAGAATACATATACTTAGCTATCATATTGGGTGCATGTGCATGGTAAAGGGTCATTTCTATTACTAAGTTTTTCCCTAGTTTCCATAGAAGGAATTACAAATAAATTTATTCTCTACATTATATAAACCATACTTAGATCACATTACTTTTCACCATAAATTAATCTTATTCTATATGAAATGGCTGATTCACCTTTTTGTATAATTTTTTCTCTAGCATGATATATTATAATTCATACATAGATTTCAAGCTAATCTACAACATTAGGTATGTAATGATGGAGTCAAACACACCTTGAGTTATTAAAAACACACTCTTATTCTAATGAGGATTGGGGTATGCATAGTCTAATCTATTTTTTTCAATGCAAAATCTTCAAGTGTCCTACCCTCTCCAATCACCTATTTTGCACCAAAAAATACAATAATTCACATACTCAAATAGGTGTATTCATTCATTATTATTTTTATCTATAAGTTTATTGTCTTTGATTTCATATTTTTATCTTAAGTATGGACTAATATATATATGTTTCATTGTAAGTTTGCATAAAACATGGTTCAATGCATGGATTACATTCAAGACTATTTTTCATAGGTAAGTTCAAGTATAAATCTTTCCTTTTACTTTAGTACTTTTGTTTTACTATATTACTAGAATAAAAGAGGGAAAATATAAAAACAAATTAACATTTATTGTTAAAAAATTATATTTGACACCAAACCTTTTACACACTTAGCTCATGCCCAATTCCATGACCATAAGCCACTATACCTCTATTTCTATGAGGATGATCCCTATCTCCAAAAAAATTATGATTTTGAATATTTAAATTTTTTCATTGTAAGTAGCCTAAACTCATTATCAAATTGATCAACACTTCCATTTTACCTATCTCTACTCCTCAAACAACGCTGCTCTTTCAGGACTATTTTGCTCATGATAATGTCTGAATCTTTTGACCATGTCCTCTCACTAAATAATGACTATTTTATCAAATTTAAATTCACTAAATATGTTGTATTGCATGTTTTTAAAGTCATATATAAGTAATTTTTAAAACTATCACTATAATGCCACATTTTCTAACCATTTTCTCACAAGAGGTTCACATGCTTGAAAAACACTATAACGTATAACTTCACATTGAGATGAAAGCATATATTCTTCCTAATCTAAGTCTACACAACCCTAGTAGACCTAAGATAAGTCTGTATACCCCTCAAAAGTCTCAATTCATTATTGAATCACATAATTACATCAAGATTGTACCAACATCTAGCATTAAATCAATATCTCACAAACATCACCATAACATGGAAGAAATACATGGTGTTGGATCCCTCTTTGAAGTATTTTTATGTAGGCAATACTAAATGTAGGAGGTATTGAGGTTGAGCACAAATTTAGCTACAAATCCTTTTCTCCCATTTATTCTTCATTATAGGGTTTGAAATTAATAAGGTACATAATAACTTCCATAGTGAATCATGAAACTCCAATCACGTACACAAGATTCACAAGTAAAGGTACACAATCCCATTTTTAAATAAAGATAAAAAACCCTACCAAATGTTGACATGCTCTAAAAACACTAGGGTGATACATCTCAATTGTGATAGTGTCACCTTGTCATAGGTGGATGTGAATCCCTGTTCTTGATTTATTATGATGTCTTAGAGACATAAAGTTAGTTCCAATAGTCACAATCATAGTCCTATACATTATATTTCTAGTTAAGTTATTCATCTTTGGTATTTTTCCATTTTAACATATTTATATATTTAAGAATTTCTAAATTAGAAATTCTTAATTTATACTTATTTTATACACATTGATTTTACACATCAATTTCTCATAATTAGGATTTAACATCCATTTATCCCAAATTCATTAAAATAGAGCATTTAGAATACATTTACATGTAAACAAGTAACTCTGATTCAATATTATTTGTCATTTCCAAGAAATTAATTTACAACCAATCATTCATTTTATAATAATTAAGTAAAACATCAAGTGTACTAAGAGCAATTTAATAATCTATTCCATAATCAACAAAATCATGCTAAATAACTAGATCCCTTCCATCTCACAATTAAATTGATCATCCATTATTACACACATTGAACCTAAAATCATCTAAAATGAGGACATTTTATTCATTATCATACACACACAATATGCATCGATCCTTTCCAATTTCCAATTCAATCTACAATCTTAAACACATATTATACACTCCATTTTGTAGGGAGGTGGATTATTCATTTACAACAATGATGTATAAAATATAATATCTATTAATAACTTGCCACTTCCTAACCTAAATCAATTTAAATTTCAACAAAACTATACATATCCTAATCTACAAAGGGATAAATATTCTTTTTTTCCATGACAAAATTAGAATGTGTTACATATTCTAAAGATAATAAGAAGTATATATAAGATAATGTGATGTGGGATAATATCTTGTGTTAAGGCATAAATTTTATCCTAAGACTTGTTATAGTTAATTTTAGTATCATTCTTTTTATGCTTATAATCTCTCAAATTTTCACATATGGTGGCTTGTGTCATAAAATGTAAAACTACTTGGCGGAGGTCAACTTGTTTGTAAACATGTAATAGTTATTTATTCTACATATGATTAGATGTGTTATATTGATGTGTTCATTGATTTTAAACTTTCATAATGTAATTTAAGTGAATTAGATGTTATATAACATTCTTGATCAATTTGTATGAGTGATTGTAATCTCTACAGTAACAAATTTTTTAACAGAGGTTTTGAGAAAAATTGTAAAATGTGTATCCATGGAATGATAAAGTATAAATAATTTTAAGTTAAATTTGGATTATGTTTCATCTAGATTCAGTTATGATTATTATTAAACACTCCTTTATAATCTTTTAATCTAAGTTTTAGACTAAAACATGAATCTTGATTTAAATTATACTTTGCCAATAAGCTTGTATCAAATTACACAAATCTTATTATTTTGATTTCATTGGTTTGTTGTATTCTTGATTAAAGGTTTGAATCTTGTGAATAAAGCATGCATTTGAAAACTAGCTTCATTGTGTATAATTTGGATTATATGGCAAAGGTACTTGTTTGACATTTTTTAATATATTAATGTCAATCATTGGTATATGACTTCAGTGTATAAATATGGAATGATCATACCTAGCTTGTTATATAGGAATTTATTACCATTATTAATGGTAAAAGTTTAATTTTTTTGTGTGGTTCAAAGTAAATTATTTCAAATGCATTTAAACTAAAATTTAGGTATTGTGGAAATCATGGTTTATATTGCAAGATTTTGATAATAAAGGACTTTCATCCCCACATTGATTTGTTTGTTGGTGACTTTGGTTGAGGATATAAAGGGGAGGTTTGGTAAAGTTAGTATTTTTTACTAGGTGTTTAAACTAACACCAAACACATCATTTAGTAGACTCATTTGTGCCACCAAATTTGATAACATGCAAACCTAACTGCATTTAATGCATGCATTAGGAGTGAGGTCATCATTAAAAGGATGTTATTTTTTATTTTTCATTTGATCACTCAAGCTTCGTGTGAAACTTGAACCCTATATAATTGATTTTTAGAGGGTAAAACAAGTTGTTTGGATCAGGTTTCTTGGATTTAGTGTCTCACAACTTGATTACTCATTTGTAAGGTATGAAAAGATAGTTTAATTATTGTTTTTGATAAGGTAAGGTGCATATTGGATGAAAAAATAGTTTCATTTGATCTAAGTTTATTTTTTATGTATCATCCTTCACAGATTATGATATTTATGTGGTAAATATGTTAAATGAGTTGATATAATACTGAACTTATTTCAAAATCTTTATACAGTTGAAATAAGGCTCTTTAATTTTATTTTAAAAAATAATGAATATGTTGGAAGAGATTTGAAGGGTATTTATGATTGCATTATGTTTGACACATATAAATATAAACTCAAGGTTTCATGCATGAATATACATTCATGAGATAGTTCTTTCAATATTGTCAATATGCATTTGTTTTCATGGCTTAATATTTAAATTTTATAGGTTTATTGTGTTACTTGTGGTTTCAATTGAAGATATAATATTATTGATGAAAATACATAACACATTGTCTTATGACATGGATGGTAATATATTCAAATGGATTTTTTTATATGACTACAAGGAAGGCATCATTATTTTATTTAAAATTTTGTTTGTATTTCATATTCAAAATATGTATTTAGATGGGTGTGAAAATGAATATTGGAGTTGATATGTGTTTTTTTTAAAAGAAGCTTGTGTGGATTTCTTGAGTCATAGTTAGTAATATAAGCTTTCATTATTGATAGTGTTTATAATTATCAAGATTCATTTCATGCATGAAATAAATAATAATTTTTCTATTTCAAGTTAGTTGTGTGGCTTGCCTTTGAAACCCTAGGTTTCATGAATTCCTCAACTAACTGGGTAATAATGCAATATATCATTTTGAATTTTTTTGAGGATAGTTAATTTTATATTTACTCCTTAAAAAGGTCATTCATGTTGAACCCAAAATTGGTATAAATAATGAAAAATAAAGTTCCAGGGTTTAAATATATTATGTAGTATCCAATTTAAAGGTTGTAATTTTGATATTTAAACCAGATTTAATAAAAACTTAGGGTTTTGAGCTTGTAAATCAATGCTTCAATTTATTCCATTTCAAAAATCTTGATACATTTCTATTCATACTTATCTATTCATTTCATTTTCATTAGCAAATTCAAAATTCATAGAATAATTAAAGTACATAGTATGGTTATTGGTGATCTTGTTTGGTTAATGGATTTATTCTATTTGAAAATAGTGAGTGTTTTTTTATTTGATTAGGGTAAATGATTTCAAACTAGAGCTATGAATTATAAAAGTGAGGTTTTGATAACCGGTCACACAACCAAGAGAGGGTTTTAAAAAATAGACCCAAAACTAAGAGGATTTGAAGGATCCCACAACCATACTAGATCACAACAAGAGGGTTTGATGGCTCCCACAACCATATTAAATCACAATAAGAGTGTTTTAAGGATCCCATAATCTAGACGGATTACAATAAGAGGGTTTTAAGGATCCCATAGCCTTAGTAGATTAGACAATAAGAAAAATGACTCCTTAACAATAACAAATATAGTCAATAGTTGTCTTAATATGGTAAGAATTCCTTGAATCTTCTATTTTAGAACTAAAAAAATAAAATAGCTTCATAATTCAATAATAACAAAATAACTAGGAAGGCCCATGATGAAACAAAAAACCAATAGATATACAAACCATATCTAGCCAAAAATTAGCACCTTTGCCTATAGTAAAAATAAACAAGTTATCTTCTACCAAGTTTCTATGTTCATGAAACTTCTGCACCACACCTAGTTAGCTAAGCAATAATTGAAACATAGTAATGAGATATCCATATGAATTGAATAAAGGTCTTATCCTAGCACTCAATAAAGAGAACACCATCCAAATCCAATATGAAATCCCTAAGGTATTTTCCAATAATCACATGATCCTAATACCAAGTCTGAAATGAGTTTAATGTGGATTCCTCAAACATCCACATAAGTAAGTTGATGTGGATTCTGTATGCAATTAGAAATGCATCATGTCTATAAATTAATTATAGATCAGAGAAGATAGAGCATACCTAAACTTTTGATTTGGAATACATTTGTTAAACGAGAGCATGGCCAATATGGGGATCCACTAGACCCGATTAGGGGATCACTTATCATAGTACACCATGATAAGAAGGATTCCAAAGCCTATAGTCTAACACAATCATGAAATAACCTTAAAAGAGTCCTAGGTTTAATGTTCACTCTATTCTAATAAATAAGAAAGTAAATCTAATTTAGTGTACATCAAAGATTATGGCACAAAGTGGGGGTTAGAAGAAAAATAAACTAAACTAAACATTCATAGAAGGAATAAACTCACATCAATGTATACAAAATCTTAATGCATGGGAGAGAAGCACAACTGTATTATCTATCTACTCTTATAAAAGAGAAATAAAGTTAGGAGTACTTACCTTGAAGATGAACTCACTGAGCCTCAATCTCTCCCTTGGCCAAGGTGATTCATAAGAGATTGTTGTGGTATGTAAGGATAATAGAGACAAATCATCTCTAGGCTACACAACCTATCTATGCATCTAAAATACTTCTCCATAAGACAAGATCCATATCTCCAAAGAAAGTATGAAACCCTAAGCTTTATTCTTCAATTAAAATGGTCAATAAGTAGATGTTAATTTATAGTTATTCTTCTTCACATCTCTCTTCTCAAATGGTTGGAAATGAACTTGTATATATAGGTGGATCTTTCCATTAATCCTTTCAAATATGTCAGCTATATAGGGTCGACCCAGTCGACCTTGTATGATTTCAAGAGGTAAATCACTAGGTCCCAAAATAGGTTAGTTGAAAGGCTAACAAAACTCTAAGTGAAAAATATCCCTAAATAGTATAGGGTAAACCTTGTTAAACTTGCACAGTAATTAGAGGCTAAAAACTATATAGGGTTGACCTAGTTGACCTACTACAGTCAATTGGTGAAAGGGGGTCAAGGAAAAAATAAGGAGAATAATGATATGATAAATGTTTGGAATGGGTAAAATTGAGAAGAATAATATTAGGGTAAATGGTTTTAGGAGACAAGTGTGTAGATGGTAAGTGGCAAAAGGGATAATGATCTTATAAATCACCAATGGTCTGCCCACCCCTTTTTTGATGTACCCATCAAGGTGTGTAATTAGAGAGATTGCAACTTGATGGGTTATTGAAAGATACAAAGTGTTAGTAATTGATATATTTTTAAAAATATTATGTGTATACATATGCCCCACTTGAAGATTATCATGTGTCACACAAGTGTAACATGGGATAGTGCTTTGGGAAATAAAACATGATAATACACAACACTAAAGCTAATTAAAGTGTAATAATAAGCAAATAAGATAAATGAAAGGATAGAATTTAAAAAATACATAAATTTACTTACCTTAGTGTTTTAGATAAAGAAGTAGACTACAAGAGATGTGAAGGTGTCCAATGTGAAGAACACTAGGTGAACCTATAGAAGTTAGTGCAAAAAAAAAGCCCAAAATGGTTTTTTTGGAAAATAGGTATATAATAGTGGAAAATATTCTCTATGCCATCACAAATCAAATGCATTTTATGGTTTTAAAAATTGATGAGTAGAAATAAATATATAAGCAAAATAAGGAATCTGCCTAAAAATAATTGAAAGATTTGAATGTTGAAAAGTGTTTTTAAATAAGGGCAAAAGAGAAGTCATTTGGTTATTTTGATTTGTGAAGGAGAGAAAAAGAGATCCAAAGACCAAATGAGCTTTGATGGTAAGGAGACAACAGCTAGATGAGGAGGAGCTCTAAGAGTGACATTAGGTACACTATAGGTATGCAACTATGATTCTTAAGCCAATTTTGGATGGTCTTAGAGGAGGGAGTATTATATGATCTTAGTTCTATCATCTGGGTCTATCTTTCACATAATATGTATGAGGTGCTAATTAGAGGGTATAATTTAATAGGACTGATCATATTACTTATGGCTTGGATATATGAGAGGTTTCCCATGTATTAGCCAGTTGGGTTTCCCCATGTGGTCAATGATAGGTCACCTCGAGTGTGGAGATGGAGAGAGAACTAGGTAGTGAGGTCTATGCCCTATGTACCAATGTTATAGATGGTGAGATGTATAGATATAGTGTGGTAGACATATAGGCAAATAAAAACTACATGGCCAAGCTAGGACATAGTTACACTAGCTACAATAAGGATAGAGGTGGTCAAACACTACACCTAGAGGAGAGAGCCACATCTAGTGGTATGGGTAATAGGATAGATGGGCTTACCTCATCTAGAAGGATTGATATTGATGCTCAAGAAATGGGATTAACATGTGAGAGAGTCATGGGGGAGGAGGGGACTAGGGCCACTAGTGATGAGGTCAATGCTTAGACCACATTATGAGTGACCATGAACTAGTTGAGCAAAACAAGGAGTAGATCAAGAGGAGAGGGGTGTAGAGGTAGTGGCACTAGAGATACCACTACTAGATCTATAATGAGATGAGTAATTACCATTAAGGATATGATATAAATAGAGGTAGGAGGATTAAGAGAGAGTGGATACTATTACCATCCTTGATGACCTAACATATGGGCCAGAGGAGAACTGGATGATAGAGAGGCCACTCAGACATAGGCTAAGGCAAATATGAGCCATGAAAATCAGATTTGTATTGAGGAAGTGACCTATAAAAGAGGTGTAAAGAGGTTACATAGATGGAGAGACTATGCTAAGTGGTCATGAATATGGTGAGACCATAGTGACCAAAACATAGGTAGGTCATAAAGATGAATAAATTATTTCTTAAGTTTTTAATTTGAAATAGAGACTTGAGATAGATAGATATTGTGATATATAATAATGATCTAATATCTATGTAGGCATGATTTTTTAGGCATAGATAAGGATGAGGAGGAGATATGGGGGTACCTTATGAGGGGAGTAATTCAAGAAAATAAGGGAATTAAAAAAAGGTATAGAGTCGATTAGGTCAACCTAGTAGAGAAAACATGGGCTAGAAATTGTATAGAGTTGATAGGGTCAACCTAGTATAGTAAGCAGGGGAAAAATATTTAGTATAAAAATGAAATGATAAAATGATGAAATATGTGAAATAAAACTTACAAGGATTATATTCACATTGAGTTCAACAAAATGTATGGAATCAAAAATGCATCATGTTTATAAATCAATCCTAGTTCGAAGAAGATAGATCATACCTACACTTCTGATTGAGAACACATTTATTAAGCAGGAGCATGACCAATATGGGGATCCACTAGACCCGATCATAGAATCACTTATCATAATACACCATGTTAGGAAGGTTTTCAAAACCTACAGTCTAACATAATCATGCAACAACCCTAAAAGAGTCTTAGGTTTAATGTTCACTCTATTCTAATAAATAAGAAAGTAAATCTAATCTAGTGCACACCAAAGCTTATGGCATAAAGTTGGTGTTAGAAACAAAACAAACTAAACTAAACTGAACATGCATAGAAGACATATACTCATGTCAATGTATATGTAATACTAATACATAGGAGAGAAGCAGAATTGCATTATCTATCTACTCTTATAAAGGAGAAATAAAGTTAAGAATACTTACCTTGAAGATGAACTCACCAAGCCTTAATATTTTCCTTGGATAAGGTGATTCACACGATATTGTTGTGTTTTGTAAGGATAACAAAGGCAAATCTCTAATATACACAACCTATCTATGCATCTAAAATACTTCTCTACAAGATAAGATCCACATCTCCAAAGAAAGTATGGAGCCCTAATCTTTATTACTCAAGTATAATGGTCAATAAGTAGATGTTCATTCACACTTATTATCATTCTCTTATCTATTATTAAATGGTTGGAAATGAACTTGTATATATAGATAGATCTTGACCTAAACCATTTCAAATATGTTGGCTATACAAGGTTAACCCAGTTGACCCTATATTTTTTTAGGAGGTAAACCACTAGGTCCCAAATTAGCTTAGCCAAAGGGATAATGAAACTTCAAGTGAAAAAATTAGCTAAATAGTATAGGGTTGACTATGTCGACCCTGTACAATAATCAAAGGCTGAACACTTTATAGGGTGGACCTAATCGACCTACTACAGTCAACTAGGGAAAGGGGGTCAAGGAAAGAACAAGGAGAATAATGATATGAAAATGTTTGGAATGGCTACAACTGAGAAGAATAAGCTTATGATAACTAGTTTTAGGAGACAAGTGTGTAAATGGCAAGTGGAAAAAGGGACAACAATATTATAAAGCATCAATGGTCTATCTACCCCTTTCTTGATGCACCCCTTAAGGCATACACTTAGAGAGATTAAGACTCGATGGGTTCCTATAAGATACAAAGTGTTAGTAATCAATAAAAGTTTGAAAATATTATGTGTGTATAGATTCCTTTAACATCCACATAGAAAGATGAGCTTTGATGTATGTTCATATAATATCCCTTTATATATCAATGTTTGATAACAAATCCATCAATAGTCTAACAACAACTTGGTATGGGGTAGGAAACTTCAACCAATTATGACTCACCTTTGCCTTTGATTTAATGATTAGCTCAAGACTTTTCCATCCATTAGGTTTTCTAGAAAATAGGAAATAATAAACAATACAATGAAGTTTTCTCCCTTTCCAAATAGGAAAGGAGGATAACTTCATAGCCATAAGGATGTAAAAATAATCTCCCATAGGATAATACCAAGGTAAAATAAGAGCATAGAGTAGACAATAATAACCAACCTTACAAATGGAGTAGTCTCCCCTTAAGGTGAAATGAGGCAAAGTATATCCTTGAGACTTATACTCAGGGAAAAAAGAATTCCACCATTACTTTATCTTACCCAACACAGTCTAAACCCTATAGATTTACTACTTGGAGGTAGAGAAACCTCCTTTCTAGTTTCTTTTGCTATAACCCACCTAAAATTACAAACTTCTATATAGGGTAAGCACAGGGTTAGTTTAAAACTTTCCCACCCAGAAGATTTTTAAAAAAATAGAAAGTTAAAAATAATACCTCCAAGCTTCACCCCTTTCCAAATAGTAGAAGGAGATAACTTAATAGTCATCAGACTATGTGAAACAAGCTCCCTTATTAAAATAACAAGATTAAATAAGAGCATAAAGGGTAGACAATAACAACCAACCTTACACATGGATTAGTCCCCCCTCAAGGTGAAATAGTTTCTTAGGGGTGTAGCCAACATTATTAAAAATATATCTAATAGGATATCCTTTAAAATTATATTTAGGGAATGTTGCACTTCCACTAGTTTGTTGTCTTACCCAACACATTCTAAACCCTAAAGATCTACCATTTTGAGGCATGAAAACTACCACTCTAGTTTTTTCCCCTAGACCCCATCTAAAACCTCCATAAGAAGACCATGATTATGTTGTAAAAATTATTCTAGTTTGTAATCTTACCAAACACAGTCCAAAACTTATAAATCTATTGACTATATTCAATAACTCTCATGCTTTGGTTTTTTCCATCATAATCCACCCAGAAACTCTAATAGAAGGTCACCATTTTATTGCATGGATTCACCAGTCCTTAGTCTTTCCAAACACATTTTGAAACCTGTAGATCTACCACTTAGATTTTGTAAATCATCTACTCTGGTTTTTTTACCAAATCCCACATAGAATCTTTAGCTACAATACTTAGGGTACACCAAAATTCTACTTTTGTTCTTCTTATAAAACAAACATTTCCACTCTCAAAATGGCAACTATATCTAGATATGTATCATCCCCTTTTCCCTCCTCCTCTTCCTACCAATCTCCTAAATTGTAATACCTTCTCCCACTACTCCTGCTTAGCTCCATTTATGATCTTGTGATTACTTTTAAGGGGATTCTAAAAATAAAAGATTCTTGATATAAAGAAAATATACAATATTTTTAATTTCATTTAATCATCCATGTACTAATATGAGAGGCAAAACATAAAACTCATTTAAAAATACAACAATTAAAAATAATAAGTGTTAAAAGGTATTTGAAGATGGCAATATATTATTTGTATTCAGTTTGGTGAAATGATG
Source organism: Torreya grandis (assembly GCA_037957365.1). NCBI lineage: Eukaryota > Viridiplantae > Streptophyta > Pinopsida > Cupressales > Taxaceae > Torreya > Torreya grandis. The sequence goes on from JARHVA010002993.1 coordinate 795,885, forward strand.
AACATATATAGTTGTAAAGTTTTTTTAAAAATATAAATTTTGTAGTCAAATTTGGCTTCATCATTTTTGAATGGGCTATTTGAAATTCAATGTTATTTTATGTATTAAGGATGCATAATATTTTGTGTTTATTTCATGAACTCAATTTGAAATCTCTATTTAAGTCTTTTGATACATGTCGAGAAGTTTTGACAATTATAACTTTGTATTTGTGAAAGGTCAATTTTTTAGAATGATTGTTAAAGATTTGATTGAGTTCATGCATTATTTTAGTTTTGCTATGAGTTGAATGCTATTTTCATTCATAAATTATGTAAGTATAAATTTTTATGAGTATTTATTTGAAACTTTATCAAATATAGAACATTCCAAGGTGGACTCAAGATTTTCAAGATTTAGATAGGAATATTTGGGGTAGAGGAAACAAACAATATAATAATGAATCTCCTTCTTGAGGCAATTTCCATGACATGCTTTTCTAGGGTCATAGGGTTTTCAATGCTTTATCTCAACCCTTTCACCATGGAACTTATATCTCCATTCACTTTGATGTAAATGACTCAAAATTTTGGAATATACTAGATAATATTCAATGTTCCTTTTTAAATATGCAAGGCAATGTTTTATGTAGTGTTCAAAGATGAGCCAATTGGCTATCTCATCAATTTAGATGAGGTACACCAAGTGAATCTTATTGGCTCACCTTAGAAACCCTAGGTTTTATGTATTCCTCAACTAGATAATACTATAATACATTAGTTTGTTTTTGTTTGAATACAGATTGTTTGATATTTACTCTCTAAAAAGGTCATTCATGTTAACCCAAAATTGGTATAAATAAAAAAAATAAAGTTACAAGGTTTGGATATATTGTGTAGTATATAGTCTAAATTTTTTATTTTAATATTCAAACTAACTCAATTAGAACCTCAAGTTTTTAATATTATAAATTAATGGTTAAATTAAGTTCATTTGAAAAATCTTGATATTTTTCTATTCATACTTTTATATTTATTTGGTTTTTATTAGCAATTTCAGAAGTCATGTAGTAGTTAAAGTATGCAATATGGTTATTGGTGATCTTGTTTGTTTAATGGAGTTCATATATTTAAAAATAATAAGGGTTAAAAGGTCTTTGAGTATCATAATATTTTATTTGAATTAAATTTGGTTAAATGATGAACTAATATAGTGGTTAGGGTTTCATAAAAGTATGCAATTTGCAGTCAAATTTGTCTTCATAATTTTTGAATGGGCTATTGGAAATTAAATGTTATTCTATGTATTAAGGATGCATAATATTTTGTGTTTATTGTATGAGCTCAATTTGAAATCTATGTTTCTGTCTTTTGATACATATTGAGAAGTTTTGGCAATTGTAGCTTGGTATTTGTGAAAGGTCAAATTTTAAGAATGATTGTTGAATATTTGATTGAGTTCATGAATTATTTAATTTTTGTGATGAGTTGAACATTATTTTCACTCTTAAATTATTCAATTATAAAGTGTTTTAAGTCTTTATTTAAAAATTTATCAAATGTAAAACATGCCAAGGTGGACTCAAGATTTTCAAGATTCAGATAAGAATATTTTGGGTAGATGAAACAAATGATATAATAATGAGAGTCCTTCAAAAGGTAATTTCCATGACATACCTTTTTGAGGTTGTAGGTTTTCTAATGATTTATCTCAACCCTTTCACCATGGAACCCATATATCCATTCACTTTTATGTAAATAAAATAAAATTTTGTACTATGTTAGATAATATCCAATGTTCCTTTTTTAATATGGGAGGAAATGTTTTCTATAGTGTTCAAAGTCAATCCAATTGACGATCTCATCTATTTAGATGAGGTACACCAAGTGAATATTATTAGCATATGATTATAAATATTAATGTTTTACCTAATAATAATCTTATCTTGAATAATGCTAAATTATATATTGAGCTTAATTTCAATCTTGATAATCTTAATTATACTCTTGCTATTGTCCCAAACCCTGTTGTTACATACGCTCTTCACAATATTGTATCTTCCATCAAAAAACATATTGACAGTCTTATGTCCTAACCTATGGTCTCTTGAATGATGAAGGTTAAGATAGAAGTAGATGATGAATGTGGTAGTACCAATATGTTTGATTTGCCTATTTCACTACTTGAGTATATTGAGTATCAAAAATATAAGAGAGCTCCATTGATTGATCTTGTTTTTGAGGATGATTATGATTGAGATTAGTTGTAATTTGGAAATCAATTCATTTTTATTGCTATATATTTTTTAGTTTTCATATACTTATCATGTTTTTTAATTTTATTAATTTCAGTCTCTACACAGTACTTTTAATTTTTACGTGGCATTGATAGTGTATTTTCAGTATATTTGCTTAGATACAAATTTGATAGTATAATCATCTTAATTCATTAGCATTTTTTATCATATGGTATTTTTGATATTTTAGATGATGCTATGTTTACTCATATATTATGACTATTTATGAATTGTCTAAATTATAAAACATGGTACTATTGATCATTTAATTATGTGAACATGTAAATGATTTATTAGTTGTTTGTTTAACAAGTTATAATCCCCCCACCCATTATATATTATTATGTTGGTTTATATTCTAAGTTATTCTCAAGTTTTATGAATTTAATTAATTGAAACAACCCTAATTTTTTTTGAACTTATCTTTTAGAATACACAATGGAACAACAAAGGCCCCACTACATAAAATTAATATAGTAAAATGCATCTTATCAATTCTACATGAAGCACTAGCAACCCAAAACCAACATCCTAATCATCCCAAAAGGATAAGGATATAAACAAACATAATGGAATCAAGCACATCCAAAAATGTATGGTTAGCTAAATGATTTATAAAAAAATAAGATATGCTATAAGTTTAATACTTAATCATGGAGTTATGAATGACCAAACATAAAGGTCCATCTCACAATCATGCTTAGGCTAGTCTTATCCCATTGTAAGATCAATACGTGGAGGTTTCTAATCCACTATTGTGACCAACATGGTGTAAACTAAAGGATCCAAAACCTTTATGGGAATCACCCAAGCAAGGACTACTCCTTGTCCTACCCCCATTGATCACCATACCATGATCCAAGGTCCCTTAGGATAATGTCACGTCTTTATTCTCTTAATTGTTAAAGGCCACTCACACAGGATGTAAATCCATGTAGAAAGAATTTTTATCATTAAATTAGATGAATTATATTATAATTAACTCAGTTTGGAAGACATCACACGTGTGAGTATCCTAATGAACTAGTATGCAATTGGCATTGGGAAACAATTACTTCTTGTGATCTAGGAATACCATCCCTTAATCCAATGATAGGGGTCGACACCTAAAGGTGAATTACTTATCTTTTAGTTATCATACCCTATTATTGAATAAACATATGCATTCATGAAATTTAATTATCATGTGTATGACCACATAGGAGTTTGTTACGTATATATCCTTAGGCATTAACTTATGTGTTTATTAAGTAAGACTATGATTTAACAACTCATTATGAAGGTGGACTATTTAATCATACAACCAAAAGTAATCATTAAGGATTCCACAACTTATTAAATCTTTATTTCCATTCTGAGATCATTTATTTCTTTAATGAACACATAAAAGGTATACCAAGAATTTAATGACAAAGATAATCTTTAATTTTAAGCACACACATAACTAGCATAACTAATTACTATCTATTCTCATATAAGAATTAATGACCATATAGACAACTTCCATTAATCATTATAACATATAAATTTCTAGACTTTTAGGAAACATGTCATAAATGTAAATCACTATAACACCATTAATGGTATAATCCATAATCCACAATGTGGGTCCACATATAAATATCTATAATCCAACCTAATTCATTGCTTAAGCAATAAAAGTAAGCTCACGTAAATGATGTTACGACCAATAACATTCATTACCATAATGTATTAATAAAATATATTGTTTGGACCACTAATTGACTAATTGCATAATCTATTTTCAACAGCTTAATTTTAACAAAGGTCATAAATATGAAACCATGCACTCATTAAACATCACAATAAAAACAACTTTAAGGAGTATGCATTTAATCATATAAATGGTTGTATAGTATTTTATGGTTACTGATTTAAGTCCAAGTCTATCACATTACTGATCATGTTCAAAATAATAATATTTTTCATCACAGTTAGTTATCATCATGCAATTGTCATAAACCAAAAATAGGTCCACATGTAGATAAGCATTCTATGCCATGAGAAAGTTACCAAGTAGGATTCATCATAAAGTCTATATAAATATATATACAACTCCCACACTAAAATTAAAACCCTCTAAATATTTTTGGCATATCATAAGACAAAACCATCATACATTCAAATTATTCAGGGTTAAGACACTAGAGTCCAACTATTCCAATGATAAAATTATTACAATTTCATGCCTACTTAAAAATAACCAACATATCACTAAGTCATGTACATACAACAACATATAAGGATCAAGTGTAATAAAATTCATTATATTTGCATTACTGCTTAGACGATAAAAATAATCCCATTTAAATACGTATCAAGAGAGTAAATAAAATAGGGTTAAATCTATAAGAACCAAGCCATTATCATCAAGAATGCCTCCAATGTCAACATCATAGCCAATAATGTTCATTTTCCAACATAACAATATTATAAAACTACATATGGAATTAAGATGGAACCATAACATACAAAGATAACCAACCATGATTCATCACATCAACATCACATGCTAACAGGCATAGACAAGAGGATGCTACCATATGCAAATCTAGGTACATCAATAGAGAATGATGAACACTACAAGATAGATATCCCTCAAAACCATCCTTATGAGTTCAACCATTGGTGGCCCTTACCACCCCAACCATCAGCTTGGTGGAGGGTTTTGGCAACCAGGTACTTGGGCAAAGTAAGAGGTATATACATAATACTGAACCAGAAGTAAAAATTTGATAAATAATCAAAAAGGACAAAGAATAATGTAGTAACATAAAATGATAACACTCAACCAAACTGGTTGGCCTGAGTAATGACTAAGAGGCTTATTCGAATGTAAAAATAATTAAATTTAGCCAAATCAACTCCCAACAACCACATAAACTCAATCAAATAAAAAATAGGGGAAAGTATAATATTCATTGATTAAAAAATAAACTAGATTGAGTTAGAATGATGTATGTATGGCCAATAATCATTCTTTCCATTAATTCATCAAATATGAAAAGAGATATGTATGGTAGAGGTAAGGCATCAAGTGACAATGCCAAGCCTGAATATAAACAATATAACTCAAATCCATTGAATCATGCTAATTTAAACAACTACATCAACACATGAATCAAACTACTATGTTTAAGGCCATAGCCCATCAAAATGTAACAATTATAATTAAACAAATTCAAGGAACTAATTATAACCAGTTAATTAATTCTAATAATTACCTAAATTTTTAACTTCTAGTAACCTCCAAGAATTCCACAAGGAAATATAGAACATAAAATGTAGCACAAAATAATTACCCATGAAGCTAAATCAAATAATCATTAAATCAAGTAATTGATTAACGGGTTCATCATGAGGTCTTACAACCTCATCATGAACCTCAAAATCAATACATTGAAGATAAGTGGGAACTCTGATATGATGGTTGCAAGGATTAATCAAATGCTTACATACAACCCATTACCCACATCATAACTACTTCCACTGATTATTTCAATACTATAGAATTATAGAACTTTAGACAAATAACATAATAATCTAAAGTCATGGAGGGCAAGGCATGGTTTTAAAGAAAACATTTTTTGTAACCCCAAGGAATATAATAACCACCAAAAGACTTGCCCTTAATATTTATAGGCTAGGTTAGTTTTCCATAATAAAAGAATAGGTATACAACAATGACAAAATTCTACCTATATGCTAGAGTAAAATCCCCAAATTGATTTAGATCAGGGTATGTATACAGAGTTGGGGGAAAATTATGTGGACATAACCTACAATGTGTACACGTTATAACATAATGCAGACACATTATGACTTGGAATTGCTGAGCCATAACATGTACATGTTATAATAATAATGTGTACATGTTATTGAAATATATAATAACATGTACGTGTTATTGTATCTTAAAATAAAAAACCCCTCATTCTGCCATTCACATTTTGGCTTCTCATTCACATTTTCACTACCCATTCATGTTTTATCTTCTCATTCATTTTTTCTTAATTCCTAATTCATGATTTTCCCTCCATTCGCCAGATTGATGATGTCGCCATAAAGAAGAGGTATGTCTTTTTGTAGATTAAATCAATTTTTTGATTTTTTTATGAATTTGAATTGTAAATTTTTATTTTTTTATTTTTTTGCAACATGTCACCATGCTCCACGTAACTCTCCACCTAATCCTCTGCCTAAATTTCTGCCCAACCCTCCTAACCCCCCTAACCCTTTGCCTAACCCTCCTATAGTTCCCCTAGATCCCTCGATAGTTAGGATGAATTAGTTGCTCACATAGTGGAGAAGAAAATTGAAATTGAGAAAATAATTAGGAGAATGAGGGAGCCCACTTTCAAAAACACTCACTACACCTATTTGGCCAATAATTTAGAGTTAGTATTAGGTCAAGTTGACTTGATAATGAGTTAAGATGATAAATAGAGGTCATATAAGGATAGTTATAGGGCTTAATATGCTAAAAATTTGTTAGCATCTGAGGTGAAGAACAAAAATATAACAAAATATCAAATTTGTGCCTTATTTATCACCTGACCACCAATGCCCCATTTCCCATAACAACTAAACATTTCCCAATCCATCAATGCCAACATGATTTGATTAAGGAAAATTTTGGGGAAAAATTATGGATGGTGTTTGACTATTCCCCTTATAATAACCATGAGGTCCCTTTGTACTTTTTGAAGAAACTCTATTATGAGTTTGTCCTTAATCAAATTCCAAACTACTTTGACTATGGTGAGTTTCAGGGCCAAGGGAAAAGATTTGCATAGGATCAACCAGGTGCACATCATGTACCTAATCAACCTGTAAGGTTCCCTACCCAAAAGCCACTTCATCTAGAGTTTCCATCTATGGTGATAGAGTTTATGGAGATAGACACTTTGCATGATCTTAGTGTGCTTACTGATACACTCATTCATCATATGAGTAGAATTTTAGATATAGATGCTCGAGATACTCTAGCTAGTGGTTATACCTAACCCCATCGATGTAGATGTTGTGGTGTTATATGAAATGTACCTTTAGATGATGATGGTGGTGCTTTAGGGGGCTTAGAGGATGTGGTCTTGACTGATGAGTTATTGGCACACACATTTGGTTTAGATACATTGGGAGTCTCTACGCACATGCAGGTATCTTTTATATAAATTTAATGTTAAAATTTTAAGTTATATTTACAATAAAAAGATAAAAACTAATTTACACATTTAAATTAAATAATATATATGTATTTTTTTGTGTTCTAGGAGGAGATGTTGCCTTCGACATCACAACTAGGTAGTGGGCCAACCCAAGCTATTACATCTATCCATGTCAATACGACACCATTTACATATATAGAGGTAAAATTTAAAGTGAATCTTATATATTCTAAATGTAAATTCATAAACCTTAATTGAATCTTTGGTATATTTTGTTTAATAATTTATATAAAATACCTAATATAATTTTGTTAGACTTTTTATTGTTTGATGTATTAACATGAATTGGTGTAACTTGTTAGAAACTAATCCTCAATATCAACTATGATTTCAATAACCAAAATAAAGAGTTCAAAATTTGTTTGATATCCCATTATATGTAGTTTCCATAGTGGGCCAACCCTAATCAGTAGGATTAGATGTAAACACACACACACACACACACACACACACACACACACACACACACAATTCATTTGATAAAATTTGTTTGGTATAATATATTTCTATCAATTTGCCAATCGAGCATAACATGTCTTCATCAATATGCACACCACTCCTTTATTTCAAATACTAGCCTAATATCCAAGCACTTGATTCCTTGTTATCCTAATCACATTATCTCTATGATCAATACCCAAAATGGTCATAGCTAGTAATTTAATTCCCATCTTGATTCTATCTGAGCATAATAATTTCATCTATATCTATGGAGTTATAAATTTAGATGGCATACCCTCTTGATCCCATTATACCTATTTAATTCCATTATTTTTTTAGGAGGGTACATCCATTAGATTCATTTAGTTTTTTGGGAGAGGGTCAACTATAAAATATAGCCTATATGTATACAACATAGGTTTTGTGACCATATGCAAATAAGGGACCTCAACCCCATATAGATAGATGGGGTTGAATAGTTTTTTACCACAACCTACTTGGGGGGACCAAAGACCTACTATATCTAGTTGGGGAATAGGTTCTATCTATATCTATTGATATAAATCTATATCAGCTTATATACTAAACTCTACCTATATCCCTTCCTTTCAAGGTTCTCCTTCATCCATTCATAATTCATTCCCTTAGTCCTTTGGGTAATTAAATAATAATGATAATATTATTAAAATTAATCCTTCTATCTTCTTATCACTCTCTCTCTCTACATCCTTGTTCATGTCACTAACTCAAATTGTCTCTTTACTTAACCCTCACATACACCTTTCTAGCTTTACCTTCTACTAGCCCTATGCTTGGGTAAAGCTCCATGTTGGGAGCATATGATAGATCTTCACTAGAAAAGAATTACATATTTAAGGACCCATTTTTCCCATACAACTCCCACACTAACCCTCTAACACAACTCTTAAGGAAAATTGTACTTCCTTCTTTAGGCCTCTCACCAATTAACCCTCCATTTATACAAACCTCCTTAATATGAAACATGTACAAAATTTCTCTATAATATATTGACTTTTTTGGATACCCATTTGGATCTTTCATTTGAATAAATCATTTTTGACCCCCTTCTTTAGATAAATGATCTTTTTTCTATATCAACCCTTCTCCTTTAATCCTTCTCTAGGCTTAACACTAGATCACAACCTCATTTAAATAATTTTATATAATTTATAAGAAAAAAACCATGTCCATTAGTGTTAATACATCAAATAATGTAATATTACAAGTTTTTGGAAATTTTCAACAGTCAAATCTCATTTATACACTAAACCCTAGAATCAGGGTTTTTAGGCCATTACCAAGGCTGAGAGCACACTAAAAAGGATAAATTTTGTATTAGTGGGTTTAAAAACCCTAAATAATTTTCATTGGGTTTTTACTTACACTATACAACTTTATCATTTAGACATCAATTTATGAAATCCCACAATCAATTACAAACTCAAAACTCTCAGTTTACAACCCTGCTTATACACACATGAAAATAGGGTACAAGGTTACTATGACTTTCCATCAACTCCCAAGATATTTAAAACATAATATGGGATTATATACACTTCAATTTTATATATTATACCCCTTAAAATCTCAATGGAATCCCAAAATAGTTTCAACATAATATAACTCAGTCCTTTGACTGTATGTTGCCCTTTATTAAACAGGGTACTCAGGAATTATTTCCTCTTTCAATGTCAAAGCACTATAAAAATATATAAATATGATATCCCACTTTCTATTATCATTAAAAATCCTTATTTAAACTCTTTATAATCCATAACAAGTTACAATACTAAACACAAGGCACATAATTTCCTACTTTATAAACTATATGTTTTCTAAGAACAAGGACCGTGGACAAATAGGATTTTACCACTTCTTGACCAATACAATTATAAAAATATTATTATCAACACTCTTATGCATGTTCCTTTGTTAACCTTCCATATAAATTTATACCAAAATAATAAAATGCTCAGACTATAGTTGAATCTTAGACTGTATGAAAGACTAAGTTTGTTAGCAACTTGTTTAATCAATGAATTGCCCAAGTTATTAATTATTAGGTTGCTTATTCAGTTGATGATTAGGGTGAACACTCCTCCATAATTAAGATTCAAGATAGAATCAATAATTTTTTTTGTAATCTCATATGAATAGGCACTCATCAAGGTATGTATATTCACTTGCAATTTTGAATTGTAATTTAATACTTTTATTTTAATAATTTTACTATATACTTTGGACAATATAACTTATATGCATGAATGTATTGTATATATATGGATTTCATATGAAATTTTATAGTCTGATTCAGATGAGTACTATGACAACTCCTCATGTTTCTTCATCATTTAACATGCCTATTCGTGTAGCTAAACCTGACATTGACCTAGTTGAGCATCAATGAAAATTGAGGACCATGAGATTGCAGTAAGTGTATGTTTAAATGATTTTTCTATTATAGTTTAAAACATGAGTTTATTAACTTGGTTTCTTGTATACTTGTTAAATTTATAATAATTTTTATATTTGAATAGGTTCAGCTACAAGTGAGCTATGAGTGTAGTACCCATATTCGAACCTTGGAGTGATATAAGGCATTCAGGATATCTCCATCTACAAGCAAGGAATCCCAAGGAGAGTCTTCTTCGAAGAAGGTATAGAGAGGGAGACTATTTAATGATTATGATGTTGCAGATGATGTACTTTTTTATATGGCTATATGGTAATGTATACATTTTTGACATTGTACATGCGTATATGATGTATTCACTTGACATTAGATACTATATTGTTAAACATGATGCAATTTTTTGTATGCCTATATGGAAATGCATGTATTATTGACATTTTATGCCTATATATGGCATTCGTACATGACATTATTATTTTTTACATGAATATTTAATAAAACCAATGAAGTAAATCTTGTTTGAATCACTTGTGTTCAGATTATTATAAATGACTAGTTTTGAAGTATTCTTAAAGATTACAAATGTTATTAGATTGAGAATAAATTATTAGGATAATGTTGGAAATTAGAGCCTTATAAGAAATAAAGACCCAAATTACATTCACTTGCTATGGTTTTCTATGCTATGCTATGGTTTGTTATGCTATGGTTTGTTAGGATAATATTGTAAATCAGACATTCACTTGTTATGGTTTGATTTGAATCTTCTTTCATAAGAGAGCTCCTCTTTTGAATATTTATAATTAATTTAGATTATTATATCTAGTTATTATTCCTTGTACTGTCATTATCACCTCCTTTATGGCATTTATCTCTATCCATACATCTTTTACCTCATTCTATTCATGTCTCATTCACAAATTTCCTCTTAATCTCTTTCTAGTTTCTTCCTAGGCACCTTCTTTGGGTCTCAAGGACCAAATCTTGATCTATGTTTCAAGATCTAAACCTGTTATCACATATGGTATTAGATGATCATAACATACCTGGTATAACCCCCTTCAAGTACTCAAACAATAACATGCTCTCATTCCACACCTTATGGACACAATGCTCTCTCAAGGCTTGTAGCCTTTTTATATTGTATTTTGCCTTGTAAAAAAATGTTATGATTTATTAAGAGTGTACAAGGGAATTTATAGGTACACTCTATTATTTTTCATGTCTATGTCAAATTTCATATCCCAACTCCACCTCTAACTATCACTTCCTTTATTGGCCTACCCTCATTTAGGCCTAATTAGCCCTATTCCAAACCCCCAATCCTAAAATCCATACACAATCATACAATATCAAGTTAAAAACTTTTTATTCACCTTTGATATGTATATGGGAACAATATTACAAAGTTTCATTAAATTTCCATGGTTAAATCTCTTGAAAATGCCCGAAGCTCACTAATTTATGGTTTTTCATGCCCTGTACATACTCTCCAAATGACCAATTTGACCTTCCCACTGATATTATTTTATTGAAAACATACTCATGACATATAAAAAATACCAATTTGACCTTTTAATTAAAGGCTCCAAGTCTTCCTTGTACTTACTTTCCACTTTTGCCCAAGTAGGACTATAAGGCCTACTAGGCCAAATTCATGTTATTAAAGATTATTTTTCCCCTATGACCTTATTGCTCACTCTTAACCCCACTCTCACATATAATATTAATGTTTACCCATATCCCTTCCCATAGACTTACCCAAACCTCCAAACCACCTTCAACACTTGAAGTACGGAAGCCATACATTTAGTTATCATAATTGTCATTGCATTATGTTAAATTTATATGTTGTTGGCAAAAAGGGTTTGTGGGTATAAGTTAGATGGATTGGATAAAAAATGTGAAGAAATAATACTAATTAATGATGTAATAAGGCTCAATATGTAATACAAAATGATCTAATTTTACCCAAAATCCCATCATAGGCCCTTACAAAACTAGGTGAATAATAGATTCACAAGTCAGCACTAATCACATTGATGAATTTATGCATTTTTGATGAAATCAAGGAACTTAGGGGTTATTTTTCTTATAAAATTAGGATTTGGGATTAGGGGTTTATTGTAATAGGTTTTTACATGTATATATGTCATAAAATTAGGGTTTATGGGAACGACATACATGTTCAAGTGATAAAATTAGGGTTTACAATCAAAATGTCATGAAATGTGACCTAATTTAGCCCTTTCAATCATAGTGTAGAATATAATTTATGTTCAATGGGTTGAAATCTGCCACAATTTCATTTTAATATGTATTTTTGATTAAATTAGGGTTAGTTAAGTCATACATGTTGTATCTAGATTATATAATCAATTGGGCCATAAATTTGGTTTAGGGCCTCAACTTTACCCAAATCATGTCCCTAATTAAACCAATTAAATAATTAGTTTAATTCATGATAGATATAATTGTACTTAATTTTTACCCAAATCATATATATCATGATCCTATAGTTATGTTAAGAAGGGGTTCAAACTGGTCTCCCATGCCTCTTCGATTGAATTGCCCCTATAATTGAACCTTGTTGTGCCATGTGTGTACCTCATACACCCAAATTTGTGTTAAAGCTATCATAGATCCATCAAGTCTTGTAATTTTCAGATTTGACAATGCCTTGGGAGGCCAAATTCAATTACATATCACCATGTGTACCTCATATGTGCTCAAAAGTGTCAACACTGTTAGAGGTATCAGGTCCTAAAAGCTTTAAAGAGATATATATCAGATCCTTGTGAGGCTCAATACAATTAGATATGTATGCATGTGTGTATATTTTACACACATATATTTGTGTTAGAGATCTAACTGTCACTTATCCTAAAAGCATCAGATTTTTTAGAGCCTTAGGATGCCCAATCCAATCAAATATTTCCACATACATGTGTAGGTTTAGTACACCTAGAGAAGTTTTAGAGTTATCAAATATGTACATCTTTGATACTTAGACATGTTCCATCATTGAGCTAACCAATCCAACTAAGGCCTATTCACAAATTTATCATACATACATAGAAACCAATAATGTTTAAATATTGACATTGATCTAATCAACTCATGTCTAGTAAATAGTTCACACATGTGGTGCGATCCTTTGACTTGCCATTATTGTATGAAAATTATCATTTAGATCCCTTTAAAGTCCCATCCAAATTTCAAGACAACACCGAACATTATCAATTTTCTACATGTATACATATTCAAATTATTTATATCCCTATACATTGAATTACCTCTAGAGATCCAAAAACTTACATTCATATTAAGTCCTACATGCAAGAGAGAACACAATTCAGCAATGGATGAGCCTCAATCTCAAATCCCAAGTTGGAGCAAGAATTCTGAGACATGTAATACTTTATTGCAATCCACATCATATGGTTTAAGCTCATTACAATGAAATATGAACAAGATTATTGAAGATATATGTACAATATATATATATATATATATACATATATATATATATATATATATACATATATATATATATATATACATATATATATATACATATATATATATATATACATATATATATATATATACATATATATATATATATATACATATATATATATATATATATATATATATATATATATATATATATAATCTTGAAACCTTTAGTGAGGGGGTACACACTGGTATTCAATTCTAATCAACCATCTATATGAGGTGAGTAATTAATCATCCACATGAACAATTATTGGGTCTCTCTACTCAACATCATCCTTCAAGGGAAGTAGGTCTCATATTTAGGGTACATTAAACCATAGGTTTAATGTATCTTGAATAAATTCAATAGAGTTTGAGCTAAGATAACTTATACATTTGTCATACTTGGTCAATGTCAGGTCTACACTATCCCTTAATGTTTTTGAAAAAAGTCCCTAGTGCAAATAGATATTTTCTAAGCTATACATTCATCACTAGGCACATCATCTTAAAACATCTTAATAAATTACCACATCATCACTAATGGATACATGTGACTATTTCAAGTTTATTAAGCTCAAAAACACATCTTATACAACACAAAATTCATACCCAACTTGACCAAAATATTTAATAATTTAACATGTAAATACATTATAGGTCCATCATCCTACTTTCATATCTTACCATCCTAATTACATAGTAAGGTATAAAACTCAATGGTATTGATAAGCATCAAGTGTTGTCTAACTTGTTTTTGAGATTTCAATTATTTAATCCATGGTGTGCCTAGGACTAGTCCCATGTCAAAGACACACTCTTCAGATGACGTGGGAATAAATGGAGTGGTTAATGGTTATCCCATATGTGATGGAAGGGTAGATGAAAGATGTGCATAAAATGGAGGATTAACCATATTTTCACAAGATATCTTAATTTTAGGGAAAATTTGAATAATTTATTTGAATAAATTAGGGGAATTAAGTGAATAATTTTAACAATATAATAATCTTGTTAGACATTTAATCAGGACCTCAAAATGCACCTATTGAATTAGATGCACTAAGTGACCTTAGAAGAAACTTAAGTAACTTTATTCAACATAATATAGAAATTTTTTTAAGACAATCCAAGGCATGATTCATAGGTATTAATATTTATTAGATAAAATTATTGAAGTAGATATCAAAGAGACGCATTGTTACACGAAGGGCTCAATTCTTATTTCTACTTACACAAGATTATCTATACTACATAGTCCAATTCAATAGGTTTGCCACTTAAAAAAATTAGTTCAAAATTTATAAATAAAGGGGTCTGGTCAAAGATATCAAAGAAATAGCAAAAGGGTAAGATATGATTTTAGGCAAGTAGGATAATATCAATAAGAAACAAAAAATTTAAGGGCAAGTGGGATTTTAGGCAAGTAAGGTGGTAAGCTATATCCTTGCCCTACTAGGGGAAAGATCCTAATAGTTATCTATGTTTCAATTTTCAAAAAAGGCTTTTGTTAACATGTGTTTTATTGATGAAACATATTGGTGTATATATTTATATATTAAAGTGCACCAAAAGCTGAACATGTAATATCTAATACTTGTTCAACATTTATTCTATAAAATTAAAAGTAACCAATCACATCTTGACAAGAGTCAAGTATTGATACTGTAATGCACAAAGATTGGTACACTAAAGGTTAAGTTTTGATCATAGGTCTAAAAAATGCATTTTATGACCTCCTATAATAAAATCAGTTATATTTTCAAATATATAATGTGTTAGACCTTGAAACCTTAGTTATAAGTAGTTAAGATGACATATTAAAATGGGTAATTTTTTTGAAGTCTAATGAGATGTTATGGCACCTTAATTCACTATCTAGAGCTTATGGGACCTTTCTCATATAAGAAACATGAAATTTAACATTTCCCCTATAAGGATGCATGGTTAATGGGACCTTTCCCCCATAACAAACACAAAATTTATTTATTTCATTTTATGTCTAAGAAACACATACGCATTATATAATGTGTACGCATTATTTATTGCATTATATAATGCGTATGCAGTATGAAACATGTATGCATTCCATAACGTGTACGTGTTATTTAAATTCAAATTTAAAACTACCCTTTTAGGCTTGGAAATGGCTTGGATTTATGAGCCTATGGCTTGGGACTGTGTATCTATAGTCGAGACCAAGAGTTTTAGGAAAAACCAACAAATTTTAACTTCAATCACCAAATACGCTATGGATTTCAACATAAAAATTCAAAAAAATATTACCGTTATGATGAACACATTTTCCTCTTTCTAAATGTGTGATTTTTATAATTTTTGGGCTATTTTAAGGGTTCAAAATATATTTATTTCTAACAACACCTTTTTTAGGCCACTACATGCCTCACCCAAACATGCCTATTCATGGATATATAATTTGTTTTTTGTTTATCCAACTAAAAAACAAATTATATGGTAATAAAATAGGCCTAATTCTACACACATTTAAAAAAAAATCAATTTTTTTTTGAGGTAGTTAGGGTGGGTCACATAGATGACTATCCATTTTTTATCAATTTTCAGGATATACTAAATTGTAAAATTGATTAAAAAAATATTCATCAAATATATATATATATATATATATATATATATATATATATATATATATATATATATATATATATATATATATATATATATATATATATATATATAAAGTTCATAACACACTACAATATCTAATCTATAAATTCACCAAAGGGTTTTTAACAATATTTAATGATGCTCAAAAAATGGTGGATCGCACAGAATGGTACAATTCAATTTTTATTGAAAAAATAGGGTGTCCTCTTCAAATTTTAGATGTTTAGTCTATTTATACATAACCATTTTTCAAAAAAAAAAAAGTTTTTTAGAAACTAGACTCGAAATTGTACAATTCATATTTTTATACCATCTTCAAATTTTGAGTATAGCCATCTCTAATTATCTACAAAAGTTCATATTTATAAAATTTTAGAAAAATCATGTCCACAGGTAGGCCCTTTTTTGTCCCCCAAGTGTGTGCACTTACCCATCATTTTGAAAAAAATAATTATTTGAAAAGACAATCTCATAATCTACCTTGAAGGTTTATCAAAGACCCATGTTGACTCTTCCTAATTTATTCATAAATCAACTTCTTTAAGTATGAAACTAAGGGATAAGGTAAAAAAACTAGAGGAACCCAACATCTTAAATCACTGGGATCAACATACAACTTTTAACAAAATTAAATCCATTCATTTGAACAGTGTAGGGGCTCGTAAGGTAGCCATCTAGATACTTGTGACATTCCTAAGAAGAGGGGGATTCAATAATTTTTCAACACACAGTCAAATTAGGCACAACAATAGATTTAGTTTTACCATGTCATGGCATTATATATAATAAAATTGAAATATACAACCCATTAAATAATTAGGTATTCCCAAGTTGAGAGCATACCCAACCCAATGTGTAGGTCAATAATTAATAAAATCAACCGATCCTTGCTAGTTCATAAACAAAAAATGGGAATAATAATTTTTGTGTGATCTAATTCAGTGGCCATTATTCATTCCAATGAAAATAATCAATTTTTTTTCTAAAAAATGACTTACCAGGGTAAAACACCCAAATCTTGAGCAACAACCTCCCTACATTTATCTTTCTATCTCCTCTCACATGTCATCTCTCCCTTTCCCTTCTTCTTTCCTCCATGTCTTCTTCTTTCCCTTACATTTTTCCCCTCATACTCTCCTACACCTTTACTTCCTACGCATCTCTCCCCCTTTTCCAATCACCACCTCCCTGTATCCTCCCACCATACACCAAGCTATCCTTACCTTCTCGACACATCCAACCATACTTAAAATCCCCTCTACCCAATCAATGCCTCTAATGTGAAAATTAAAACCACAAAAAGTAATAAAAAAAATATATATTTTATTCCTTACCCCAAATTTCTTCCTCAACAAGCCACACACACACACAAAGAGTAATAATAATCCTCCAAATTGGCTTTTAATAATAAGTTCATTTTTAATGTTTTGGCTGTTTGGCCTTTAATTAGCTTGTTTATACTTTCTATACTACACTTTGGTTCTTCCAGGATCCCTATAAACATTGTTTTTTACCCTATCAAATAAAAAATAATAATCCTCTAAATCAAATAAAATGTAATAATAATATAAAATAATAAAATCTTTTTCCCAATATCTTCCTTCCAACCACAAGACTATGGAATCATAAACTAACATATGTTAATGAAATAATTAATAAATATAATTAACAATATTAACAAGCTATAAAAATGATAATACCAAATTTTTAAATAAATATAAATTAATGAAAATATAATTGGTAAGGAAATAATTATGAAATAAAGTCATTAAATAAAAATGATTAACAAACATGCAAAAATTATCAAAATGATAATAATCATTATCAATTTAATTTAAAGTAGTAGTAGTAGTAGTAGTAGTAATAATAATAATAATAATAATAATAATAATAATAATAATAATAATAATAATAATAATAATAATAATAATGATCACTAAAAATAATAAAATTGACCCAAAATATAAAAATTGACAAAAGATAACAATCGATAAATCCCTTAAGTTGAGCAAAGCTCTCGATAGTTAATCACTCATGAAGGAGGTGCTAAATATGTTTTCCAAGGTCAATAGATCCACACTAGTCTTGATGAACTCAAATCAACCTGACTAATGGACACCTACTCAAATGACTCATAATTAATTATCTATGATACCTGATAAAGACAACCAAACACAAAGGTAAAACCTCTAGTACTTGAGAAATAGGCAAGATAATCAACTATGATAAAACTGATAATCCCAATAGGGAATAAGAACAAAACACACATTCTCAAAATGGGGTGAGCCCAATAAGGATGAAAAATATAGAACATAATAAAATACACAAAGGTGGCTCAATATCACATAGTATTTGATATACCTATCAGAGTGACATTCTGACTGCTCAATCACCTGTAGATGTACCTAAGATATTCAAACCCACCATCGAGCCTAACTCACAGCCTGGTTTCTTGCATCCACAAAATAAAACATCAATAATACCTAAAAGATGTCAATATAACAATAATAAACTAGAATTAGTCATCAATATAAACTAGTAATTAAAGCATAGTCATCAATAGCTAAAAAAAGAACCAGAGTTAGACCTGATAACCATGACCCTGAGTATGCCCTAGGAACATAACCAATCACTATGAAAATTACCAATGTCAATCCAAATCAGTAATACATGCTAAATAAATAACATACAATAATGTAATTAAGCTAAAGCATCATATACACAAAATAGGGTAAAATAAATCTAGTGTAAGCATTATGCATATTAGGATATAACAAAACCAACGTGAGCATCGACCATGACATAACATATCACAAAGGCTATCCAATGTATTCTGCATCATAACTCTTTGAAAACAAAACCAACATCAATCCTCATTAGTCCAAGTGATATCCAAAACATGCTATATTAAGCCATAATTTGATATCTTTAAGGGGACACAAGGTCAGTTCATGACATCCTCCCCTCCTTACATTGGAGTCATCTCAACAACTATCAGCAGTCAAGCACATAATTCTTAGAACAAGTCCAACAAAATCAATTAATACTATTACATAATCTCTCCATCTATTTTGAGGTGGTTATGCCTTTATCTTGCTGGTAAACCTATCTGCTATTATCAAGATATCCACATTGTCTAAATCATTAGGCCAAGTAGTGGCCTCCTTCCCATATTCACATGTTCATGACACTAAGAGGGAAAACAACACTTATGCAACACTATTACAGCAAAAAATTCCACCAAATCTCTCAACTTGGCTGGAAATTTTCCACTCTCAAGCCTTAAAAAGGTAATCAAAACCATTAAAATCAACTAAAAATAAGCTAAAATAGGTTCATCAAACCCAGAATGCCTACATCAATTAGAAAAAATCTAAGGTAAAATCTATTAGTTTCAATGTATCATTGCTATTACAACCATCCCAATCATCTATGAAGGTGGTCATAAAGCATCATGAGCACACAATATCCCAAAACACAGTATCTAACACTTTCCTTAATATGCTTCCCATCAAGGGTACTAAAAATCACTCCTAAGCAAGAAAATACAACTAAAGAACCACAAGATAAAAAATGATGTCTAAAATTAGATTAATAATCTAAATATGCAACTTGAATAGGGTCAATATCACTTCTGTCAACATACACAGACCTATAATATGAGGTTAACAATCATAAAAACATCCAATCTCACCAGATTACAATGAAAATCTAAATTAAGAGTGGAAATATTCCACTTAAACATTATGCCACATGTATAATCCTAAGAGAATTCAACATATAATGTAATACTATAATGGTAGTAATCTATATTGTTATGGTTACTCCATTACATCATCAACTATTTAGGGGTTAGTGTAGCACCCACACCAACCACACTAAACAATGGAGAAACCATTCTAGGCATCACATGTAACTCAAAGCCTTACATCATGTTATCCAACACACATGTGAGATTGCACGATGGTCTAGGGATACCAATCCCACCATCCAGAATCAGCCATTTGAAGGCATCACCTAAGTTTCATCACTCTATCCAAGAGTTAAGTGGGTACCCAGGATTTTAATCACCACTTGATCAGGCTTAGTGCTACTCCAATCGAGCACAAAATCAACATACATTCTAATAATGATTCTAAAATAAAATAGAAATATTCATTCTAGAATATTTCTAATAGGTATTGTTGTCATTAAATCATGCACCTTAGGAATCTCTATGAAGCTTCTTCAATTTTATACAACATTGAATCATATTTCAAGTTTGTGGGAACTTGTAGGAGAGATGAATCTCTAGGATTGGAAGGGCTAGCTCCCCTTGATTCACCTTTAAATATCACTCTCTAACTTATCAATTCGATATGAAAAGGGATTAATAAAAATGACTAAGAAGCCAAATAATGATGCACCAATGTATAATGTCTTCTTAATTGATTGAAAATACTAGTTAAAGACAAACAAAGTGTTTCTCACACAAAACTCAAAACTCAGGATTTGATGTTACATTAATGTTTCATATGCTAGATTTGAGAAGGTATATGATTCTTAAGAAGGGAATGAATGATTCCAAAGAGGGATACAATCATGGACCACTTTTAGGATATCTCTACAATTATAAAATAATATTAGCAAAGAGCTACAATAATCTCTTTTCTGTAAATGGTAGACCATAAAGAGTACAAGCTAGAAAAGACAATCTTTCACTAGACTATACCAACAAGATTCAAGTCATTACTCAATATTACAACATATGAGTAGAAAAAACACTTGTATATTTCTTCAAGAGTTCTTTGAGTACAAATCTAGCCAAAGTTTTTTAGATATCTAGTGAAGGTTGCTAAAACAAGCCAAAAGAATGCATATATATAGCTTTTGAGAGAGAGGTGAAGCCAAAGAAGTTTAAGAGTCACTTGGACATGTGTCCATATGTGAGAATCAATTACAATTGTATGTGAAATATGAGTGAGGTGATTCATCCCATGTCAGGAGGTCTAATTTTCCAAAACAAGTCATGAGAATGGTGAAAAGTGGCATAAAACTTTCAAAATTGGTATAGGAAACTACCTCCATCAAAGACCATCTGTGAATGTTTGAAATTGAAAATAGGAGAGTTGACACATAACAATGCTTGATGGAAAAGGAACTCATGGTGAAAATTATAAAATGCTCCTTCTAACTACTAGTCATCCTTTAGACACCTATATTTATTGATTTCATGGAAGCTCTTTGATTTGGTCAGCTACCAATAATGACTTGAACCATCAACCTATCCATTCTTTGATTGTTTTGTCTACGCTAGATTCTTAGGATCTTGCCATTTGTTACTTCCACATTTTCCCTCAATTTCTTGACAAACCTTTTGACACCAACAACTAGTTCTTTTATTTTGAAGTTAACATTTATGGGCCATCACTCTTCAGGTATTTCTTTTAGACATTTGTTTCCCTTAGACTTCTATTTCCCTCAGAAAATATTTCCAAAAGAATTCATTCCTTGGACACTTTTCCTATGGTCACTTTGTTTTAGCATTTTTCTCCTTCAGAATTTTTGTCTCCACACTTTTCCTAAAAGAAATCATTTAGGTTTTTTTCTTGGAAATTTCTGCAAACAATTTTCCCAAACAATCTTTCGAGCCTTTTGTTTCCTTTATATCAGAATTTTTTTTGAAATAATTAGGATTTGACCTCTTTCAATGCAAATGAGTTTTCTAAAATAATTCTTCAGATAATCTTTCTAAAATAATTCCTTTGGACTTTCTATTTGGCCCTTTAGACTTTTGTCTTTTTGTCCTTCAGCCAAAAGAAATGGCCCTTTGGCACTTGGAAATGTCCCTTTAGAATATTGAAGATGACTTTTGGAACTTATGTTTGGTCCACCTTCCTATGAAAATACCTTTTGAATATTTTTTAAAGTACATTTTGGCTTTCTAAAAATGTCCCTTCAGAAAAGTTGAAGTGGCCCCTTCAAATAAGTTGAAAATGAACTTTTCAGAAAGATGGAAAGATATCTTTCGAGGAAATTGTTTTGGACAAAATGTCTGAGAAAATTCCAAACACTTGAACAAAAAAACTAAAAACAAAACCTCTGAAGGAAATAACCCCTGGCCAAAAGACTCAAACAAAGTCTCTAAATGAAATAACACTTGATATTTTTGCTTTGGCTCAATGAGAAATACTTGGCCAAATTTGAAAGATGCAAAATTGGGAGTGAAATTTGACCAATATTCTTGGTTATTCATAGGTATGGCATGCTTGCTATGCCTAAGACCAGTTGCCTAAATCCTTCCATTGGGCATGGAATCATGTATATAGGCATCCAAAATGACTTAAACAGACCTTTGGCTCAATGGACACAAGCTAGTTGATCCACACACACAAAGGCAAAGACACAAACCAAATAAAAAGAAGGAAACACACCTATGATACAAATCAATTAAGGAACACAACAACAAACCAAAGGAAACATTCATGTGTTCAACTAGAACACTTAGGAAATATAATAGTTGAAACAAAACTAGACTAAACACACACCTATGCTACTATTCAAAAAAATAGACTTGCAAGGACTAATAAAAAAACTTTAGATGTATCCCATTCACAAGGATAGGCAATTATTATCCATTTATCTTGGTTAGCTAAAAGGAGTTGCTTTGCTTTCACTTGCTAATGATGTAAGGGCCACTCCATAAAGTGTCTAACTTTGTATGTCTACTCGGTTTTGCTCTATCCTCATCCCATTTTAAAACCAAGTCACCTTCCTTGAACACTCTTGTACTTGTTATTTTGTCAAAGGAATTATTCATGAGTACTTGGTAGTGTTCCATGGTCTTATGTGCATTGCCCCTTACTTCTTGAATTTACATTAGCTCTATCAATCTGACTTCAAATAGATTATTTTAAAGTAGTTCTAGCTGATATGCAAGTGTTAGAGTAGGGAGCTCTTGAGAGATGGACAACCTATATTTTCTCTCATATACAAGCACAAAGGGAGAGTTACCAATTGATCTCTTAGGATTAATCCTATCAAACCATAAGGTTATCTTCAACTTGGTGTGCCATGCTCTTTGATTGTTTTCCAATGTCCTCTTAATGAACTTGATGAGATTCTTGTTAGTAGACTAGGCCAACCCATTACCTTGAGGGTAATAGTTAGATGAGGTACTCAAGTAAACTCCATTCCTATTTGACCAATCAAAAGTTTTAGAACTATGAAATCAAGTGCATTATCAAAAATAATAGTATAGGGAACCGCAAAACTTATTGTGATACTCTCATAAAACTCCAAGATTGCATTTTCAGTTTGCTCCTTCAATGCAACAACCTCTACCCACCTTGTGAAGTAGTTAGTAGAAATCAATATCCATTTATGTGTAGAACTTGATGAAGTGTTGATCACACCAATGACATTAAGGCCCCATTGCATGAAAGGCTAGTCTACTTGGACATGATTCAATAGAAGGGCTGTAAGTTTCTATTGGCCTATAAAGTAGGCACATTAAGGACACTTCCTAACCCAAGAGTAGAAATCCTTGAAAAGGCTAGGCCAATAATACCTAGCCTTCATTATCTTTATATCTATTCTTTTTGGGGAGAAATGACCTCCATCTACACCATTGTGAAAATTTTATAGCAAGATGCCAAACTTATCATTGTCAACATACCTTAGTAGCACACCATTCACATCCTTCCAAAAGAGAATACCATCTACAAGATAATAAGGAATGGTTTTCAATCTAAAATATTTTTTTGAATTATTCAAACCATTAGGACAATCACCATTTTAGAGGAAACCAATGATGTCTTGTGTCCAACTTTGAATTGGTATGTGACCAGCTAGTTTGGGATGAGCTTGATTGACTGAGACTTCTTACCTTGGACCTTGAACATTTGAAGCTAGATGTTCACACAACCCCTTTCCTCTTACCAAGTTTGTTACCTTGATATCAACATCATACTCCATTACCTTTGTGATCCACCTAGCTCTCTTCTCATTGAGGTCGTTACTTAGGAGGAACTCTTTGGTGCTAGGATGAGAGACCATGACATGTATCTTGTTATTTGAAACCATGTGCCTAAAATTTTTCAAACCTCTTATCATAGCTAGATCCTACTTCTCAACAAATGTGTACTTGACCTCATAATCTTCGAATCTTTGACTAAAGAATGCAATGGGTTGTTTAATTTCCTCATCATTCTTTTGCATAAGCATAGCTGAGATTGTGTCAAAGTTAGAAAAAGTATAGAGTATGAAATCCTTGGTAAAGTTTGGGTTGAACAGAGTAGGATATTGGGAAATTTCTTGTTTTATTGCCTCAAAGCTGTTCTTACCTTATTTTTCTAAGCAAAAACTTGGTTCTTCTTGAGCATGGTTGTGATAGGCTTCACCAAAGTAGCAAATCCTAGAATAAACCTTCTTAAAAAGTTGATATTACCTAAGAAACTTTTCAAACCTTTCTTGTGTAGAGGCAAAGACAAGCCTAGAATGGCTTCAATTCTTTCAAGATCAATAGACAAGCCTTCTTTTGACATAATGTGACCCAATAACTTGCCTTCATGAATAAAAAAGATACATTTTTTTGGATTAAGAGAAAGTAAAAACTCTCTACACTTCTCAAAGACTTGCCTTAGATGTTTCATGTGGTCATTAACATCCTTGGAAAAAATAGTTATATCATTAAGGTAAACAAGCAAAAACTCATTGATCAAACCTTTAAAGGCCATGTCCATTGCTCTTTGGAAATAGCACCGGCATTAGACAAACCAAAAGGCATCTTTCTATATGCAAATGTTCCCCATTTTGTGGTGAATTTTGTCTTGAATTTATCCTCCTCATTCACCAATATTTGGTTATAACCTGAATAGCCATCAAGTAGTGAAAAGTGTTGAGAACCTGAAACCACTTACAAAATCTACTCCATAGAAGGTAGTGGATAATGGTCTTTGAGTGAAACTCTATTCAGATTCATAAAGTCCACACAAATTATGATATCTCCACTCTTATTTTAAATAGGTAGAAGGTTAACTACCCAAAATGAGTGTTTGATAGTAAAAATAATCCTAGACTCAATCAATTTGGTGAGCTCTTTTTTTATTAATTCCTCTTTCTTGGGATTGATAGGCTTTTGATTTTACCTAACTAGTTTAGCTCCAGGTTATAACTCAACGGTGTGATGATATAGACTTGGATCAAACCCTTTCAAATACTTGTACTACCAAGTAAATATATTATGAAATTCTTTACATAATTCAATGAAGGCTCACCTTTCGAAAAGAGAACATATCTTACCAATTTTCAAAAGTTTATCCTTAAATATCAAGATTATTTCATAGTTATCTTACTTTGTAGACATGCTTACCCTTTCCTTCCTTATTTTATCATATTCATTGAACAAACTCTCCAAAGTAACCAACCCATTTGGTATCTTGTTTGTCTTCAACTGAATAACTTGTTCTTCATATTTATTGTGAAGTTTTTTTTGGTTCTTTGAAAAAAAAATTCTTCATTTTATATGAAGTGTACAATGTGTTTATCACTCTCAAACACTTGCTAAGATACTTCATTATCTGGAATATAAGGTCTCATATTGAACTTGATATGAGGTTAGTCCTTCTCTTTACTTACATCAAAAACTATATCAAAGTGTGCTCTTATCACATCCAACCTATCAGCATGTTTATTTGAGCCTCTTGGTATAGGTTGGATATGAAAAGCATCAAAGTTATCAATTAGATCCCACACCCTATTCTTGTAGGACTTAATCAAAGGATTATTATCTATAACTTGGTTTCTCACTTGATGTATAATCAATTCACAATATCCATATACCTTCAAATTCTTGATTCCCTTTCTCTTTGCCCATTGGAGGCCATGAACCAATTCTTCATATTATACTACATTGAAAGTACAACTAAAATAGAATCTATATGAAGAGTAATATTGGTTCTTTGAGGGAGAAACTAACATGACACCAAATCTTTCCCCTATCTTTCTTCTAGAGCCATCAAAAAACATTTTCCATATCCCTTCAAGTTCATGATCCTCATTAGTGAGTGATAATATAGGAATGTTATTCTAATGCATATAATATACCCCTAATTTGATTTATTCTATTAATGCATAGTGGTTATGCTTATAATTTTTAGTGCCATAATCATCAAGAAAGAGGTCAAAAATACCTTCAAGGGGAAAGGATGTTTCACCACTAATGGCACCTTTTTCTTGCTCACTAATCATACCATTTTGATGTGAATTTGTCTCCACATAGGGTTCACTGTGGAACCTTGCCAAGGGCTATGTTATTATAGTTACTTTATCTCCATATCTTGTTCTAAAATCTAGAAAATAACAATTAGATACAAGGCACCCTCCAATCTTAGCCATAAAGTCTCTTGACAATAAAATAGCAAAATGAGCTAGAAGATCAACCACCACAATGTCGTGTAGGATGGGGAAACTTGGACAATTATGCAAGAAAAATTTCAAACCTTTAACCAACCCCACCATATTGGCTAGAGTTCCATCAAGCTACAATTCACACTTAATATGAGGCTCATACTTCAGTCCCAACTTGTCAGCAATCACCTTAGGCATAATTGTGGTACTAGCTCCACTATCCACAATGTAATTGTGAACCAATTTGTCTCCCACAATGAGTGTGAGGTAGAAAGGTGGAGGATTTTTCGATTTGGTAGTTGTTTCTAGGACATAATTAGGTGTGTTTTTAAGGACTACACCATTATATCTTAGAACTTGAGGGGCGACATGAATGTTTGAGAGTTGTTCTTGTAGAAGTTCCTTTTGGCTAGGCATATGCAATACTTCCCAAAGAGAAATGCTTGTCTTGGTATTCTTCAAATAATCAATAATGTTTAGAGAGGAAGTATTCACATTGTCTTGTATTCTTGAAGGAAATGAGGGAGCTTGAACTTGTTGTATTTGAGGTTTGACATCCTTGCTCACATTCTAACTTTGAGGAGTAGTGTGACTAGTAGGATCTATTATATTGGTACTTACACTTTGTGACCTTGGAGAGGTGCTAATTAGAATCACTTGTGATACTAGAGTATCTCCTAAATCCCTCTTTTTATCCCTTGTGTTGGCTACAATTGATGTATTTTTATTTAACACATAATTAACTTCTACTTGGAAGTTCATAAAACTAGTACTTTGGTTACTACCTTCTCCTTGAACATCCCTTTGCATGAGATTCACTTTTTTTTATGTAAAATAAGGAGTAACTCCTTCTTGAGATACCAAATCTTGATTACCTTCTCCATGATTATGCATAAAATGACCTTGATATTTACCCCAATTATCCAGATGTTCCTCTCCCTCAATTAGATTGGTGTGGACTAGAACAACAACCTTTGTGGATGGAGTGGAATTAGGATTATAGGCATTGGGATGCCTATTGAAACCTTGTTGACCTTGTACTCTTCCTTGGTTAGTGTATTGGGGTGGAGGTATATAGCATTTTTGAGGATAGCATTGAGGATTGGTTAGAGCACTTGAATACATTTATGCTTGCTTGAGCTGGGCTTATAAAGACCGAATCATCTCATCCTTATCTATAACATCATCCACATTCTTGGGAGTAGTTTTAGGTTTGACATTGGTATTGGGAACTTGTGATATGCTTGGGGATTTAACTAAATTATGAGACAACAAAGGCATGGAGACTCTTGGAGGTAATTTCCTAGATTGTATCAAACTATTCTTAGCTTCAATGGCTATCTCATATACCTTAGGTAAAGTAAATCATCCCATTTATTGAAACATTGCTGCCACATTAGTGATAATAGTCTTGAGATAGGTGGGGAATACAAAGCTTGGAGAATGCCTAAAAATAGGTGGCAACTTGTGCCATGTCCTTTGAAACCTTTCATTAAAAGCTCCCATGGACTCATTAGGACCTCTCTTTATCACATTCAGCTAGTGAATTAGTGAGG
Organism: Torreya grandis; assembly: GCA_037957365.1. Taxonomy (NCBI): domain Eukaryota; kingdom Viridiplantae; phylum Streptophyta; class Pinopsida; order Cupressales; family Taxaceae; genus Torreya; species Torreya grandis. Next base: position 824,376 of record JARHVA010002993.1, read on the forward strand.
TATGATCACTGTTATTCTCAAATATATTCACCAACATCTCTCCAAAGTCATCCTAATTAGTAATAAAACCACCTTCAAAAGTTCAATACCAATCAAGTGCCTGACCTGTTAGAGACATGGCAAGTAATCTAATAGCTATGTTAGTTTGGGTGATATTTTGGAAGTAGAAAAGGTTTGAAATGTCCCTAATGTGTTTGGATGGGGTAATAAGACCTTCTCCATTGAAATTAGGTAGAATTTTGGTTTCATTGGGAGGAATAGGATCATATGCAGGAAGGTTAATTGGATTTTGGGTGTTGAAGGTTGGGAAAGGATGTCTTATAGACATCTCCTCTTCCTCTTCTTGATCCCCTTGATCTTATATTTATTTAGATTCTTCTTCCTCTTCAAAACCTTCATGTTCAGGATCTCTAATACTAAAAATGGTTTAGGATGTTGTTCTTCAAGAGGAGTTTTAGGTAGAAGGACTTGATTAAAGGCTCTACTAAAAGATGATATAATGAATAACATGAAGTATAATGTGAAAAACTTGATCTACAACCATAAATTCTCACCTTTTGAAGTTGTCAAATGCTGGATTAAGGACACTTCTATAACCTTGGACTTATCAAAGCCAACATTCACCTTGACATGGAAACAATTAGGATTAGCTATCCCACTAGGTGTGCCATAAATATTGTCATCAAATTGTGCACCCTAGGACTCTCTATGAAGCTACTTCAATTTGATTCAACATTGAAACATCTCTCAAGTTTGTGGGAATTTTTAGGAGAGATGAATCTCTAGGATTGAAAGGGCTAGCTCCCCTTGATGCACCTTTAAAGCTCACTCTCTAAATTATAAATTAGATATGAAAATGGATTAAGAAAAATGAATGAGAAACCAAACAATGATGCACCAATGTATAATATCTTCCCAATTTACTGAAACTACTACTTAAATAAAAATAAAGTGTTTTTCACATAAAACTCACAACTCAAGATTCAATACTACATCAATGTTTCATATGCTATATTTGAGAAGGTATATGATTCTTAGGAAGGGAATGAATGATTCCAAAGAGGGATACAATCATTGAACACTTATAGGATACATCTACACTTAGAAAATAATACTAGCAAAGACCTACAACAATCTCCTTTCTACAAATGATAGACCATCAAGAGTACAAGCTATAAAAGACAATCTTTCACTAGACTAGACCAACAAGATTCAATTCATTACTTAATATTGTAGCATATTAGTGTAAACAACACTTGTATATTTATTTAAGAGTTTTTAGAGTATAAATCTAGCTATATTTTTCCCAATAACCAATGGAGGCTGCTAAAACAAGCCAAAAGAATGCATATATATAGCTTTTGAGAGAGAGGTCAAGCCAAGGGAGTTCAAGAGTCACTTGGACATGTGTCCATATGTGAGAATCAATTAAAATTGTATGTGAATGAGGAGTGAGGCAATTCATGCCATGTAAAGAGGTCTACTTATCCAAAACAAGTAATGAGAATGGTGAAAAGTGGCATAAAACCTTTAAAATTGGCATAGGAAATTGCCTCCATCAAAGACCATCCATGAACATTTAAAATTTAAAATAGGAGAGTCAACACATAACACTACTTGATGGAAAAGGAACTCATGGTAATAGTTATAAAATGCTCCTTATAACTACCAATCATCCTTTAGACACTTGCATTTGTTGATTTTGTGGAAGAACTTTGATTTGGTTAGCTACCAACAATGACTTAAACCATCAAACTATCCATTATTTTCTTATTTTATCTATGCCAGATTCTTAGGATCCTACTATTTTTTACTTCCACATTTTCCCTCAAGTTCCTAACAAGCCTTTTGACACCAATGGCTATTTCCTATAGTTTGAAGTTAACATTTGTGGGCCATCACTCTTCAGGTATATCTTTCAGACATTTATTTCCCTCAAATTTTTCCTTCCCTCAGACAATCTCATGGTCACTTTGTTTCGGCACTTTTCTCCTTTAGACATTTTTGTCTTGGCACTTTTCCATAAAGAATTCATTTGATTTTTTTTCTCTATAATTTTTATAGATAATTTTTTTGAACAATATTTCAGGTCTTTTATTTCCTTTATATTAGACAAAATTTCTAAAAGAATTGGGCTTTGAACTCTTTTCGATGTGGATGAGTTTTTTGAAATAATTCATCAAACAATATTTTTGAAAGAATTCCTTCAAACTTTCTATTTGGCCCTTTGAACTTTTGTCTTTTTGTCCTTCAACCAAAAGAAATGGTCCTTCAACACTTGGAAATGTCCCTTCAAAAATTTGAAGATGACTTTTAGAACTTTTGTTTGGTCCACCTTCCTATGAAAATACCCTTCATATTTTTTTAAAGTACCTTTTAGCTTTCTAAAAACATCTCTTCAGAAAAGTTGAAGTGACCCATTTGAAAAAGTTAAAAATGAACTTTTCGAAAAGATGGAAAGATATCTTTTGAGAAAATTATTTTAGATAAAATATCTAAGACAATTCCTGACACTTTAAAAAAAAACCCAAAAACAAAAACTTTGAAGGAAATAACACCTGACCAAAAAACTGAAACAAAGTCTCTGAATGAAATAACACTTGATATTTTTGTTGTGGCTCAATGAGAAATACTCCTGAAGAAAATTTCCAAATACTTTACTTGGCCAAATTTGAAAGATGCAAACTTGGGAGTGAAATTTAACCAATAGGTATAATAATAACAATACCTTAACCAAAGCATGGTTGCACTTATAGGCCAACACACACATACATTTTAGCAAGTACCACCTAACCAATTTGCATAAATATCTAAGTCTAAAGGACTAGTTAGTGCTTCACAAGGGAAAAATGGTAAAACTTCACTATGGTCTATTTTACCATAACCTCCAAGAGGTATCTAAAGGAATTCTAAATCCATAAATTGACCATTATGCACTAAGATTCCACGACCATCTTATGTTACACGTGGTGCATACTCTGAATGAATCATGTGGCTACTTATGCAAAGGGGAAAAGTGGATTTTCAACATATGAGAGATTCCACTTCCTATCCCTTACCCATTCAAAATCATTATGGATGTAGTGATTTTCTACCCTCAACCTCATACTTTCACCAATACTCAACACTAGATTAGTGATGCAGGATCACACAATATAATACAATATTATACCTTGACAAATTCAATCAAATAGAAGTTGGTTTCAAGAGAGTAAAATACATCACACAGTTGGTGTACAACCATATTACCACATAGAAAATATCTTAATAACATGAATCATATTTATTCCAAGACTTATACAAAAAATATTCATCCAACAATTTTAAAAACATAGATCAAGGTAAGGTTTACAAGATTGGTTCCAAAAGTGGGAGATCACTTTACACAAGTAATTTACTATCATGCACATGTTCAACCATAAAAAACATACCATTATTTCTATAAAATTCTCACACAAAAATGATAATATAAACAAGATAAAGTGAAAAGTCAAAAGGTAATTACATACATATAGGGTGTAAAAGATACCAACTTACATGATTTGACATAATCAATGAAATGTAAAAGTTCACACAATAAGGTTTTTATCAAAACAAGTATGTGAAAGTCCAAAAGGTCAAGCATATGCAAAAGTATAATAAAGGAACAACTTTACATGATTTATCAAGATTAATGAAAAGTAATAATTATACGACACATAATAGTTATTATACAAGGAGGAGCCACATGAGAAAAGGTCACACATAAATGACTCAGGCATTCAATAATTATGCCAAGGTACTATCACATCATAATGAATAATGTACATGATGGTGAAGCACAAGGGTCCATGACTCACATCAGGTCACCCAACATCTAGATGTCATCTAAATGATGCCAAATAACCATCATAAAATACATAGATTCAGTCCCAAGGATCTCATATTAGAATCACCTTATCTTAAAGAAAGTTGTGTTCCAAAAAATCCAAAAAATATATCTCTATGAGTTTCCATATATCTACCAAAAATATTCATATGTCATGGATATATGGCTCATGTAATTAGTAACAATAAGAGATCCCTAAAATTCTCTAACTCACCCAAAAAAGTTAGTCACATTAACCTGCTAGACCCTCCAGGCTCAAGCTGGACCCTTGGACCTCCCAAGATATTATACCTTGACATCATTGGATAGCTCACCCATGTAAGATATCAATGGAAAATAAGGATTTATATCATGATTCCAATAATAATATTACATCACCTATTCTTCTAGTTGACTTAATCTAATAAGTCAAAAGTTAAATAGTAATTCTTGCTTTGATGTAACCTCACTTTTGGGAAAGGGTGGTGTTATCACCAAATCTTGCACCCTAGAAGAGGGTGTTTAATAATATTCTATATTTGGGTAACATGGGAACACTTAAAGGTATGTGGGTGTACCTAAAGTAGAAGTGAGACTCTAGATTTAAGGGTTAGCTCTCTGATTATATCTTGAAGTGATTTCATCTATGTTAATGAGTTGCTTATGGGAAAAGAGTTAGAAGTTTCATGAAATAAACCTAATATAAGGTGGTGACACACCAATATGTATTCCATATGACCATAATAATTTCATGCACTAAAATACAAGGCACTAAAACTAACTTCCAAGTCTTATGGGCTCTAGCATGAGTATTTTAATATGGAGGTGATATGCACAAGATCTATCCAAGGTAAGTGAATCTTAGGTTAGTTTCAAACACTAAGGATAATTTTACACTTAAAATACATTTTTATACACTTGAAAACACTTCATATGACCTGTTAGAATAAGAAATCTTACACAAACATGAAAGGATTAGGGGAAAAAGGATATAAAATATCATTGAGCATCATCATACATCACTTGCACACTAAATCAATTGTTCAAGAACTAAAAATTAGAATTTCATTAATGTTCAAAGGGAAAAATTTGACATCATTCTAGTAGGGATTTATCATACATGGAATGGAACTAATTTAAAATAGCTCAAGAGATATATTTATAGAAAATAGGGGTAAGAGAGAGGGATTTTGGTACTGAGAAAAGGAATTGATTGAGAACAACTCCATTTAAACTACTATTACAACTACCTCTAAAAAATATACTCATTCAGACCATTTGATTGATCCAAGTCACCTTGAGTGGTTGCACAGTTACATATTACCTCATTGATGCTCCCTGATGGTTACAACAATAGGGCTATGTTGTTAGAGCTTTATCATGATGCTAAACCACTCATGACTGGTTTGTTGATGCATGATAAAGTGGAGAGAAAGGTCCTTTTTTAGTAGTTGGTCTTGGAGATGATATTTTTGGGGTTCACATGTATGACTTCATGACATTCTTTGAAAATATAGCTCCTTCCATCTAGAAATGGTGAACATAGTTAGAGTAAAATCCCTTTATGGTGCAAACCCATGAGCCAAGGGTCTATATTTAGCCACATGGGTAGTCCTTTTATGTTATCCATGCTTGAATACATCATATTGACCAATATATAGTGTTTAAAATAGATTCAATGGCATTTGGATGACCCTATAAAACCCTATTGTCCATTGTTGAACATAGCCTCTCAACCTACATCGAGAATCTTGGGATCACCTTTATTCTAATTAGCTGTCAAAATCTGACTCAGCTCATTAACACATTGAATTATTTCATTCCATTGATTTAAATCAGTATGAATACTTGAGAACCATTGATCCTCTACTAGTTGAGTGTACCCTTGACACTTATCATGCCCACATTCACTTTTGCGATTCACTAACCCTTTGACCTCTACTTACCATTAGATCTGAGTATATGATCAAATGCATATTTTTAGATAAACTGAGACCCACTATTTGAAAGCCAATGACTAGTTTATGATCTTAAAAATTATGTCCTTGCTCTCATCAAATTATGTTCAAATGACCATCATTTATGGTCACATGACCATCAAATTTACACTCAATAGGATCTGTCTTGCTTTATTTTAAAGTTGATGTCTTACTAACTATCATTTGATGTCCCTATAGACATATCTGATGTCTTATAGACCATCAAATATAGGCTCAGATGGATTTATATAGTGGATATAATTTGATGTTATCATAAATGTCTTATGCTTTTTGACCAATTTTATAGATTTATATCTTGAAGCATAAGAATCATGGAGGCACCAAACTTTCAAGAGAATGAACATATTTGATCTGCTAGTCCCAAGAGCTTTCTAAGTGAAGATATTAAATGCTCAATTTTTTTGGTCCATATATGCTTTGCATGATGTCCTATGATGGTTGATATCATTTAGCTAAGTATAGAAAACTTAGCAAAATCTAACTGAAAGAACCAACTTTTCACATGCCTAACTCCATTTGTACTTTGGTAGAAGACCTGAAACTTAGCATGTAGTAACTAGGGACCAAGATGAATAAACCCATGTGAAAAATTTACACTAAAAATTCCACACATGTGAGATATATATTTTTGAATATGCTCACTTGGCTCTGTTTGAACTTCCTTGAAAATATGGAAAAATAGCAAAATTTGGCTGAGAGGCCAACGTTGGATCTCCATAACTTTTGATACACTTTAGTAGAGAACCTAACACATGGTGCATATAAAATTGGAATTTTTTTTAACAAACCCATGTGACTAACTTTCCTTGAATCGTCCACATGTGTTAATTGTGACACTAGCAAAGTGCCTACTCAAAAATTCTTTCACTAGACCCAAGATGCCTAGATGAACATAATGAAGAACTAGGTGAAAACTAGGAGCTTCCTAAGTCTTTATAAGCACTCTTACCATTATATAGGGTCTCTAAAACACTCTCCATATGCTCCTCCATTAGAAACCTAATTCGTGCTCTAACTGCATTGATCACCATGGAGACATTCCACTTGCATATATGATTCTAAAATGGTCCCTTTGACACCAAATGACACAAGGACCAAGATAGACTATGAATAAACTAGAATGGAATATGAAATGACATCAAATGAGTTTTAACATACTATATAACATTATAAAAAAACCCTATACAAGATTCTAATTATAGGGGGTTGACCCATTTTTGCCCATAGGAAAAATGGTTAATATCTTTGGTTATTTTTTAGGGGTGGTATGCTTGCTATGCCATGACCAATTGCCTAATCATATCTATTGGAATATGGAGTCACATGAAAAATAGGTTTTACATATAAAATACCTTTAATAACACACAAAAATAGAAAACAACAAGGGCAAAACATAAAAATAGAAAAAAAAACAACACTTGTGTTTAAGATCACTTATTGGAACACCACACAATAAGAAAGAAAACACACACCTATATAAATTGGCCTAAGTACTAACTAACTTGAGATGAAAAATTCCTCCAAGATCAAAGGTGAAGCTTAAAACCTCTCTTGATTTATGACATGAAGGGTTAGATAAGACATGTAGCCTTTTGATCCTTGACATTGATGCCTCCATCTTATTCATGATGTTTGCCAACTTCAATGGCATGATGTTCAATGAGAACCAAGTAGCTCCAAATAGGTTGGCTATGAATATTAACTCTTCTTACATCTAAGAAGCCTCAACTTTTGCATATGGTTCCTCAACTATGAACTCTAATATTGGTTAAACAAGGCTTTCCTTAATATCCTTAATAATATTGGGCTTCTCTTTAGCTGCAAGTTCTTCAAGGTCATCAAGGAGCTCTGAATAGTCCACCCAATCTTATTCATTATCTTCCATGGAAATGTTTTCTCTACCTTGTTATTTACTTGGCCCTTGATATGAAAACTTATGAATATGATAGTCCTCTCAACCTTGTTTTCCTCCTTGATAGGATTTAATTGACATTTGAAAGCATCAAGATCTTCTTCTTCATGGTTTAATACCTTTGGATAGGTTTCAACCTCAGACAGAGCTCTTGATTTTCCTTAAGGAATATTAACTTTTTCCTTGAATTCATCCTCTAAGTTCGTAACTCCATGGGCATAAACTACATTAAACCCTTTTATGACTATAGGTTCATGATCAACATAAAGACATTCACCTTCATGTTTAATTGAACAATCAAGATCATGTTTATTAGGCTCATCAATAAACCTATCATCAAATATGAAATCTTTTTAAGGAGGAGGATTTTTACCCATCTTGTCAAATTCCTTGCATATGGCATTAAACTTCTGCCATAAATTTTCTTCCTCATGAATGTTATCTTCAAGAGCTATTTCATCTACCTTGGTCTCATGAGACTCTCTTAGGATTGTATTTTCTTGAGGAGTGACTTGGTCTTCCTCCTTGAGAGTATTCTCCACTTCATGCTTGAGATGGTCATACACAATTTCATGATTAGACATGGAGTCTTCTTCAAATGTCGCTCTCTTCAAGTCTTGGTTGCATTCGTCATAGACAACTATAAAAGAGTCTTCAATATGTTTATTTTCATTTAAAAAGGTAGTATTTCCATTTTTTTCACCAAGGGGAATCCCTATGGTAATTTTTTCCTCATAGTCACTCATGACATCCTCTTGGTCAACTTTGTCTTAGGTTTGCTCCTCTTCACTTTCTTCTCTCAAGATGGGATCATGTGAAGGAGCTAGAAAATGAGATGTAGTGGAAGGATGAGATGTGATGGGGAGTTGATTAATTAGAGGTGGAGTGTTAGAGGTAGGAGTGGATTCAATAAAGAGGAATGCACTAGTAAGCTCATAGGGAAGTGATTTCTTGGGCTGGTTAGAAGAACAAGCATCTGCATAAGTAAGGGTTGCATCTTGTCAATAGATTTATTGAAATTATTTAATAACAACATGTTCATTTTTTAGATCTTTATCCTCCCACATACTTAGCCTATATATTGATCATTGAAGGCACTTGTTTTCCAAGTCCATTTGTTGCTTGATCTCCCATTGTGTTCCTTTTAGTTATTTAAATGTCTCCAATTTTTGCATATGATCTTGGATAACACATTTCAACCATTCCTTAAGAATTTCAGGGAGCACATCATACTTATCATCCCATGTACTTATTTCATCTTCTAGATCTAGTAACTATGGTATGGATTCGAACAAAAACTTGGTATAAGATGGAAAGAGTGAAGGAAGAGGAGGGTAATGGTGGGGATCAAGACCAACTTCATTTTGTTGCATTCTAGTTTGTAGGAATATATATCTTGCCTTATAATACCTTGATATAGAGTCCATAGAAACATATTGTTCCTCATGATTAGACTCATAGTACTCTTGAGGCTCATAGGTATCATGGTATGGTTGATAGGGTTCATATTGGGACTAACAAAGAGGAATTTTTTATACGTATCTTGATAACCTTCCTCATACGGATGTTAATTAACATGGTGTCTGTCTAGGGGGGAAATGGAGGATTATAGGGCTGCCATGGCTCATAAGACTGATAGTTATTTTGATATTACTATTGGGGGGTATACTGTGGTTCATAACAACATTGATAAGGAGGTTTATGGTAGATATATTCACCATGGCTATTCATGTCAAACCTCATGTATCAAAGGAAATATAAAAAATTGATCAAAACTTTAACTAAAGATATCTATAATGCTTACATATAGAATTTATTATTTGGAGTCACCATTGGTGCTAGATTGCTTGCTTCCAAAAGTTGATAGAAGAAAGATGCACCAACAATCTTTCCACTCTCTTAGACTTGGTCCTACTAGGTGTGCCATAACTATTATCACCAAATATCATACCCTAGAAGAGGGTGTTCAATCCTTTTCTAGATTTGGGTAACATGGAAACACTTCTAGGTATGTGGGTGTATTTATAGTGGAAGTGAGCCTATATATTTAAGGGATAGCTCTCTGAATGTATCTTGAAGTTCTTTCACCTATGCTAATAAGTTGCTTATGGGAAAAGAGTTAAAAGTTACATGAAATAAACATAATCTAAAGGAGTGATGAACCAAGATGTATTCCATATGACCATCATACTTTCCTTCATTAAGAAACAAGGCATAAAAACTAATTTCCAAGTCCTATGGGCTCTAACATGAGTATTTTAATATGGAGGTGAGATGAATAAGATCTATCCAAGGTAAGTGGACCATATGCTAGTTGTCAACACTAAGGCTCATTATACACTCAAAATACATGATCATACACCTGATAACACTTCATATGACCTATTAGAACAATAAATATTGCACAAACATGAAAGGATAAGGGAAGAAAGGATAGAGAATATCACTTAACATAACCATACATCTCTTGCACATTGAGACAATTATTCAAGAACTAAAAATCAGAATTACATTAATGTTTAAAGGGAAAAGTATGACATCATTATAATAGGGATTCACCATACATGGAATGGAATTAATTTAAAATAGATCAAGAGCTATATGTATAGAAAAAGGGGTTAGAGAGAGGGATTTTGGTGCTGAGAAAAGGAATCAAATGAGCACAACTCCATTTGAACCACTGTTACAACTACCTCTACAAAATATATTCATTTAGACCATTTGATTGATATAAGTCACCTTAAGTGGTTGAAAATTTACATATTCCCTCATTGATGCTCTCTAAAAATTATAATAGTATGGCTAAATTTTTAGAGCTTTTCCTGATGTTAAACCACTCATGACTGGTTTGTTGATGCGTGCCAAAGTGGAGAGAAGGTTCTTTTTTTAGTAGTTGGTATTGGAGATGATATTTTTAGGGTCCACATGTATGCCTTCATGGAATTATTTGAAAATTTATCTCATTCTATCTAAAAATGGAAAATATAGTTAGAGTAAGATCCCTTTACGACACAAACCCAGGAGCTAGAGGTCCATATTTAGCCACATAGGTGGTCCCTTTATGTTCTCCATGCTTGAATACATTATATTAACCATTCCAAAATGTTTGAACCAGATTTAATGGCATTCTTATGACCCTAAAAAACACAATTATCTATGGTCAAAAATAACCTCTCAACCTCCATTTAGAATCTTGGGCTTGCTTCTGCTCTAATTGGTTGTCAAAATCTGACTTAGCTCATTGACACATTGACTCATTTCAGTCTATTAAATTTTGATCGATATAAATTTATAAAAACCATAAATACTATAATATTTTAATGTGTCCTTGACACTTTTCATGCCTACATTTAATTTTGATATTCACTAACCCTTTGACCTCTACTCACCATTAGATCTAAGTGTACGATAGAGTATGGATGATTAAATCAACTAGGACCCACTATTTGAAAGATAATGGCTAGTTCATGATCTTAAAAATGTCATCCTCACTCCCATCAAATGATGTTCATGTGATCATAATTTATGGTTGTGCAACCATCAAATATATTCCCAATAGGGTTTGTCTTACTTTCTATTAAAGTTGACATCCCACTAACCATCATTCAAAATCTTGATAGATGTATCTGATGTCCCAAAAACTATCAAATTTAGGCTTGTATGGATTTATGTAGTGGATTTAATTTGATGTTATCATAAACATCTTATGATTTTTGACCAAATTTGTAGATGTATATATTGAAGTGTAAGAATCATGGAGGCACCAAACTTTCAGGAGATGTTCTTGATGCTAAAAGAAATGAACCCATTTGATCCACTAGTCCCAAGAGATTTCCAGGTGAAGATATTAAATAATTAATTTAGCTGGTCCATATCTGATCCTGCATGATGTCTTGGTGATGGTTGAGATAATTTGTCTAAGTATGGAAAACTTAGTAAAATCTAATTGAGGAGCCAACTTTGCACATGCATAACTCTATTTATGATTTAGTAAAATACTTGGAACTTGGCACGTAACAAGTAGGGACCAAGATAAACAAACCAAGGTGACCACTTTCCCCTAAAACTAAAACATGTGTGAGATATATCTTTTTGAAGATGCTTACTTGGCTCTGTTTGAACTTCTTTGAAAATGGCCAAGTATGGAAAAAAATGAAATTTGGCTGAGAGGCCAACTTTAGATCTCTAAAACTTTTGATATACTTTGGTGAAGGACCTAAAAGCTGGTGCATATAAACTTGGCACAAATGTGAAAAAAAACATGTGACCAACTTTCCCTAATTCATCTACACATGGTAATGCTGATGTCAGCAAAGTGCCTACTAAGAAATTCTATCACTAGACCCAAGATGCCTAGATGAACATAATAAAGAACCAGGTGAATACTAGGAGCCTCCTAAGTCATTCCAAGAAATCTTACCATCCCATAGGGTATTTTAAACACTCTCTATCCACTCATCCATTAGTAACCTGATATATGCTCTAACTACATTGATCACCATGGAGACCTGCCACTTGCATATATGTTTCTAAAATAGTCCCTTAGACACCAAATAACACAGTGACCAAGTTAGACTATGACTAAATAAAAAGGCATATGAAATAACATCAAATGAGCTAAAAAATAATCTATAACATCATAAAAATCCCCTATACAAGATTTTTACTATAGGGGGTTGACCCTTTTTTGCCTATGGGGAAAAATGGTCAATATGTAGACTTATCCAAGGCAGAGGGTGAATGCTATAGCACTACTATGGAAATTACAATTTTAAATAATCAAAAAATTCAATTTAACTCAAAAAACACATCCCCATGGATGTAAGGCATATATATATCACAATAGACATCACATGAGTATCAAAACATAACCAAGCTTTCAATTAAACATCCTCATAGATGCACAACTCAGCCTAAATCAAATAAGCATCCCTATGGATATAACATATCCATGGTCAACATCACAACCTAATGGAAATCAACATGTCCATGATCAAACAACCTTCACTGATGTAAACACATCTATGATCAAAACAACATCATGATTACAAAATAGGAAATAAACATCCCCACACACTTATTTATTTTTAACCCTTTGGGGTTACAAAGCCACATGATCCTCTATCGAGATCAAATGGATTGTATACATAAATAGGATAAAAATCTTAATACAAATCAATATGTTCTCTCAAGTGGAGATCCCAAGCCTTACTAATTTAACCAAGTAAATTTGATACCTTCACCCTATGCGGCTCTTCAGGTTTGGGCTCAACCCTTGGTCTTCTTGAGGCCAAGATGTTCTAGGCATATACTAATTAATTTCCCATATAAGTCAACAATATATACCAAACATCAATTCCTCAATTATAAGGAGAAGCGATGATCATCAGTCTCCCAATGACTTGCCCATACAAGTCAATAGTTGACTAGTGATGCTTGCCCCAATGTAACCTATGAGGGAAGGATTGACCCAAATAAAGCTACAGGTAAGAATCACAAGATCACTTTTAGATTTTTTTTTTAAATTTTTGCATACACACATATACATTCCATAATATAGGAACTTTATATCACTTTAGGCTTGCATAAACAAAGCACTATTTAACTCATCCAAGAGGTTAAGTTCCTTTATATAGGTCATATCATAGCCTTCTCAAGTGTATAAAACATATAAAAATATATTCCAGGCATATAAATCTAGCCATGGTTTGTATGCACACTAACATACAAGGTTCCAATTTAGTCTTATGAAGACAATATAAACATACAAGTGGCATTCAACCGTCACTAGGCACTCTCATACATGTTGGTAAAGTAAGCCTCCATAAGGATATGTACATCTCTATTGGGTGTAATTATAGCCACCAAAGTACATCATGAAACACAATCCCTTGCAAGGTTATACACAAACACATAAAAACTTGACCAAGTTCTCTCAAGCGCATGCCAAAAATTAGTGCAATGTGTCCAAAATCACCCAAAACCTCTAAATCACAGGGTCTAATACTAGATGAAACAACCCAATTTTTTTAAACTTATCTTTCAAAATACACAATGAAATAACAAAGGCCCCACTACATAAAATCAATGCAGTGTAATGCATCTAAACAATGTTATAGGAATCATTAATAACCCTTCACCAACATCCTAATTTTCCCAAAAGGATAAGGCTATAAAAAACTAGAATGGAATTAAGCACATCCAATAATGTATGGTTATCCAAATGATTTATAAGAAAATAAGATATGCTAGAAGTGCAATACCAAAGCATGGAGTTCTGAATGATCGAACATAAAGGTCTATCTCATAATCATGCTTAGGCTAGTCTTATCCCATCATGAGATCAGTAGATGGAGGTTTATAATCCACTGCTATAGCCAAAATGGCATAAGATAAAGGATCTAAAACCTTTGAGGGAATCACCCAAGTGATGACTACTCCTTGTCTTACCCTCATTGATCATTATACCATGATCCAAGGTCCCTTAGGAGAATGTCATGTCTTTGTTCCCTTTATTGCCAAAGGCCACTCACACAAGATGTAACTCCATGTATAAAAAAATTTTCTCATTAAATTAGATGAATTATAGTATAATTAACTCAAGGCGGATGACATCACATATGTGAGAATCCTAATGAACCAACATATAATTAGCATTAGAAAATAATTACTTCTTGTGATCTAAGAATACCATATCATAAACCAACTTTACGGCTCTACACCTAAAGGATGTTTACTTATCCTTTAGTTATCATACCCTGTTATTACATAAACATAGGCATTCATGCCATTTAATTAGCATATGTATGACCATGCAGGAGTTCATTACATAGATAACCTCATGTGTTAACTTATGTGTTTATTAAGGAAGATTATGATTTAACAACTCATTCTCAAGGTAGACTATTTAATCATATAACCAAAAGTAATTATTAAGGTTTCCATAGCTTATTAAATCTTTATTTCCATTATGGGATCATTTATTACTTTAATGAACACATAAAAGGTATACCAAGAATTTAATGACAAGGATAAGCTTTAATTTTAAGCACACACATAACTAACATAACCAATGACTATCTATTCTCATATAAAAATTAATGACCATATAGCCAACTTCCATTCATCATTATAACATCTAAATTACTAGACTTTAACCAAGCATGTCATATATGTAAATCACTATAACACTAGTAATGGTATAATCCATAATCCACAATGTGGGTCCACATACGAAGATCATTGATCTAGCTTACTTCATTGCTTAATAAATAGAAGTAAGCTCACTTAAATGGTGTTACAACCAATAACATTCATTGCCACAATGTAATAATAAAACATATTACTTGGACCACCAATGGACTATTTGAAAATTCTATTTGCAACAACTTAATTTCAGCCAAGGTTATAAACATGAAACCATATACTCATTAAACATCATAATAAAAATAACTTCAAGGAGTATGAATTTAATCATACAACAGGTTGTATACTAGTTTATGGTTATTGATTTAAGTCTAAGTCTATCACATTACCGATCATGTTCAAAATAATAATATCTATCATCATAGTTAGTTATCATTATGTGATTGTCATAAACTAAGAATAGTCCACATGCTAAATAAGCATTTTATGCCATGAGAAAGTCACCAGGTAAGATTCATCATAAAGTCTATATAAATATATACAACTCCCACACTAAAAATAAAACCCTCCAAATATTTATAACACATCATAAGATAACACCATCATAATTTCATATAAATTTAGGGTTAACAGACTAAATTTTAGCTATTCCATTGATAACCTGATTAAAATTTCATGCCTACTTAAAAGTAACCAACATATCACTAAGTCATGTACATACAATAACATATAAGGATCAAGTGTAAGAAAATGCATTATAATTACATTACCACTCATATGGTTAAAAACATCCCATTTACATGCGTATCAAGAGAGTAAATATAGTTGGGTTAAATATATAAGAACCAAGCCACTATCATCAAGAATGCCTCCAATGTTAGCATCATAGTCGATAATGTTCATTTTTCCACATAACAATATTAAAAAACTGCATAAGGTAGTAAGATGGAGCCATAACATAAAATAGATAACCAACCGTGATTCATCATGTTAACATCACACATTAATAGAAACAAATAAGAGGAAGTTGCCATATGAAAATCCAAGTGAATCAACATAGAAGGATGAACATTTTAAGAGGGATAGCCCTTAAAACTAACCCTATAATCCCAACCATTGGTGGCCCTTACCACCCCAACCATCAGCTTGGTGGAGGGTTTTGGATATGATGTACTTAGATGAGGTAATAGGTATACACATAACACTAAGCAACTAATAAGGACTTGAAAAATAATCATAAAAGATAAGATAAAAATAAAGTAGCATAAAACTATAACACTCAACCAAACCAATTGGCCTAAGTAATGCCTAAGAGGCTTATTTAAGCATAAAACTAATTAAATTTAGTGAAACCAACTCCCAATAGCCTGTGTGGTGGTTCTTCATGGTGTATGGAGATTTGAAGATGATGAAGAGGTGTAATGGCTCAGAGATATTAAGGAGTCTCCCTATCAGATGTTTCTTGGTGAGTCCCATCAGATTTTAATTCTTTTGTGTGTTATTTCTTCATTGGTTTTAGTACTTGGTTGAAGAGAGTGTTGGCATGTAGCAAGAGGAGGTTGTCAAGGTAAGAAGAGGTAGGCTCAAGGTAAGGGGGAGTTTGTATCATATTTTTAAGGTGGTATTCTCCTATTGATTGTATTTTTAGGTCCTCAAGATCATTTTGTGCCCACTTTGTCATTGTGTTAAAGGGGGAGAAGTCAAAAATAGGGGAAAGTATAATATTCATTGATTAAAAAATAGACTTGGGTTGAGTTAGAATGATGGATGTATGACCAACATTAATTCTTTCCATTAATTCATCGAATAAGAAAAGAGATATTCATAGCAGAGGTAAGGCATCAAGTGACAATGCCAAGCTTGATTACAAAAAATATAACTTAAATCCACCAAATCATGCTAATTTGAACAACTACATCAACACATGACTCAAACTACTATGTTTAAGGTTGTAGCCCATCAAAAGGTAACAACTAGAGTTAAATGAATTCAAGGAACCAACTATAACTAGTTAATTGGTCCTCTACTTACCTAAATTTTTAACTTCCAACAACCTCCAAGATTTCCACAAGGAAATATAGAATAGAAAATGCAATGCAAAATAATTACCCATGGAGTTATCATGAGGTCTAATGACCTCATCATGAACCTTAAAATTGATAAATCAAAGACAGGTGGGAAAATATGATATGAAGGTTTCAAGGCTTAATCAAATGCTTGCATAAAACCCATTACCCACAAAATTACTACTTTCATTGATTATTTCAATACTATGGAATTATAGAAATTTAGATAAATAACACAGTAGTTTGAAATCATAGAGGGCAAGGCATAGTTTTAAAGAAAACATTTCTCACAGCCCTGAGGAATATAATAACCCCTAAAAATACATGCCCTTAATATTTATAGATCAAGTCAATTTTTCACAATGAAAGAATAAGTATACAACAATGATAAAATTCTACCCATATGCTAGAATAAAATACCCAAATTGATTTAGATCATTTTGAAAAAAACTAATTGTTTGAAAATACAATCACATAATCTACCCTAAATGTTTAGCAAATACCCAAGTCAACTCTTCCTAATTTATTCATAACTCATTTTTTTAAGTATGCAATCAAGGGACAGGTTATGACAACCATCAATATTTACCCATGTCAATAACTAAAGGAACACAAAAATTTGAATCACTGGGATCAACATACATGTTTTAACAAAATTAAATCCATTCATTTGAATAGTGCATGGGTCTATAAGGTAGCCATCTAGATACTTATGACATTCCTAAGAAGAGGGGGATTCAAAAAAATTTCAACATAGTCAAATTAGGCACAATAACATATTTAGTTTTGCCATATCATGGCATTGTATATAATAAAATTGAATTATACAACCCATTAAATAATTAGATATTCCCAAGTTGAGAGCATACCCAACCTAATGTGTAGGTCAACAATTAATAAAATTTCCCCATCCTTGCCATTTCATAAATAAAAAAGGATAATAATTTTTTTTTTGGATCTAATTCAGTGGCCATTATTCATTCTATGGAAATTAATTAGTTTTTTGTTTGAAAAGGACTTACCAGGATAAACTTCTAACATCTTGAGCAACAACCTCCTTGTGTTTATCTTTCTATCTCCTCTCACCTACCATATCTCCCCTTTCTTTATTCCTTCCTCTTTGTCTTCTTCTTTCCCTTTTATTTCCCCCCATACTCTCCTATGCCTTTACTTCCTACGCATCTCTCCCATTTTTCCAACCACCACCTCCCTATGTCCTCCCACCATACTCTTCCTCCTACCACACACCAAGCTCTCCTTACCTCCTCCACATGTCCAACCATACTTGACATCCCCTTTACCCAGTCAATGCCTCCAACATGAAAAACAAAATAATAGAAAGTAATAATTTTTTTTTTTAATAATTCCTTCCCCCAACTCGCTTCCTCAACAAGCCACACACACACACACACACACACACACACAATAATAATAATAATAATAATAATAATAATAATAATAATAATAGTAATAATAATAATAATAATAATAATAATAATAATAATAATAATAATAATAATAATAATAAAAGAGTAATAATAATCCTCCAAATCAAATAAAAAGTAATAATAATAATATAAAATAATAAAATCTTTCCCCCAAGATCTTCCATCCAACCACAAGACTATGGAATCATAAACTAACATATGTTAATAAAATCATTAATAAATACAATTAACAATATTAGCAAGCTATCAAAATCATAATACCAAATTGTTAAATAAATATAAATTAATGGAACTATAATCGGTAATGAAATAATTATGAAATAAAGTCATTAAATAAAAATGATTAATAAAAATATGAAAATTATCAAAATAATAATAATACTAATAATAATAATAATAATAATAACCAAAAATTGTAAAATTGACCCAAAATATAAAAATTAGTAAAAGCTCACAATCGACAAATCCCTTAAGTCGAGTAAAGCTCTTAGTAGTTAATCACTCACAAAGGAGATACTAAAGATGTTTTCCAAGATCAAGAGACCCACACTAGTCTTGATGAACCCAAACCACCCTGACTAATGGAAAATTACTCAAATAAATCATAATTAAGTGTCTACAACACCTGACAAGGAAAACTAAACATGAAGGTAAAACCTCCATCACTTGAGGAATAGGCAAGAGAATTAACTAGCTAAAATAGATAATCTTAATAGGGAACAAAAAAAACACGCATGCTCAAAATAGGGTGAGACCAATAAGGAAAAAAAATCCATAACACAATAGAATACATGACAGTGGCTCAATATCACGTAGTATGTGATATACCTATTAAAATGACATTTTGACTTCTCGATCACCCACAGATATACCCAAGATGTCCAAACCCACTACCGAGCCTAACTCATAGCGTAGTGCTTGCATCCACTAAATAAGACATCAATAGTACCTAAATGATGTTGATATAATAATAATAAACCAAAATGAATCATCAATATAAACTAGTAATTAAAGCATAGTCATCAATAGATGAAAAATGAATAAGAGTTAGTCTTGATAACTATGACCCTGAGTATGCCCTAAGAACATAAAAAATCATTGTAAAAGTAACCAATGTCTATTCACATCAGTGAAACATGCTAAAGCAATAACATATAATAATGTAATTAAGCTAAAGTAGCATATACATAAATAGGGTAAAATGAATCTAGTGTAAGTAGGATGCATATTAGGATATAACAAAACCAATGTGAGCATCGATCGTGACATAATATATAACAAAGGCTACCTAATATATCTTGCATCGCAACTATCTAAAAATAGAATTAATATCAACATTCATTAGTTCAATTTCTATCCAAAACATGCTAAAGTAATTCATAATTTGGTATCTTTAAAGGGCTACAAGGTTAGTTTATGACATCCTCCCCTCTTTAAAGAGCAGCTGTCCTGACAACCATCAATAGTCAAACACAATTTTCATAACAAATCTAACAAAATCAGTTAATACTAATACACAATCTCTCCACCCATTACAAGGTGGCAATGCCTTAGACTTATCTTGCTGGTAAACCTATTTGTTGTCATCAAGGCAATCACATTGTATAATGCATTAGGCCAAGTAACAGTCTCCTTCTCATCTTCACATGTCCTTCATGACATTGAGAGGGAAAACAACACTTATAAAACACTATTAAAGTATAAAATTTCACCAAATATCTCAACTTGGCTAGAAAATTTCTACTCTCATACCTTAAAAAGGCCATCAAAACCACTAAAATCCACTATAAACAAGCTATAATACGTTTACCAAACCCAAAATGCCTACATCAATCATCAAGATTCTAAGATAACAGATATTAATTTCTATGTAAACTATTACAACCATCCTAGTCATCTATGAAGGTGGTCATAAAGTATCATGAGCACATAATATCCCAAAACATAGTAGCTAACACTTACCTTAATGTGCTTCCCAACAAAGATACTAACAATCACTCTTAAGTAGGAAAATATAGCTAAAGAACCATAAGGCAAAAAGTGATGTCTAAACTAGATTAACAATCTAAATATGCAACTTGACTAGGGTCAATATCACTTGTGTCAACACACATAGACCTATAATATGAGATCAACAATCATAAAAAAATCCAATCCCACCATATTACAACTAGAATCTAAATCAAGAGTGGAAATCTTCCACCTAAACATTATGCCACATGAATAATCCTAAGAGTATTCATCATAGAATTTCATATCATAATGGTAGTAATCCATACTATTATGGTTATTCCACTACATCATCAATCATTTAGTGGTTAGTGTATTGTCTCCCATTAACCATGCTAAACAATTAAAAAGCCATACCAGGCATCACATACAACTTGAAGGCTTACAACATGTTCTCCAAGACACATGCGAGCTTGCATGATGGTCCAGGGATACTAATCCCACCATCAAAAATTAGCAATCTGAGGGCATCACCCAACTTTCATAACTCTATACAAGAGTCAAGTGGGTACCTAAGATTTTAAACACTGCCTAATTAGAGATTAATGCTACTCTATCCAAGCATAAAATCAACATACATTCCAATAATGATTATAAAAAAATATAAATATTCATTCTAGAATATTTCTAATAGGTATAGCAATAACAATACCTTAACCAAAGCATGGTTTCACCTACAAGCCAACACGCACATGCATTTCAGAAAGTACCACATTACTAATTTTCATAAATATCCAAGTCTATAAGACTAGTTAGTGATTCATAAGGGAAAAACATTAAAATTTCATAATGGTTACTTTTAACACAACCTCCAAGAGGTGGATAAAAGAACAATAAATACATAAAGTGACCATTATGCACGAATATTCCATGATCAACTCGTGGCACACATGGTGCACATTCTAAATGAATCAAGTAGCTACTTGTGCAAAAGAGAAAAGTGGATTTTTAGCCTATGAGAGACTCCACTTCCTAGCTTATACCCAGTTAAAATTATTAAGGATGTAGTGTTTCTCTACCCTCAACCTCATACTTGCACCAATACTCAACACTCGAGTAGTGATGCATGATCACACAACATAATACAATATTATACCTTGGAAAAATCAATCAAATATAAGTTGGTTTCAATAGAGTAAAATGAATCACATGATTGGTATAGGACCAAATTACTATATACCAAATATATTAACAACATGAATCAAATTTAATCTAAGACATGTACACAAAATATTCATGTAATAATTTTAAAAACATAGATCAAGGTAAACTTTACATGATTGGTCCCAGAAGTTGGAGATCACTTTATAGAACTAATTTACTATCATTAACATGTTTAACCATTAATAACATGACATTATGTTTATAAAATTTTCACACAACAATGCTAATAGCAAGAAGATAAAGTGAAAACTCACAAGGTTATTACATACACATAGGGTGTAATGGATACCAATTTACATGATTTGACATAATCAACAAAATGTAAAAGTTCACATAATAAGTTTGTTATCAAAACAAGTATGTGAAATTCCACAAGGTCAACTATATGCACAAGTATAATAAAGGCACAATTTTACATGATTTAACAAGATCAATGAAAAGTAATAATTATACAATACACAATAGTTATTATACAAGGAGGAACCACATGAGAAAAGGTCACACATAAATGACTCTAGTTTTTGATAATTATGCTAAGGTAATTTCACAACATAATGAATAACACACATGGTGATGAAGCACAAGGGTTTATAACTTTCATCGAATCACTCGATGTCTAGATGTTATTTAAATAACAATAAATAACCATCATACAATACACATAATTAGTCCCAGGGATCTCGTATTAGAATTACCTTCTCTCAAAGAAGGTTGTGTTCCAACAAAGCCATAAAATCTATCTCCATGAGTTTCAAGATATTTATTAACAATATTCGTACATCATGGATAGATGGCTCACACTAACTGGTAGTAATAAGAGATCCCCAAAAATATCTAACTCTCCCAACCAAATGAATCACACTTACCCACTAGACCCTCTAGGCTCAAGCCGCACCCTTATACCTCTCAAGATATTATACCTTGACATCATTAGATAGCTTGCCCATGCAAGCTATTAATGGCCACTAAGGCATTATCTCATAATTCCAACAATAATCTTACATCACCTATTCTTCTAGTTGACTTAATCTAACAAGTCAAAGGTTAAATAGTAATGTTTGCTTTGATACAACCTCACTTTTAGGAAAGGGTGGACTTAGCCAAGGCACGAGGTGAATTCTATATCACTGCCATGGAAATTAAAAATTTTCACAATCAAAAAGTTAAATTAAACTCATAAAACATATCCCCATGGATGCATGGCATATCTATATCACAATAGTCATCCCATGAGTATCATAACATAGACAAGCTTTTAGTTAAGCATCCTTATGGATGCATAAATCAACTCAAATCAAATAAACATCCTCATGAATATAACATATCCATGGTCAACATGACAACCTCAAGGAAATCAACCTATCCATTATAAAACAAACATCACTAATGCAAACATATCTATGATAAAAAATATCATGATTATAAATTAAGAAATAAACACCCCCACATGCTTATTTATTTTCATCCTTTTGGGGTTACGAAGCCACATGCTTCTTTATATATCTCAAAGATACCAAATACATAAATAAGATCAAGATCTTAATAAAACTCAATATGCTCCCTCAAGTGCAGATCCCAAGCCTTACTTATTTACCCAACTAAATTTGACACACTCACCCTATACCACTCTTTAGGTTTGAGCTCAAGCCTTGGTCTTCCTAAGGTCAAGATGTTATAAGCATCTACTGATGACTCTCCCATACAAGTCAACAATATATATTGAACATCATTTCTTTAATTCTTAGGAAAAGTGATGATCACTAGCCTCCCATTGACTTGCCCATACAAGTCAAAAGTTGACTAGTGATGCTTTCTCCAACACAACCAATAAGGGAAGGGTTGACCTAACCAAAGCTACAGGTAAACATCACAAGATCACTTGAATAAATTTACCGATTTATACATACACACACACATATAAATTCCATAATATAATCATTATTCAACTCATCCAAGAGGTTAAGTTCCTTTATACAATTCACATCATATCCTTCTCAATCATATAAGACATATAATAGCCTATACCAGGCATATAAATCCATCCATGGTTAGTATGCAAACTAACATACAAGGTTCTAATTTAGTCTTATCAAGGCAACATAAACATACAAGTGGAATTCATTCATCACTAGGCACATGCATGCATTTTAGTTAAATAAGCATCTATAAGTATATGTATATCTCCACTAGGTTTAATTATAGCCACCCAAGTACATTATGTAACACAATCCCTTGAAAGGGTATACACAAACACACAAAATCTTGACTAACTTCTCTTAAGCACATGTCAAAAATCATTGCAATGTGTCCAAACTCACCTAAAACCTTTAAATCATAGGCTCTGATACCAAATAAAACAACCCTAAATTTTTTTTGAACTTATCTTTCATAATACACAATGAAACAACAAAGGCCCCACTGCATAAAACTAATTCAATGCAATGTATCTAAACAATGCTACAAAAATCACTAGCAACCCATAACCAACATCTCAATTATCCCAAAAATATAAGGTTATAAATAACTAGAATGGAATTAATCACATCCAATAACATATGGTTAGCCAAATCCTTTATAAGCAAATAATATATGCTAGAAGTGCAATACCAAAGCATGAAGTTCTAAATGAGTGAACATAAAAGTCCATCTCACAACTATGCTTAGGCTAGTCTTATCCCAATCATCCCAAAAATATAAGGCTATAAATAACCAAAATGAAATTGAGCACATCCAAGAATGTATGGTTAGCCAAATGATTTATAAGCAAATAAGATATTCTAGAAGTTTAATACCTAAGCATGATGTTCTGAATGACTAAACATATAGGTCCATCTCATAATCATGCTTAGGTTAGTCTTTTCCATTATGAGATCAATGGGTTGAGGTTTATAATCCACTACTATAGCCAAAATGACATAAACTAAAGGATCCAAAAACTTTGAGGGAATCACCCAAGTGATGACTACTCCTTGTCCTACCCTCATTGATCACCATATCATGATCCAAGGTCCCTTAGGATAACATCATGTCTTTATTCGCTTAATTGTGGAAGGCCACTCATACAAGATGTAACTCCATGTAGAAAGAAGTGTTTTCATTAAAGTAGATGAATTATAGTATAATTAACTTAAGGTAGATTATATCACACATGTGAGCATCCTAATGAAACATCATATAATTGGCATTGGAAAATACTTACTTCTTGTGATCCAAGATTACCATCTTATAAGCCAACTGTAGGGTTCTACACCTAAAGGCTCATTACTTATCCTTTAGTTTTCATACCCTGTTATTGCATAAACATAGGTATTCATACCATTCAATAAGAATGCATATGACCACACAGGAGTTCATTACTTAGATAGCCTCAGGTATTAACTTATATGTTTATTAAGGAGGATTATGATTTAGCAACTCATTGTCTAGGTGGACTATTTAATCATATAACCAAAATTAATCATTAAGGTTTCCACAACCTATTAAATATTTATTTCCATTCTAGTATCATTTATTGATTCAATGAACACATAAAAGGCATACCAAGAATTTAATGACAAGGATAAGATTTAATTTTAAGCACACACATAACTAGCATAACCAATGACTATCTATTCTCATATAAGAATTAATGACCATATAGTCCACTTCCATTAATCATTATAACATCTAAATTACTAGACTATTATGAAATATGTCATATATGTAAATCACTATAACAACATTAATAGTATAATATATAATCCATAATGTGGGTCCACATATGAAGATCATTAATCTGGCTTATTTCATTGCTCAAGCAATACAAGGAAGTTCACTTAAATGATGTTACAATCAATAATATTCATTTCCATAATGTAATAATAAAACATATTGCTTGGACCACCAATGGACTATTTGCATGATCTATTTGCAATAACTTAATTTTAGCCAAGGTTATAAACATGAAACCATGCACTCATTAAACATCATAATAAAAATAACTTCAAGGAGTATGGATTTAATCATACAATATGTTGTATACTAGTTTATGGTTATTGATTTAAGTCCAAGTCTATCACATTACCGATCATGTTCAAAATAACAATATCTCTCATCACAGTTTGTTATCATCATGTGATTATCATAAACCAAGGACAGTCTACATGCTAGATAAGCATTCTATGCCATGATAAAGTCACCAGGTAATATTGATCATAAAGTCTATATAAATATATATACAACTCCCACACTAAGATTAAAACCCTCTAAATATTTATGGCACATCATAAGACAACACCATCATAATTTCATATAAATTCAAGGTTAAGACACTAGAGTTTAGTTGTTCCAATGGTAACCTTATTACAATTTCATGCCTACCTAAAATCATCCAACATATCACTAAGTCATATACATATAATAAAATATAAAGATTAAGTATAACATAATGCATTATAATTTCATTACTACTCATATGGTAAAAATAGTTCCATTTAAATGCATATCAAGAGTGTAAATATAGTTGGGTTAAATATATAATAACCAAACCACTATCATCAAGAATGCCTCTAATGTCAACACCATAGCCAATAATATTCATTTTATAACATAAAAATAATAAAAAACTACATAGGGTAGTAAGATCGAATCACAACATAAAATAGATAACCAACCATGATTCATCATGTCAACATCACACACTAATAGGCACAACCAAGAGGAAGCTACCATATGTAAATCTAGGTGTATCAACAAAGAAGGACGAACACTGTAAGAGGGACAACCATAAAAAACATAAATATGAGCCCAACCACTAGTGGCCTTTACCACCCCAACCATCAGCTTGATGGAGGGTTTCGACAACTAGGTACTCAGGTGAGGTAAGAAATATACACATAATATTGAGCCACTAGTAAAAACTTGCAAAATAATCAACAAGGATAAGAGAACAATGTAGTAACATAAAACCATAATACTCAGTCAAACCATTTATCCTGAGTAATTCCCAAGAAGCTTATCCAAGTGTAAAAATAATTAAATTCAGTGGAACTAACTCTCAACAACCACATAAGCTCAATCGAGTCAAAAATAAGGAAAAATATAACATTTATTTATTAAAAATAGACTCAGTGTGAGTTAGAATGATGGATGTACGACCAAAATTAATTTTCTATTAATTTATCAAATACGAAAAAAGATATGCATAGTAGAGGTAAGACATCAAGTGACAATGGCAAGGCCTGAATATAAGTAATATAACTTAAATCCATCAAATCATGCTAATTTGAACAATTACATCAACACATGACTCAAACTACTATGTTTATGTCCACATCCTATCAAAAGGAAATAATTAGAAATAAACAAATTCAAGGAATAAATTATAACCAATTAATTTTTCCTCTAATTACCTAAATTTTTAACTTCTAGCAACCTTTAATATTTCCACAAGGAAATATGAAACATAAAATGCAACATAAAATAATTACCCATAGAGTTAAATCAGTTAATCATTAAATCAATTAATTGATTAATAGGTTCATCATGAGGTCTTACAACCTCATCGTGAACCTTAAATTCAATAAATTGAAGACAAGTGAGAAAATTTGATATGATGGTTGCAAAGTGTTGAGGTCAACACACCTCCATTCCTAAAAAATGGGGACCCTTATGTTAAATTATGCAAATTTGTACCTTAAATTTGAAAATTCATTTGATCAAAATACCATTAGAATTTTTTGAACATTATTTTTATTTGAAGATAATCCACACTTGATTTGGTTGGTATATTTATTCATGATTTTGATTCAATATTGCCTAAAATTACTAACATTGGATATATGTGTTTCATGTTACATGATTAACGGGGTCCATTTAGAATGAACAATATATGGGTTTTATGATGTAATAATGATTTGATATTTTAATAACCTTTGGTCTATTGAAATCAATTTGAGTTCATATTTTAGCATCTTGAAACCCTTCTTAAAAAAACCCTAGCTCAGGTCTCTTTAGATCAAATTCAAATTTATGTGGGAGCAATCTGCACGGGAGCATAAACTTAACTTAAATTTTTATCCTAAGGCTTAGTCATGTTTTTCAACATGACCAACCCTTAGGCTAAAAAACCTTATGCTTGGTCCATTTATACCCCATGGTCCCTTGGTCTATTCTATCTTAGCATGGTCTAACTAAATGTGGGGTCCCTTTTATTATGCCATGGACTTAGTTCTATTTTTTTACTAAGGTTTAATAATGTTTATTATCATGACCAAACCTTAGTATAATTTTTTTAAAGTTTAGTCTCTTTATTTTTCCAAGCCCCCTTGGTCCCTTTGTTTCCACATGGTCTAACTAACCATCAGGACCTTTTGTTGTGTCTTCAAACTTAGCCTAAAAAATCCATATCCTAAGACTCTATGCCATGTCTTGTTATTATGCATGGGGTCCCCTTTATTATGTTTCTAACCGATTTCAAGACTTTATCCTAAATATTTATTCATATTTATTAATATGAATAAAAACCATAGCCTAAAATATTAGGCGAAGTCTTTTATTTTCCTTGAACATTGACTTAAATATCATTTTTATTTGTAGGATCAATGATTCGTATTTACTTAGATGATCAAGATCTAATGGTGTGAGGTTGAAGACAAAGTTATATCCCTAAGCTAAAGTTTGATCATCTTCTAGAGATCAATAACATGCATATGCTCAAGCTAGATTTATCCAATGATGTGTATCAAGTCAAAGCTTCAATAGAGCCCCAAGATGAGTGAGAACATGACAGGTGTCATAAACTCAGCCAAAGAACACTTAGCAGCCAATAGCATTCAACCTCAAAGATCAAGATCCAATGGAGCATGTTTAATAAAATAAAGATGATCCAATGGTGAGATATGAATGTTGAAAAGTCAAGACAAATGTGGAGATGTGGCATAGATGTGGGCCATTAAATTAAATATTGAGCATATTTTCAATGTCAAAAGT
Organism: Torreya grandis; assembly: GCA_037957365.1. Taxonomy (NCBI): domain Eukaryota; kingdom Viridiplantae; phylum Streptophyta; class Pinopsida; order Cupressales; family Taxaceae; genus Torreya; species Torreya grandis. Next base: position 852,938 of record JARHVA010002993.1, read on the forward strand.
TCATAGATGAGCGTACATATTAAGATAAATGGTTCATGAAATAGGAGGAATAATTAATCAAGATGATCTAATAGGGCATGTTTGATCAAACAAGGATGATCAGATGGTGTGAGATGCACATTGAAAAGTTAAGACAAATGTAGAAGTGTCAAGTGTCATAATTGTGAGGAATATAATGAGCAACTAATGGCATTCAAGCTCTTAGATTGAGATCAATGATCCACATTGATCTATGTAAATATGATCTAACAGTGAAAAATCAATTAGGGAATTTTAAAATTCAATAGTCATTTTTCAAATATTAACAAGAAAAATGCCATGAAACTACCACATGGGTGCCACAGTGATACCGTATTGGAGCCACATTAGTATAATGTGACAAGTGGAAGACCACATAGTCTTAAGAAATATAAAGGTTTAAGTAGGTGATCTAAATTGGGATCTAAGAGATAAATCTCATGAAAATTCAAACAACTACCACTATTAAAGCACTATAAAAACATTCAAAAACCCTAGTTTGGCCTTGTATTTTCCATAATCAATATAGAGAAGCTAAGTGGTCATCTATATAGGGGTAATTCGATCCAAAATTGAATATTAGACCACTAGTGAGCAATTTATAAAAATCCACAACCATGGTAGCTCGAAAGGGCATTTTACTGAAGGATGTAGAGCTCTATCCAACTTCAGACATAGGAGAGAGAGTTTTTAAATATGCATAATTTGATGCCATAAGGAACAATAATTGGTCAAGCTCATTTTGAGCCATTGAGAACTAGAAACCCATCATAAAAGTAGAACATATATTTAAGGATATTATGCTACAATGATCAAGGGCATCTTGCAATAAAACAAATCTATAAGATATTGCCAGTATGTCAAATCAAGAAGACAAATTCAAGATATGCAAAGACACCATAATTAACTTGTTCAATTTGTTAGAATCAATTAAAACCAAGAAAAAAGTAGTGAATAAATTAATCACAATGGCTACAAGCCAAGTTGGCCAATGGCAATCCTTTAGCTACCAAATCAAGATATTAATCAAGATCTTGACTAAAAATCAAAGACTTGAGTAGTTAGTTCAATCATAGGACTTCTCATTTCAAATAGGAGAATCAAGGTTAAAGAAAAATAGAGGTTGAAGAAAAGACTAAGTAAAGCCAAAAACATCAAAAGGTATTGATAAGGGTAGATAAATACCATAAAAGATTAGCAGGTAAAATGAAGGATCTTTTCATGAAACCAATTTTCAACCTTGTGCTAATTTAGGAGAATCATTAGAGAACAATGAAGACCCTATAGTAGTAGCATAGGACTTCAATATCAAAAGGTTCCCAATGATTAGTGAATTAATAATATTCTTCTTGTAGCTATACATTATCCATTTTGAAATTGGAATATTCTATTTGTAAAGGCATGTGTAGTTTGTAAAATACATTACCTATAGATCAGTCTAATGAGGAAAGTCTAGTGTATTCTAGAACATTTGTGGAAAGAACAGTTGTCCCAACACTTGTACTTTTGTAATTAGATAGGATTGACCAACATGATTCCTTGCATCCTATAAAAGGAGCATTATAAATTGTAAAAAGGGGTGATTTCTTAGAGGTAAAATACAATTGTAACTTTTGAACAATTAATATAAGGAAGGAATTTTATAAAGTTTGTCCAAATTTTCTTGTATCTTTTGTTATTCTAGCTTTTCTTTCACTTGTTTGTTCTAATTTCTAGATTTGAATGGATCTTATGAGTTCTTGGTGTGTAAATTTGAATGCAAAGTTTTTAACTTGTGTCAATGCTAGGTTAATTGAAAAACCTTAGGTTCATTTCATTTTCTTACTCTTATTTCATTTAGGATAATGATGTTTGCTTGTAGGGGTAAATATTTAAAGCGAACTTGGTTCTTATTTACATTATTTCATATCATCCTTAGATATTTGCTTGATGTGTGAGTAGATTTGAGCTTATGATACTTCATTCCATACATTGGTTAAGTGCATGCCTGAAGGTTATTTGAACTTTGTCATAGTGTTTGGAATGAAGATCAACAACATCTCTTCTCTACCCTACCTTTCCTTTTAATCTTTTTTTAATCAAATCACTCTAGCTTAATTTTAATTATAAATATCCATCATAGATTAGTTATTAGATTATTTCTTGATAATAATTCACCATTCTTAATATAGCATACTTCATATTCTGCATAGACTAACTATTAGGCCACAGTGGCTCCCAAACACCAAACATTATAAATATTGTGAAATAATCCACTTGCTTTGCTTCTATTTTATCAATAGATAACAAGATTATCATAACCTACAACTCATGCATTAAATTCTTTGAATTTTAAAATGACAAGTGTTTTTGAATTCTGGGCACCTATGATACATATTTAGGCACCAACAGGTGGAGCTTCGTTGATGCTAGAAGGAGGGTATGTTAGATCTTTATAGTTTTAAAGTATCTTTTCTCATTTTTTGTGAATTATGTTCAAATATTGGTGTAATATTTGCATTATTGTGTCATTTTTTACTCAATTATATAAATATCACCGATCTTTATGATCTTAGACCCATATTTGTGCTTCTTTTAGACAAAGATCAATGTTATTCGAAGGTATATGCTTAATCATGGTAAAGATGGCTTAAGCTTTTTCAATTCAATAGGTTTGAGGTTAATAATAGTCTTTTTGATCAAATATTGATATATCCTTTGCTAATTTGAGTTTATTTGATCTTAAATGTGTAAAGATCATTCATAATTACATATTTGGATACATCTTTGAGCTAACTTAATTAAATATTGCTATCCTTTGTCATCCTTAATATAAATATTTGCAAAATTTGCTTAATGTGTAAGTTTAATCATTGTTTCCTTCAAAGATAAGACTGACATAACATATTTAAAATAAGATTAAAAGCTCACAAGATGAAATTACCTAGAATTAGGATAAGGTCACATTTAGAGACTAGAGAACCTTTGATTTCATTAGAAGTTCATAGGAAGGTTAGATAAGACAAAGGTAAGCACAAAATTTCAAAGTCTTTGCCAACTTCACCAATTCAGAGTGTTCCTATATTTGATCCCTATCAAGGTATGGCTTGGATAGGTGGTTCTTCAATCAAATTTCCAAGTGTAGTAAATGACCTTCCTCATAATCCTAAAAATAATTTGCCAACATTTAGTCCTAGTGGCATTATAACTACTAAAGAACACATAAAGAGTTTCAAAGTTGCATTAAAATTGTTGAATGTGGCTCATGAAGATGTATCATGTAGAATATTTCCTTTTAATTTTAAATATGTTGCATATGAATGGTTTCTAAACCTTCATGAAAATTAAATTACCAGTTGGGTTGATTTTAACAATGATTTCATTGATCATTTTGGTAAAATCATTAGTCCTTGTATTCTATACTAGTAATTCACCATAGTGAAAAGGGATGCAAATGAGCCCATAAGAGCCTTTAATGCTAGGTTTCATAAAATGTTCAATAGGACCATAGATCCTTATAGAACTAATAAGTATTTAGCCTTGGAAATCTATAAGGATGCCTTGGATCTTATAACTTCTAAGTTTATAAAGAGAGTTTTTGGGCCCATGAACACATTAGATTTCACTTATACTGAGGTTGTGATCATTATTGATAAAATTCAACCCCAAGGAAAATTGGCATACTCCATTCCCAATGTAAATCCACATTTACCCATTTTGAGTGTCATTCCCAATGCCAACCAAAATGTGCCTACTCTGAACCAACTTCTAGTCCTAAACCAAGTACCCTTGAGACATGTTCATCCTACTCAAAACATGGGATTCTTGAATAATGATACCATTGGATCTCATTCATAGGATCAAAAATATTTAATGCCTACAACCAATGCTATTACTCAAGTTCATAATTTTGAGGCCCCAAAAAATGAGAGTGACTCTATCCTCAAGATGGTTTAAAACCTTAGCATTGACTTCTTTCAATTGCAAAAGCATGTAAGCAATAATAGAGAGAGCTTTGGTAGGAATTTATCTTTTTAAAGGTTTAATAGGCCCACTAATAGATTTTAGAATTATAATTACCACAACAACAAGAATAATGAGCCATATGTTAGTAAGAATGTGCCTGATATAAATCTTATTGATGTTGCTTTACTTGAATATTGTAGAGTCCATTGTACTTATAAGTATGGTGAAATAAACTATGTTGAATTTTGTAATGTTTTTGAAGCCTTCTAAGAAGAATTATATACTTTTGAAGTTATCCCTAATAAGGATTATGACTTAGGTACATCTGGTTTCTCAAGGTCATCTAGATCTACTTATTCAACTCTCATGGTGGAGACATTTGAGTTCCCTTTCCAAGAGGATAATGAGCCTATGGATATTCTTGAGGAGATCCATGTTTTCCAATAATTTCTAAAAAAGACTTATCCTCTAATAAATAGAGATCAGAATTAACCATTTACCACTTTGACTCCTCCAAATAACTTTGAGACTCCTCCTGATACTACATTAAATAACACTCTAGAGCCTCTTAAGGGAAGTAATTATAAAAATAATGTTGATGCATCTAATTCTTCCAATAGGACTGGGTATAACATATTAGAAGACATGAAAAATATCAAAGCTAACATTACCTTGCATGAGTTGACATAAATTATTGAATAGAGAGATCTATTGTTGGAATATTTATCCAAGAACTTGGTAAGTCTCAAAAGTATACACATGCTAATGTTACAATACACAAAAGTAAGGTAGATGTTCCTACTTTCCTACTTATAGTTAGGATATTTGGTAAAAATTTGCATAATTTTTTGTTAGAATATAGTGCATCTACAAATATTATGCCTAAAGGTATTTTTGAGCAATTAGTCTTGACTCCCATTAAATATGATAGAGTTTTAAATCATTTAGATAAATCAATAGTCAAAGTAATTGGTGCATTGATAAATGTCTACATGTATATTACCCTAGTGCTAAGAATCCAATAGTTCATTGATGTCCAAGTGGTGGACATCCCTGATGCTTATGGGATGCTATTGAGTAGAGACTAGACTAGGAGCTTGAATGGTTATATGTCAATAGATTGTTCACATATGTGGTTACCTTAGAAGGGAGTCCCCAACCAAATTAGGATAGAAGAGAGCCTATAATGAATCATATGATCACTAAGTATAATGCAATCAATGAGAGGGTCAACATGGTTAACTTAAGTTTTGGTGTTTACACTCTTGACACCACAAAGGTATGTAACTTTTAAACTTCTCATGCTTTGCCTAGATTATGGAAACTTTATTTTGAAGATGCTAGATGTAAATTAGGCTCTAGATTAGGAGTGGTATTAATCAATCCCATTGGGAAATAATACAATGCCTCTTAAAAAATTTAGTTCTCATGCACCAATAATTTGGTTGAGTATGAAGCACTTATTCTTGGATTAAAATTTAAAATCAAGCATGAGGCTAGGGACATCTTAGTTTTTGGTAATTCTAAACAAGTGGTTAATTAGGTCAAGAGTAAATATCAATGTAAATTATCTTATCTCAATAAGTATAAATTTAGAGTATGGGACTTAATTGAATGTTTTGATGCTTTTAAAATTGTGTCAATCCCTAGGTAAGAAAATAAAGCTACTAATGAACTTGCCTCAACTACATCCAACCTTATGCCTAATGAAATTTACAAGTTACAAAGCCTTATAATTGAGTTTATCCCATGTCCCTCAGTGCTAGACAATGTCAACCACTTATAGGTATTCAGTGATGATCAACAAATCATAGCTTCATGACTAGTTAAAGAATGTTTGAGGGTCATATTATTGATGAATCTAGTCTCCTTGATGATGATAAAATTAAAGGAAAACTCAATGACAAGGTCATTTAATTGAATGACAATAAGATCCCCAAAGGCATGATAGCCTTAGAGAGACTCTTTAATTTTGATAGACTAGCTGAGGCTACCAAGATTCCCAAAGTACATGGGAAGGATTATAATGAAATTGATATAGGATTTCATGGTCAAATTAAACTAGTTAATATTAGTATAACATGTAAAAACATTGAGTCCAAAAGAGCAAAAGAAATACTGACCAAATATAAAGATATCATATCATGGTCCTACAATGAACTAAAGATATTTGATCCAAAGGTCATAACTCAAACCATACCTTTGAAATAAAAATACAAACCTTTTAGGTAAAATTAGAGGCCTATCAACCTAATATTATAACCACTAATATACAAATAAGTTAAGAAGCTTTTAGATGCTAAGATTATGTTTTCCTTTAGGCACTCCATTGGGTAGCTAATTTAGTACCAATCAGGAAGAAAAATGGTAAAATTAGGCTATGAATTGATTTTATAAATATGAATAGAGTATCTAAGAAAGATAATTACCCCTACCTTCTCTTGACCAAGTAATACCATTTTTTTCTAGTTCTACCATGATGTCTTTTTTTGATGGATTTTTAGGGTATACCCATGTGCTAGTGAATCAAAAAGACATGATGAAGATTGATTTTACTACCAAGTCAAGCATGTTTTCCTACAAAAGAATGCCTTTTAGATTGATAAATGTAGGAGCCACTTTTCAAATGGAAATGGATCAGGATTTCTAGGGTCTTGTAGGTAAATGTGATATCATATACATGGATGATCTGACTATCTTTTTTAAAAATAGGGAGGATCATATTATGCACCTATAATAGGTATTTAAAAGATGTATGAGGTATGATATTTCTCTCAACTCAAAGAAAAGTATTTTATATGTTATTGAGGGAAAACTATTAGGAACTATTATCACTAAGGAGGGAATCTCTATAGACCCTAATAGAGTAAATGCAATATCTAGTACAGATCTCCCTAATAGTAGGAAGGAATTGAAGTCATTCTTTCATAAAATAAATTTTTTAAGGAAGTTTAATTTTGGTTTTTCATAAATAGTGAAACCTTTGAATGACACGTTGAATAAAGAGGCTAAGATCACTTAGAATGAGGAGATAAGGAAGGATTTAAAATTCATCAAAGAGGCAATTGGACAAGCCCCTATACTGATAAGTCCAAACTTCATTAAAGATTTTTATCTTTATTCCTTTTCTTTAGATCATATAATGGCTATAGTTATAACTTAGAATATGAATGGATATGATCATCTAATATATTTTATGATCACTAACCTAAAAAACGCCGAGTTAAACTACTCTTTGATTGATAAATAAGCATGTACTTTGGTCAAGGCAATGAAAAAGTTTTAGCATTATATCTTTAGGAATAAGGTGCATGCCATTCTACCAGACCCTATAACTAGACCCTATCACCAAGATCATGCTAATTTAAAATGAACTAGGAGAAAGGAGAGGTAAGTGGATGTCTATGATGCAAGAATATGATCTTGAGATGAAGAGTACCATATTGGTAAGGTGTCAGGGTTTAATTTAGTTGATTTCCAATACTAATCCCAAGATAAGTGTTATATAGGTAGAGAAACAAAGTTTCACACCTAATGATTGGTATGATCCCATTTTCCACTTAGTAATAAATGGTTATTGTCTTATAGGGTCAAGTAAAAAATAAATAAGAGCTATAAGGATCAAGACAACTCACTTTATGATCAAGGATGGAGTGTTGTATCAGAACTTTGAAGTCATTTACTTTAGATGTGTCTCCAAGAGTGAAGTAGCTGAGATCATGAGTACCTTCCATAAAAATATGGGAAGTATACATCCATCTGAAAGGACTACAAAACACAAGATATTAAGGGCTACTTATTACTAGCCTATGATCTTCAAGGATGCTCAAAAAAATGTGAGAGAGTGCCACTCATGTCAACTATTTAACACAAAAGAGCCTCAATTAGTCATGCCACTAAATCTAGTAGTGATTGATAAACCCTTTACCTAATGGGGACTATATTTTTTGGTGATCATTAACCCCAATTCCTCTAATAGTCACAAGTACATTTTGATTTTTAGTGACTACTACACCAGATGGACTGAAGTAGTGGAAATTAAAAAGTATAGGCTTGAAGAGGTGATCAAATTTTTAGAAGAAAACATATGCATAAGGTTTGGAACACCTTTCTCTCTAGTCTGTGATAATGGATGTGCTTTTATATCTATAGAGATGACATAATTCGTATATGATAAAAACATCATCCTCAAGTTATCATCAAACCATTATTCTCAAGGTAATGGAGTATCTAAATCAAAAAATAATAACTTGATGAAGGATATAAAGAAGTTTGTAACTAATAAACCTAGAACATGACACAAGCTACTTAAGTATGCCTTTTGGCCAGATAGAACTAGAATTAAATAAGCTCTCAAAGCATCACCATTCTTTTTAGTTTATGGTCAAGAAACCATCTTCCCCATCACACTCAAGTTGTCAACCTATAAGTTTATGAAAGAGTACATGGAAGAGGATCAAGAATTTGTAAGTTCAAGATTGTTGGAAATCATATAAATGAAAGATGCAAGAGAAGAGGATTTTGCCAATTTTAGTAGACACCAAACCACCATCAAGAGGTGATTTGATAAGCATTAAAAAATAAAGGTGTTCAATCAAGGTGACTTATTTCTTCTTTAGGATAAGACATCTGAGCCTAAGAGTAAACATGGGAAGTTTACACCTTTGTGGATAGGTCCCTATTAGATTACTAAGATGATTGGAGACAACACCTTTAATATGAAATACTTATAAGGAGTAGAGTTCACATTACCCACCAATGGGCAATACCTCAAGCATTATTTCTTTGTTGTCCCACCTAGAGTCTTCATGGAATGATTATAAGGCAAGTTAGTGTTAGTGTAGGCATGCTAGATTAGTTTTTTTCCTATTATTTCCTTTGTATCCCTTATTTATACGTATGTTTATATATATATATATATATATATATATATATATATATATATATATATATATATATATTCTTATTTATTTACTTTATTCTTGTTGAATTTACTTTATATACTTTATTCCATGATTCTAGTAAGTCCTTGTGGATAGTCCTCAGCTCAAGATTCATATGATTGATAAAAAAAACCTCAAAGTTCAATAATGTAGGTATGTTCTCTCAGCATTGGTTGATCATGGATTGTTGAAGTATTAGCTTAATGTTATAATTAGAGAAGCTAAAAATACCAATGGACATGCTAATTTTTACCTAAGATTTTAAGCCTTATTTTAATCTAGGCTTAGTTTTAAGAAGGCATGCACATGCAGGTTGAAAGACTGGATTATTGGGATATAGTCATTCTTTCACTTAAAAAAATTAATTAACTGGGACAAAGTCAATAGCCAAAGATGATTGTCTAAATATCAAACACTTGACCAAATCCCAAAACCTAGCTAACATGATTCCTAACCTTTGCTAGAATTCCAAAATGACTTGAAAAAAAAGAACCTTATTGTAAAATTTAGGAACTTTATAAGCAAAAGTGATTATGGTAATCTCCATTAGGGCTATGGATTCTTGGATAGCAGTGGATCAAGGCCTTGAATGGATCCAAATACATATCTATTGGTCCTATGGATGTTTTTTTAATAGTAAAGAAATGCCCAAGCCTTCCCTGAGCTAAAGTATGGTTCCTAAGGAATATCCATACATGCTAAAAGTTAATGTTAATGGTTAAAATCATGAACCTAGAAGTTGTTCTCTAAATCTTGTGACAATCAGTAAGTGAATCAAAGCACACATATAGCATGGCTATGTATTTATGTTTGATCCTAATTTTACATGTGTAAGATTTATTCTAACTATGAACTAATTTTCATAATAGTGCTTGATCAAATGAAATAAGTAGATTAATTATTAGTCTAAACTAGAGTCTCTAAATTATAACATATTGCTATGTTTCCCCTAGAAGTTTCCATTTGTTGAGGTCAACATACCCCCATTCTTAAAAAATGGGGACCCTTGTGTTAAATTGGACAAATTTGTACCCTAAATCTAAAAATTCATCTGATCAAAATACTATTAGAATGTTTTGCATAATATCTTTATTTAAAAATCATCCACACATGATTTTTGAAATATTTTTCATGATTCTAATTCAATCTTGCCTAAAATTACTAACATTGGATATATGTGTTTTAGTTTATAGGATTAATGGAGTCCATTTGGAATGAGTAATGTTTGGGGTTTATGATTTAATTTTGATCTTTTATTAAAATTTGGTCTATTTAAATCAAGTTGAATTCATATTTGATCATCTTGAAACCCTTATTCAAAAAACCCTAACTCAGGTCCCTTTAGATGAAATTTAAATTTATGTGGGAGCAATCTATGTGGGAACATATACTTAGCTTAAATTTTTATCCTAAGGCTTAGTCATGTTTTTCAACACGACCAAACCTTAGGCTAAAAAAACTTATGCTTGGTCCATTTATGCCCCATGGTCACTTGATCTATTTTATCTTATCATGGTCTAACTAAATGTGAGGTCCCTTTTATTATTCCATGGACTTATTTCTATTTTTATACTAAGGTTTAGTCATGTTTATTAAAATGACCAAACCTTAGTCTCAAATTTTTTATATTTGGTCTCTTTATTTTTCCAAGCCCCCTTAGTCCCTTTGTTTCCACATGGTCTAACTAACCACCAGGACCTTTTGTTATGTCTTTAGACTTGGCCTAAAAAATCCTTATCCTAAGACTCTATGCCATGTCTTATTATTTGCATGAGGTCCCCTTTATTATGTTTCTAACCTAGCTCAAAACTTTAGCCTAAATATTTATTCATATTTATTAATACAAATAAAAACCGTAGTCCAAAACATTAGGATAATTATTTTATTTTCCTCAAGCATTGAATTAAATGTCTTTTTTATTCATAGGATCAATGATCTATATTTACTCAGATGATCAAGATCCAATGGTGTAAGGTTGAAAACAAAACTACATCCATAAGATAAAATTCAAGCATATTTCAAATATCAATGACACGTGTTTACTCAGGCCAGAATGATCCAATGACATGTATCGAGTCAAAGATTTAATGGAGCCCCAAGATGAGAAAGAACATAAAAAGTGTCACAATCTTAGCTAAAGAACACTCAATAGCCAATGGTGTTCAACCTCAAAGATCAAGATCCAACAGAGCATATTTTCCCAAACAAGAATGATCCAATAGTGATAGATGAATGTTAAAAAGTCAAGATGAACATGGAGATGACACATGGAATACTATAGGCCACCAAATTAAAGCTTGAGCATATTTTCAAGATCAATGATATGTAGATGAGTGTACATATTTAGATCAATGGCCTACATGAGTACAATTAAGTAGGATGATCTAATGGGGCATGTTTGATCAGATGAAGATGATTAGATGGCATGATATGCACATTAAATAATTAAGATGAAGGCAAAAGTGACAAGTGTCATAACCACAAGGAATATAGTGAGTAGTTAATGGAATTCAAGTTCTTGGATTGAGATCAATGGCCCATGTTGATCCATGTAAAGATGATCTAATGGTATGAAATCAAGTAGGGAATTTTTAAAAGGCAATTATCATTTTTCAAATATTAATGAGAAAAATGCCATGAAACTACCACATGGGTACCATGGTGATGTCACATTAGAGCCACGTCAGTATAATGTGCCAAGTATAAGAGCATACAGTCCTAATAAATACAAAGGTCTAAGTAAGTGATCTAAATTAGGACCTAAATGATAAAGATCATGTAAATTCAGACAACTACCACCATTAGAGCACTATAAAACCCTTCAAAAACCCTAGTTTAGCCTTGTATTCACCATAATAAAGCTAGAGAAGATAAATGGTTATTTATGTAGGGGTAATTTGATCCAAAATTGAATTGTAGACCACTACTGAGCAATTTGAACAAATCCACACCCATGGAAACTTCAAAGGGTATTTCAATGAAGGATATGGATCTCTATATGACTTTAGACACAAAAGAGAGAGTTTTTAAAGACACATAATTTGATGTCATAAGGGACAATAATTGTTTATTCTAATTTTGAGCCATTAATAACTAACAACCCATCATAAAAGGAGAACATGTTTACAAGGAGATTCTACTATAATGATCAAGGGCATCTTGTAATAAAACAAATCTAGAAGAGACTACCATCATGTCAAATCAAGAAGATAGATTCAAACTATGCAAAGACACCATAATTGACTTATCTAATTCCTTAGAATCAGTTAAAAATAGGAAAAAAGTAGTGAATAAATGAAGCACAATGGCTATAGGTCAAGTTGGCCAATGGTAAGCCTCAAGATACCAACTCAAGAATTTAATCAAGATCTTGATTAAAAATCAAATACCTGAGCAGTTAGCTCAATCATAGGACTTCTCATTTAAAAATAAGAGAACCAAGGTCAAGGGAAAATAGAGGCTAAATAAAGGACTAAGTAAAGCCAAAAACATCAAAAGGTATTGAGAAGGGTAGATAAAGACCACAAAGCTTAGCAGGTAAGATGAAGGAGCTCTTCATGAAACCAATTGTCAACCTTGTGCTAATTGAGGAGAAGTATCATTAAACAATGAAGACCCTACAATAGTAATATGGGACTTCAGCAACAAGGTCCCAAAGATTAGTGAATTAAGAGTATTCTTCTTTCAGCTAAACATTATTAATTTTGAAAGTGGAATATTCTATTTGTAAAGGCATGTGTAGTTTGTAAAACACATTGCCTATAGATTAGTCCATTAGGGAAAGTATAGTGTATTTTAGAACATTTGTGGAAAGGATAGCTATCCTAAAAATTGTACTTTTTTAGTTAGATAGGACTAACCAACATGATTCCTTACATCCTAAAAAAGAAGCATTGTCAATTGTAAAAAGGGGGAGTTCTTATAGCCAAAAACTAATTGTAACTTTTGAGAAATTATTATAAACAAGGAATTCTATAAAGTTTGTCCAAATTTACTCGTGTCTTTTGTTATTCTAACTTATCTCCCACTTGTTTGTCCTAATTTTTAGGTTTTAATGGTTCTTGTGAGTTCTTGGTGTGTACATTTAAATGCATAGCTATTAACTTGTGCCAATTCTAGGTTAATTAAAAGACCTTAGGTTCATTTCATTTTCATACTCTTCTTGCATTTGGGATAATGTTGTTTGCTTATAGGGTTAAATATTTAAAGTGAATTTGGTTCTTATTTGCATTATTTCATACCATATTTAGATGTTTCACTGATGTGTGACAAGATTTGAGATTATGCTAATTCATGTCATACATTGGTTAAGTTTATGGTTGGTAGTTATTTGAACTTTGTCATAGTTTTTGGAATGAAGAATAACATCACTTCTCTGACCTACCTTTCTTTTTTCTCCTTTTTTAACCAGATCACTCTAGCTTAATTTTCATTGTAAATATTCATCTTAGGTTAGTTCTTAATCATAATTCAACATTCTTAGCATTACATACTTCATATTATACATAGACTAACTGTTAGGCCACGGTGGTTCCCAACCACCAAACATTATAAATATTATGAAACGGTCCACTTGCATTACCTCTATTTCATCAATAGATAATAGGATTATCACAACCTGTAACTCATACATTTAACTTTAAAATGAGAAGTGATCTTGAACACTTTGGAATCCTGTGATACATATTCAATCATCAACATAAGGATTAATCACATGCTTGCATACAACCCATTACCCACATCATAACTACTTCCACTAATTATTTCAATACTATAGAATTATAGAAATTTAGACAAATAACACAACAGTCTAAAATCATGAAGGGCAATGCATGGTTTTAAAGAAAACATTTCCCTTAACCCTAAGGAATATAGTAACCACCAAAAATACTTGCCATCAATATTTACAGATCGTGTTAATTTTCCACAATGAAAGAATAGGTATACAACAATGACAAAATTCTACCCAAATGCTAGAGTAAAATTCCCAAATAAATTTGGATCATTTTGAAAAAAAAAATTGTTTGAAAAGATAATCGCATAATCTACCTTGAATTTTTAACAAATACCCATGTTGAATCTTCCCAATTTATTCATAAATCAATTTATTTAAGTATGCAAATAAGGGATATGGTACAATAGCCATCAATATTTACCCATGTTAACAACTAGAGGAACCCAATAGCTTGAATCATGGGGATTAACATATAGGTTTTAACAAAATTAAATCCATTCATTTTAATAACATAGGGGTCTACAAGGTAGCCATGTGGATACTTATAACATTCCTCAAAAGAGGAGGATTCAACAATTTTTCAACACACAGTCAAATTAGGCATAACAATAAATTTAGTTTTGCCATGTCATGGCATTTTATATAATAAAATTAAAATATACAACCCATTAAATAATCAGGCATTCCCAAGTTGAGAGCATACCTAGCCTAATATGCAGGTCAATAATTAATAAAATCAACCCATCCTTACTAGTTCATAAATAAAAAAAGGGGAATAACAATTTTTATGGGATCTAATTCACTGACCATTATTCATTCCAAGGAAAATAATTAGTTTGCTATCCAAAAAGGACTTACCAGGGTAAAATGCCCAAATCCTAAGCAATAACCTCCCTATGTTTATCTTTCTATCTCTTCTCACCTTCCATCTCTCCCCTTCCATTCTTTCTTCCTCCACATCTTCTTCTCTCCCTTGCATTTTTTCCCCCATACTCTCATATGCCTTTACTTACTACGTGTCTCTCCCCTTTTTCCAACCACCACCTCCCTACATCCTCTCACCATACTCTTCCTCCTATCATACACCAAGTTCTCCTTACCTCCTCCACATATCCATCCATACTTGGCATCCCCTCTACCCAGTCAACACTTCTAATAGTAAAAAACAAAACCACAAAAATTAATCAAAAATAATAATAAAATGTTAAAAGAACTTAGAGTTAGGATCATCAAACTAATCTAAATTAGTTAGCATTGGAATGAGCTACTAAGTTGGAACAACTCTTTGTAGTCCTCATAAAAACTTGAGATAGAGTAGCTAACATAGAATATGAAGTACATATGCATGAAAAGGAAGAACCTGATGAGCATTAGGCTAATGAGGAAGTGTATTAAGATCATGAGCATGTTAAATAGTAACAAGCCATAAAAATGAAAGTGGATACAAAGCTTATACAAGATATTAAAAAGGTGTATCCACATAAGTTTTATGGAATAGTTTAGGATGTTTGAACTAAATATTGGCTCATTGAGATGAAAAAGTATTGCAAGATTTGTAATTACTCCAAGGTAACCAATGTTTTTCATGGAATGTATCAAATTTTTGGTGAAGTAGTAACTTGGTAGGATAATAAGAAATTAGAAATGGACCTTGACTTCACCACAACCACTTGGGAATATATTTTAACCTTATTTAGAGATCAATGGCCATTGTAATTGTATTTTGATAAAAAAATGATTGAATTTTAAAATGTGAAGTAATAAGACTTGTATACACATAATATTTTTAACTTTTATTTGATTACTAACACTTCATATCTTGTAGGAAGCTATCAAGTATCAATCTCTCTAAGTGCATGCCTTAAGGGGTACACCAAGAAAGGGATGGGTAGACCATCAATGATTCATAAGATTGTTGTTCCTTTTTCTACTTGCCATCTATTGGGTGAATATTTTGTCACCAGCGTACTGATGAGAAAAATAGGTTTGATCAACCACAACAAGGAATATTGGTCGACCAAATGTGCAGGTTTACCAAATCAAAAGGGGACAAATATCTCCTCTCATCAAGGGGAGGTTCCCTATAAGTATGACAGGGCTATATATATGATAATTTACTATAGATAAGCTGAAAATAACACTCAGGGGTAGGATAACACCATCCATATCTCTTTTTTTAGAGATGATGTTCACCAATCAAAGTATAAATCCCGATGAAATGATAGAAGGCACTCCTCTTCTTTTAGAATTATTTTTTAGCAGACAATAGGAACCTTTCAGGTAGTGACAAGTAACTATAAAAGGGCACAGTAACACAACAGGATGGAATGTAGCACAAAGTCTCCACCTCAATTGCAAAAGAGTGAAATACGAAGGATAATGAGGGCACAAAGTCATCCCAAGATCCTTTACATAGAAATAGAATATAGATAAACTAACAATAATTGTGGTAGCACAAAGTCTGTCCATAGCTAGCTTCAGGACACCTTCCTAATTACTTTCACTAATTCTAGTTATTTAATTAAATGGACAAAAAATGTATTAAGGAAATAGACATAAGAATGATTTCCCCAACAATTAAGCTATTCCAACACAAAGTCTAAAAAGTCACTTGTTTTCTTATTCAAATAATGAAATATGATCAACAATCTGAGCTCAAAGTCTCAATAATGCCTTTCAATTTGGGTAGAGTTTTGTTTTTGATAACAAAGAGATCTCCCTAAAAAAATAAGAGAAAGTCCAATATATAATTCTCCAAGAAAGACTTGGGTGCTTTGTTTCATAAAAATGGCCTATGATGCATTCAGTACCTTCAATGCATTTTAAATTTTGTCCATGGACTATGCTAGAATCAAGCATCAGTTTTTAATATGGGTCACTTGATGTGTTTCTTGATGTGTGTGCAACTATTCATTTACTTTACTCAATGCAAAAATATAGGCCATGCCATTGAATGTTCATGCTCTTCGATGTCCACCTGGTGGGCTACTTTACCTTCTAGATGTATTTTGAGCTTTCAGTCTATCTTTTCTGCTATGATTTTGTATTGGGAATGCTTTGTGTTTGACATCTATCACAGTTCGCTGCTTTGAAACTTTACCAACTTATAGAAAATGGGACCCTCAACACTTCTTGCCCAAGTAGCTTCAAAAGGGGAACGAGGATAGGTGGCACTTTCTACTGATCTTAATAAGTGACACATGGCATTTTTTGCTGTGAAATAGGTGAGGACACTTGTAGCATCCATTTAACTTATAGAAGATTAAGATATCTTTTGAGAGTCCTGCAGAAGATGACACATGGTGACTTTTGTTGAGCTTTTAGAAATACTATAGAAACATGTGGGACACATTTGGATTCACACATACGATGATACTTGGCACACTTTGCTTACCTTAATAACTCACTCAGGGCCCACCACAGTCCTTACTCAATAATGAAACAAAAGGAAGAAACGGTAGACATTGACACTTGACACTTTCCATTGAGTTTTACAAGGGATATGTGGTAAATTCCATTGCATTTAGAAAAACTCATTAAAACCTTCTGTAGTTGCCACTTGGCATCCTCCATGGAACTATGAGAGAAGCTTATTTTTGCATCTTTGTTAAGCCTTTGGAATACCTCGAAGGGAAGGTGTCCCTTCAAAATTTTCAAATGGTCCTTTTTTGAGTGTCAAGTGCTCCCCACAAGGGTACCTACCCTTTGAGATCTTTCAGGTGGCCTTTGGGCTATCTCTTTGGCTAGTAATTGAATTTGTTCACAGGGTCTACACCGTATTTAAAAATTGATGGATATCTCATTATCTTAAATTGAACATCCATAGGGACGTCAATGGTTTAATCACTTCCCTAGTTCAATCACTTTCTTAGTTTAATCACTTTCTCAATTCAATCACTTTCTTGGTCTTTGATTGAACCATCCATTTATCTAGTGCTTCTTTTGATCTTTAAACCAATGTTCTCTACCCTCTACAAGGGCACCTACCCTTAGTTCACTGCCCTCCATAAGGGCACTTGTTCTTTCAGCTTTGGGGCACTCCTTTGAACCATTTTGGTTCAAGGATCAATGGTTCAATGGCTTTCTTGCTCTTTGTCTAGAGCTTCCTTTGAACCATTGAACCTGTGAACCTTTGAACCTTTGAACCTGTGAACCTTTGAACCTTTGAACTATTAAACCATTTTGTTCAAGGTTCAATTGGTTCTTTGGTTCATCCTTTGTTCCATCACTTTTCTATTTTTCTAAGTCCCTTGATCTCTTCAAATCCATTGAATCCATTGAACATGTTGAACTCGTTGAACCCATTAAACCTATTAAACCAATTTTGTTCAAGGTTCAATGGTTTAATGATTCATTCCTTTGTTCCTTGAAGCCTTCTTTTCTTCACTACCCTCTATAAGGGCACTTGGCCTTTTGTTCACTGTCCTCCATAAAGGCACTTGGTATTTTTACTTTGAGGCACTCCTTTGAACCGACCAATTGAACCAACTTTGGTTCAATAGTTCAACAGTTCAATCTTGTGTTCACTTGACCGCTTGAACCAACTTCATTGAACCAACCACTCATTGAACCTTTGAACATTGAACCCATTAAACCTTTGAACCATTTTGGTTCAAGGTTCAACGGTTCAAACCTTCTTCTTTTTGCTAAGTCTTTTAAAGCCATTTGAAGCCATTAAACTTGTTGAAGTAGTTAAACTTTGAAATTTTGCTGAAGCACTTAACTCTTTAAGCTTGTTGACATCATTGAACCTTGGTGTTGAACCCGTTGAACCTTGGCATTGAACCAACCTTGAAATTACATAAGTGTTGAGAGCTTGTTTCTTTCCTGTAGAAATGAACCTGTAGAGTCCATAGATTCCTTCCTGCAAAGTCTATAGAACTGAGTCCATAGAAACAAGCCTACAGAGTCCATATATTCAAGCCTATAGAGTCCATAGATTCAAGCCTACAAAGTCTATAGAAATGAACCTACAGAGTTTGTTAGCTAAAAAATCTTGAAAAATGGAGAATTTGAATGCCTAGAATAATTTTATGAGAAGGGAAGAGGGAATTTTGGCCTACAGGACCAAAATAGTTCATATATTGTCCCAAAAATGAGTGACAGATTTTGGGAACAATAGCTGGCTCTAGTTCGGGAACTTCTTTTAGTTGAAGACTTGGAACAATTGAGGGAAGCAAAAACCAGAATATCTAGTGCCTTGAAGTGTGCCATTGGGCTACAAAGTCATGCTACTAAAAAAAGTTGCCAAAAATAAAAATGAAAAGTACAAAATAGAACTAAAGACTATACAAATATACATATGTATAGATGATCTTATCTGATGCTTCAAGAATTGAAGCATTTCAGATGCTGCCCACTATGAGATAATGAAAATCATTCCATCCTGATAAACCAACAAGAAACCATTTTCTCCCCAAAATTGGTGATGGGTGAATAGAACTCTCCACTAGGAATCACATTTTCTGTGCATTCCTTTTAGTTCTCTCTTCTTACCCCATGACAAGGTGTGGTCTCCAATCTAAAAACCATAAATCTTTGCTCTCTTGGTGAAGAGTTGCTTTTCTTGACTTTGGCATGAAGCAGTATGGTCCACTACCATAGCTTGTTGTTCTTTTAGTTTAGTCCAGCACATGATTTGATTGTCAACATCAAATACCTGAAAAACCATCAGCTCAACATCTCCTTTGGCATGAAGGAGTTTGACACCTTTGTCTTGATCAGCCTTCAACCTGAGTAACAAAGATTCATACTCAGCAGTGTTATTGGTGTTTTTGAACTACAACTTGGATGAAGAAGGAAAGATATCTCCTTGAGGAGATATCAACATAGTCCCAGCTCTAGCACTGGTAGAAGAGTATTTGCCATCAAATTCTAGTATCCAAACATCATCAAAAATTGCTCCTTTCTCAAATTTTCCTTCATTTGGAGAGGAGAGTTCCTTTTGGCTTACACTGTGCTCTCTTATGCCTTCTACTATTTTATTTATACTAATTCCTAAATCACCACCTGCAGGACTTTTATCTGTTGAAACATGAACATCCTTTGTGGTAAAAAAAGGTTACCCATTCTTGAAGACTCAAATAGAATTTGAGCTTCAGGGGCCAATGTTTAAGTGACCACATATTTTGTCTCCTTTTTAAGGAGTAGCCTCTTCATGATGCCTCTGAGAGGGATCCTCACCTCAGACATGTCCATGCTCAATTATCCTCCAACATCCTTGCAAAAATTTCATCCAAGAAGGATGCCATATGAGGCTGGGACATCAGCCGCCAGGGCTATCATCTTGATCCTCTTGTTTGGAAATGTTGAAAATGCAAATTGGGCATCCTTGATTTGTCCCAACAATGGAAATTATTTGTTCTCCATGGAGAAACATCTTCCAAATGTCTTGGTTAGTGTGACACCAAGAGATTCTACTAGTTTGGCAGGCATGATATTGTTTGAAGCTCTAGAATCAATGATGTAATTGCTCAACTTATGACCGTTTATCAATAGGGAAACATATAAAGGCTATATTTTCTCAGTAACTAGAGGATTAATGAAAAGATTGTTTGGGATGGACATGTTCCTTGGGGGATCATGAGTTACCTTTTTAACATCTTGTCTTATAGGGACAACTTTATTCTTCACACACTAAACTAACTTATCCAACTGCTCAGGATTGGATTACAAGAATTCAAATTTAGACATTTGAATTTTGGTCTTCTTGACATGCTTGATTATGTCAAATGAATGAAATGGACTAGGAACAGAGGAAGGTAGTTCATCTTTCTAGTTTTTAGAAGGGGGAGGACTGGTCTATGAATTTGAAGTTGCTAAAATGTTTGGGGTACTTACTTTTTTAGCAATCACCAAGTCCTTTGGCTGGAAAGGCAAAGTGGTTCCCTGTTTAGAAATTAAAATTATAGGCTAAGCTCACTCTTCTATTCTTTCCTTATTAGCTTGCTAGGCTAACTGATTTTTGGACCAGGTAAACATAGCATATGATCCCTCAGCGGCTTCACCTTCACTTCTGGGTTCATCCTGGTAATTTAGGAAACCAATGTTAGAGTCACCAGCTAATTCTTCTTGGCCTTCTGCAAGGATATTAACGTCATTTTCTTGATCAAACTTAAGTTGGAAAGAGAAATCATGTTCTATTTCTAGATATCTAACTATTGAGTTGGTTGGTACTACTTCAATGGCAAGTTTCCCCTATGGGGGAGGCAGATGATTTGGTTTCCCTTGACTTTTGGTAGCATTACCTTGATATGACTAGTTTTGAATTGTCCTCCTTGGCATATCCCAATAAGGAGGAGTAGACATACCTTAGGCCACTTGTCTTTTCAAGGCTAGCAGTTCATTCTCTAGCTTTTGCACCATTTGATCAGTGGTGCCTGTAGATGAATTCTCAGAAGATGAAGAAGATTTACCTCTGTTAGGATCTCTTCTTATCTTCCCTGCCAAGATGAGATCATCTTCCACCTCAGTGGCCAAATCTTGAGAAGCAACAATTTTATGTGGCTAGCTCATCTCAATAAAAAACTTACTTCAGCCAGCTGAGAGTTGATGAAGAAACATTTGAGGTTTTCAGGTGTTGGCTGAGCAATTACAGGAATATTATTCCTTAGCTTGTCAAACTTGGTTATGAAATCTCTCATTGCTTCATGAGGCTCCTTTTTAATTTGTGTGAGTTGAGCTAGTAGGGCATGTGCACCTTCTATAAGCTTGAATCTGGCTTCAAATTTGGCTTTGAGAGTGTTCTAGTTAGTCACTGACTAAGCCTACAGGTGGTAGAACTAGTCTACAGTGGCACCTTGCAATGTTTCCACAAATAGTCTGACTGCCATGTCCTCAGATTCCACACCTATTATGCCACAAGCTATGCTAAAGGCTACAATATGTTCATCAGGATGAACCTTCCCATCACCATAGAACTTGGGGAAATTTTTCCTTAAACTGTGTAGTAGCTCATGTAGAGGTGAGTTAAATTGAGTGGGCCAAAAGAGTTACCCTAAGGGCCTTGAATTGCCATTATATGACTATGGAAAGGTGGAATAACAAATCTCAGAGGGGTAAGCATTGACAAAGCCATATTAATAGTAGAAATGGATGCTTTACCTGATAATGGAGACTTGACTTTAGTAGAAGGAAAGCTCTTGGTTCGTTGGAGGTGAGATGGTGAAGGAAATAGATCAAAATTACTTTGTTGTACCAACTTGAATATAGGGTCAACAATACCTTTAGCCCTTTGGCTTTGCGTATACTATGGATCTACCAAAGTGTAAAAATAAAAATGGAAAAGAAGTGGCACTACTCTAGCTTGAAGTTTGAGGCTTCAAACTACACGTTCTTCCCCAGCGAGATAAATGGATAAGGCTATAATGATAATGGGTAAGATCCAAATGAGAGTTGCCAAAGTATATAATAGATATGGATAGGAATTATTTATTTGAATTGCCAGCAGAGTTGCCAAAAATTGTTGGCATGAAATTGGCAGTGTTGTTTCCTACTTTATGTTGTTCCCCAGTGATATGAAATGCTTCGAGTTGAATGGAATAGAAAAGGACTGGAAATACTCATTAGTCCCTAGTGGAGTCACCAAAAATTGTTGGGTGAATATTTTGTCACCAATGTACTAATGAGCAAAATAGGTCTAATCAACCACAACAAGGAAGATTGGTCAGCCAAATGTGTAGGTTTACCACATCAAAAGGGGACAAATATCTCCTCTCATCAAGGGGAGGTTCCCTATAAGTATGAAGGGGCTATATATATATGCTAATCTACTATAAATAAGCTAAAAATAACACTTAGGGGTAGGATAACACCATCCATCTCTCTTTTTTTAGAGATGATGTTCATCAATTAAAGGATAAATCTTGATGAAATGACAGAAGACACTCCTCTTCTTTCAAAAGTGCTATTCAGTAGACAACAGGAGCATTTTGGGTAGTGACAAATAACTGTAATAGGGCGTAGTAACACAACAGGATGAAATGTAGCACAAAGTCTCCATCTCAACTGCCAAAGAGTGAAATATGAAGGATGATGAGGGCACAAAGTCGTCCCAAGATCCTTTACACAAAAATAGAACCAATATAAACTAAAGACAATTATGGTAGCACAAAGTCTCTCCACAGCCATCCTTAGGGCACCTTCTTGATTACTTTCACTAATTATGCTTATTTAATTAAATGGACAAAAAATGTATTAAGGAAATAGACATAAGAAAAATTTCCCCAACAACCGAGCTATTCTAGCACAAATTCTAAAAATTCACTTGTTTTCTTATTCAAATAATGAAATATGATCAATAATCTGAGCTCAAAGTCTCAGTAATGCCTTTCAATTTGGGTAGAGTTTTGTTTTTGATAACAGAGAGATCTCCCTTAAAAAATAAGAGAGAGTCCAATATATAGTTCTCCAAGAAAGACTTGGGTGCTTTGTTTCATAAAAATGGCCTACGATGCATTCAATGCCTTCAATGTATTTTAAATTCTATCCATGGGCTATGATAGAATCAAGCATCAGTTTTTAATATGGGCTGCTTAATGTGTTTCTTGATGTGTACACAATTGTTCATTTTCTTTACTCAATGTATAAAAATAGGCCACACCATTGAATGTTTGTGTTCTTCGATGTCCACCTGGTGGGCTATTTTACCTTCTAGAAAAATATCCCATGTGTGGATATTTTTTATCTTTCTCCATCATTTCTCCTTTCCTTACTGTATTTTGAGCTTTCGAGCTATCTTTTCTACTGTGTTTTTGTATTGGGAATGCTCCATCTTTGACATCTGTCATAGTTCGATACTTTAAAACTTTACCAACTTATAGAAAATGGGACCCTCAACACTTCTTTCTTGAGTAGCTTCAAAAGGGGAACGAGGACAGGTGGCACTTTCCACTGATCTTAATAAGTGACATGTGGCATTTTCTACTATGAAATAGGTGAGGACACTTGGTAGCACTTGTTTAACTTATAGAAGCTTAAGATATCTTTTGAGAGTCCTATGGAAGATGACACATGGTGGCTTCCACTAAGCTTTTAGAAATACTATAGAAACATGCAGGACTCATTTGGGTTCACACAGATGATGACACTTGGCATGCTCTGCTTACCTTAACAACTCACATGGGGCCCACCACAGTCCTTACTCAATAATGAAACAAAAGGAAGAAATGGTAGACATTGACACTTGGTGCTTTCCATCAAGTTTTACAAGGGACACATGGTGACTTCTGCTACATTATAAAAACACATTAAAACTTTCCGTAGTTGCCACTTGGCATCCTCAATAAAACTCAAAGAGAAGCTTATTTTTGCATCTTTATCAAGCCTTTGGAACACCCTAAAGGGAAGGTGTCCCTTCAAGCTTTTCAAATGGTCCTTTTTTGAGTGTCAAGTGCCCCTTGCAAGTGTACCTACCCTTTGAGATCTTTCAGGTGGCCTTCGGGCTATCTCTTTGGCCGGTCGTTGAATTTGTTCAGAGGGTCTGCACCATATTTGAAAATCGATGAATATTTCATTATCTTAAATTTGACATCCATGGGGACATCAATGGTTCAATCACTTCCCTAGTTTAATCACTTCCTTAATTTAATCAATTTCTTAGTTCAATCGCTTTCTCGATTTAATCACTTTCTTAGTCTTTGATTGAACCATCCCTTTGTCTAGCACTTCCTTTGATATTTGAACCAATGTTCTCTACCCTCTACAAGGGCACCTACCCTTAGTTCACTGCCCTCCACAAGGGCACTTATTCTTTCAGCTTTGGGGCACTCCTTTGAACCATCCATGTTGAACCTTTGAACCATTTTGGTTCAAGGTTCAATGGTTTAATGGATTTCTTGCTCTTTGTCTAGAGCTTCCTTTGAACCATTGAACCTATGAACCTTTAAACCTATGAACCTTTGAACCTTTAAATCATTGAACCATTTTGGTTCAAAGTTTAATTAGTTCATTGGTTCATCCTGTGCTCCATCGCTTCTCTATTTTTCTAAGTCCCTTGATCTCTTCGAATCCATTGAATCTATTGAACCCGTTGAACCTGTTGAACTAATTTGGTTAAAGGTTCAATGGTTCAATGGTTTAGTAATTCATTCCTTTTTTTACTCAAATCCTTCTTTTCTTCACTATCCTCTACAAGGGCACTTGGCCTTTGGTTCACTGTTCTTCACAAGGGCACTTGGTCTTTTTGCCTTGAGGCACTCCTTTGAACCGGCTGATTGAACCGATCAATTGAACCAACTTTGGTTCAACGGTTCAATGTTGTGTTCACTTGACTGCTTGAACCAACCACATTGAACCAATTGCTCATTGAACCTTTGAACCATTGAACCCATAGAACCTTTGAACCATTTTGGTTCAAGGTTCAATGGTTTAAGCCTTCTTTTCACTAAGTCTTTTGAAGCTGTTGAACTTGCTAAAGTGGTTAAACTTTGAACTTTTGCTGAAGCGCTTAACTCTTTAAGCTTGCCAACATCATTGAAGCTTGATGCTAAACCCGTTGAACCTTGGCATTGAACCAACCTTGAAATTACCTAAGTGTTGAGAGCTTGTTTCTTTCTTGTAGAGTCTATAGAAATGAACCTACAAAGTCTATAGAAATGAGTTCATAAAACTGGCAGAGTCCGTAGAAATGAGTCTATAGATTCCTTCTTGTGAAGTCTGTAGAACTAAGTCCGTAAAAATAAGCCTATAGAGTCCATAGATTCAAGCCTACAAAGTCTTTAGATTCAAGCCTATAGAGTCCATAGAAATGAACCTACAGAGTTCATTAGCTAAAAAAGCTTGAAAAATAGAGAATTTGAATGCCTAAAATAATTTTTTGAGAAGGGAAGAGGGAATTTTGGCTTGCAAGACCAAAATAGTTCATATGTTGTCCCAAAAATGAGTGACAAATTTTGGGAACAACACCATCCACACTCTAGCCTCCTAAAACCATTAAACCCAAGCTTATTCTTCTTAGTTCTACCCATTCCTATCATTTTATATGTTTTATCCTTCATTTCTTACCTTAGCACCCTTTTGACCTATCATAGTTTAGGGACTTTTATTTCTTTTGGTTTGTTGGCCTCTCGATCAACCTAACATAAACCTTGTAAGTTAAACCCAAAAACATGCTAGGTTGATCGGGTCCACATAACACAACCAAAATATCCAAATTATTTTAGGGTAAGTTTCTACTATATATACAAGGTCATTTACCACCATTTAAATAAGAGTGAATAATTAAGTGAATAAGTGTGAATGAACATCTACCTATTGACCATTCTACTTGGGGAATAAAGCTTTAGGGTTCAATACTTTGTTTAGAGCTCCAATCTCATCTTGTGGATTATTATTTTGGATGCTTGGATAGGTTATGTAGCCTAAAGATGAATTTATCTTAGTTATCCTTATATACCAGGACAATCTCTTACAAATCACCTTGGCCAAAGTGGAGATTGAGGCTTGGTGGGTTCATCTTTAAAGGTAAATATTCCTAACTTTATTCCTCCTTTGTAAGAGTAGATATATAGTGCATTTGTATTCTTCTCTTCCATGTAATAGGATTCCATATACATGATGTGAGTATATGTTTTCTATACATGTTTAGTTTAGTTATTTATTTATTTTATTTCTAACCCTAACTTTGTGGCATAAGATTTGGTGCAAAATATATTAGATTTAATTTTTATGTTATTAGATCAGTGAATTATTAAATCATAGGACTCTTTTAGGGTTATTGTGTGATTGTGTTAGATTGTAGGCTTTGGAACCCTAGCTCACATGGTGTTTTATGACAAGTGATCTCCTAATTAGGTATAACAAATCCTCACATTGGTCGTGCTCTCACTTAACAATTTTATGCCCCCCAATTTGAAGCATAGGTGTGCTTTATCCCATTTGATCTAGGATTGAATTATGGACATGATGCATTTTTTATTGCATACATTTTGGTCAACCTAATGTTAAACTACCTTTTACAAGATTTTTTTCACTTATTTCATTTCTATTCATCATTATTTTTATCATATATTTATTGTGGTGGATCAACCCTCTCAACCCAATTATTTATCTCTGTGCATAGGTTTTTAGGAATAGGTAACTAGATCGACTAGCTTGACCTAGTACAAGTTTCTAGAACTTGCAAAATTATATTCAGATAACTAGATCAACTAGCTCAACCTAGTACAAATTATCTTAGGTTTCCAGACTTCCAGTCTAGCCTACTAGGTTGACCATGTTAACCTTGTGCAATTTCAATAATTTTTTAATAGGTCCTTGTATAGCTTGATCGACTAGCTTGACCTAGTTTTTAGGTTTTTTACAGTTTTCTCCAATGTCTTAGATAAATAATCTTCTCCTTTTCCTCTCTAAATAATTTAGGTCAATTTATATTTCACTGTATCTTTCTTTTTTTGTACTTTCCTTTCAAATTTATAATCTTCAAAACTATCTCTACACAGTCAACTAGGTCAATCATGTGGACCTAATTTTGTGTTCTATGTTTTTTGAAATAACTAGGTCGATCTGACCGACCTAGTTCACTTTTAGACTTTATTTCCGTAGTATAGGTCCCACCTTGTTGACCCTATTTTTTATGATTATTCATATAGTTTCTTAAATATACCTTGTTTTAAAGTTAGAATTAACCATATATGTTAATTACATCTTTCTTTTGAGTTGTTTGCATGCTTATAATAGTTCACATAGTCTAATTAGGGGATTTCCACTTAATCACTTAGTTGCACTATTTCTATTTTTTTGTACACATGACCAAACCACATAAAAATCAATAAGCATTTTAAAAAATTTGACTACCCAGGTCTACCTACTTAGATTTCATCATTAAGGGGGAAGATAACTTGATGCTTTGGTTAAGTATAAATCATGGTTAATGGTATATTTTGGCTAAGCACCCATTACCCTTATTGTTGTAGTGTGTGAAGTGAGGGGGTAGGCCCCAATATGAAGCCTATATCATTACCAATATAATCACTTTCATCCTAACCTTACCTAAAGTTATCCTTAGATTATTATCTAGTACATTGCTTATAGCTAATCTATCTTTACACTTAAAATCATTCTTAATATTCTAATCAACATTTTAGGTTGGCCAAGTAGCTATATTTACTTTCAAGTTGTTTTCTTTCTCTTTGATCAATTGTGTGTGCAAAAGCTTGTATTATCCAATGTTAGTGAAAGATTTTTCTTTTGTGTGTATCAATTGGATTGGCTAGCATCAATTCAATTGAATATTTATTTTACCCTTAGTACTTACTACTTTCTTACATTACTTTCAATTATCTTGTTTTAATTCATAGCTTGTTATCAACTTTTTTTTCTTCCCTGTCTATTGTACTAGGTCAACCCTATATCTTTTTCAAGCCTTATACACTATGCTAGGTTGAAATGGTTGACTTATTAATACTTATAACATCTTTACCTCTTCTTCTAGTCACTATTCACTAAACTAGGTTGACCTTATGGACTTTGTATAGTTTTATAGTCCCTATTTTTCACTAAGTTGACCAGGTTGACTTAGTACTATTTTTAGTCACTTTCTAATTATTTTCTTTCTCATCTTACTTCTCTTTATTTCATCATGGAATTTATATTTGGTAAAAAAACTAAAGTTTAGCCAATAGACATGATGGAATTCACCAATCCGAATAGGGTCTCCCATTTTGTGAATGCTAGTAATGTTCATATTGCAACCCACCCAATGGACTATGTGACCCATCCTCATACCCATTTATAGAAAAACCTTTCTCTTATCTTAGAGGATCAACTTGAGTTATAATACACTCTTTAAATGCTCTTATTTATCATATAATTCCTCAACATAGAGGGAATGATCATTCTACCATATATAACCTCATGATTAGCTATCAAGTTGAAGAGCCTCATTCTCTTACTTCCACTTTCTCAACTAGATTTTGGGGTACTAATTTCTTTACTTCTCATCCTCTTCCTTCAATATTGACTCCTTCTTATGTTGTGACATTTTATTCTTTAAATTCTTCTACCTCCATGCTTAATATCTCAAATAACATGGTAGGTTCTACCTCTAGTAGACCTCTCATAAGATCCACTATCCTTAATCCTTCCACTAGTTCATTGATCAATACCCAAGGCACTCATGATTATAGTGATTCATCTTCTCAACCATTTACTATTTCATATTTTGCTTCACAATCAAATTTTTCCACTAGGGTTTCAAATTCTCATAGTTCTTCCCAATCTTCTATCAACACTAATAGTGGTACCTAAGCCACTAACACCAACACAAACACCAATATTACTTTTTATAATAACACTAATCAAACTCATCAATTATTGTTGTAAACTCTCAATCAAATGAATACATTCCAAGATCATAATATGAATCAAATGATGAGAATGAAAAACTACCTTCTTAATCTTCAATCCAATCCTCAACCAATGACTTGGGGCACACATAACCAAAGTGTTCCTTCTCCTCCTCTTTGATATTCTCAAGGTAATATCATTCCTCAACCTCCATTAGTCAACTAAGTAATCAAACATTTAAAAAATGAACCTCTTACCACATAAATTTATAACATTGACATTTGAGGTATAACACCTACAATTTATTATAATGGATCAACCGATCTTACTCTTCACCTCAAAACATCTGAAAACTTTAAAAGGATTGGGTCTAGTTAATTACCTTTGCCACTACCAAACTCCTAGCTAAAACCCTCATGGGTGATGTCTTAGATTGGTATAATCAAGTTATAACACATTATATCACTAGTTTGGAGGACTTAGTAAATGCTTTAGTACAAGAATTTCAAACTAGTGACCTTTTAGAGAACACTTTGGCCCATTTCATCAATTTCAAAAAAAAAAAAATTAAAACTACCCTAGCCTTTTTTAAGTGATGGAAGATTTTGTCAAATAAATGTGAATATAACATAGTGGATGATAATATCTTTCATCCCTTTACAAATGATTGATTTCCTAAATTACAATATCGAGTCTGTAACCTTTCTCTATGTACCTTGGAGGAAGCTATCGATAAAGAAAAAATACAATATTCCCTCATGCATCAATTTGAGCTACCCCAACCTTCCATGGGCCCTCATCTATTAGTAAATAAAAAAAACTACAATATTACCAATGATGGTGTTACCAATTAATTTGACGCCATTCACAATGTTTAAGCTATCTTTCCCACCCCTTCTTCGAAACTAGCTCCTTCTCAACAATTCACTAATCCTCATTTCTCAACAAACAACATTAATGTCCATAAGCCTTTATCCTCAGTTGAATTACTTAAATGTCTACCCAAGCCTCTTCCACAAGATCTTGACCCTAATCTACCTATGAAATCATGGTATGATCCTAATAAGTTTCATGCTAGATGGGGTCACTCTTACGAGACTTGTAGACAACTATGCAATTTAGCCATGGAATTTCTTCTTGGCCCAAATTTTTATCATGATTCCATTATTCATAAGCATCAATAATCCTATGAGATTACTTTTAAAGACTATAAATAACATGATAAAAATCAATCCTTAAATTAAGCAAATGCTCATTTAGATATCTATAAAGATCCTTTTCCTAATCATCAACCAATCTAAAAAAGTCAAGATAAGCCCACTTCTTCCTCCAATAACGTAGAAAGTTTTTTTGAACCAAATTTTGAATAGAACGTGGTTAACATGACTAATATGTAAAGAGTGGTGGCTTTCATTGATTCACAACCTATCTATACTCCTTCCCATAAGATAGATTATGTTATCCTGGATTCTTCTCCAACTCACTTAAATGAGTTGGGGTAAGAAGCTCATATTTTGATGATCCACTTTATTATTCTCCATTGGATGACACATCTCATACTATTTATAATTCTCTCCCACCATCTTCTAATACTAATGATAATAAAATTTCTACTAACACTTCTTCAAAACTTAAAGACAATCTCAACCAACTACTTCTTCCTCACCAAAAAATTTACAACCTTTTTCTCCACCTTCTCATTGTTATCAACATAAATTTCAATGCTCTTTGGATATACCTTTTGAATATCTTCTTAATCATTTCACATATATATCTAACACTATACTTATGGGTTATGATGAATGGGATCCCATTGTGGAACTTACTAATATTCCATCTTAGATACCTTTCCTTAAACTTATGAAGACATCTCCACGTCATAGAAACTACCTCATGCAACTCTTATTTGAGATGAATATCTCTCACCATACTCTATTAGGATGGGAGGCCACTTTATCTATATTTGAGAATAGTATCTTACAAGAATGTGAAGAGGTGTCTATTAACATTGATGAAACTATAAACACTTCTCTTTATTTATGATTTCCCCTAGCTTCTATAATTCTAGATGAGATTTTGCTTCATGTAGATGATCCTTTATTATTTATTAGCATCCAAATAAGTGATATACAAGTTAAGTGAGCCTTGATCGATAGGGGTTATAGAAATTGTGTTATTTCCCTTGATTTCATTAAGACTCTTGGATATTCTAAATGTAATGTCAAGTTTACACATAACACTTGCCAAGGATACAATAGAAGGTAAATGCCCCCTTAGGGTGTGTGTGGCTTCCCATTACCATCCCACCTATCACCATTCATGTGAAGGTGATGATATTCAACTTTTCCCCTTTTATGTAACATCTTTCTTGGTATGTTGTGGACCCATAGTATATGAGTTATCACATCTTCCACCTACTAATGCATAAAATTTCCTCACAATGGAGCCATTTATAGGATTCAAGAAAACACTAACCCTTAGAATTTCAAATAATTATAAGATCATGGTGTCTTCAATATTCCCACTCTTGAACCTTTACCTAGTGTTCTATTTCATGAGTTACAGCATCTAATCTTTCCTATCAACTCAACCATAGGTTACAATGGGCATCCTGTGCTCATTAGTAACATTCCTCCCAACCTTTAGATTTTGATGATGATGAGCCTGATGAGATTAATTTAAAGATCAAAAATTCTAATCTCTCACCTCACCTCATCTCATAGCTTCCTACTTCCTTAAAACCTTATTCTCGCAAGTTTGCTTACAATGACATTCCTGTACTCTTATCCAAGACTAGGCACTTTATTCACCAAGCTTCCTTCGATGACAAGGTCATCCTAACCTATGTCATCGATATTCATACTCTAGATTATGATAATGGCTATTCCTTAGACGATCTTCTTTTAGGTTTCCTTGTCTAGGCCTATGATGTTGATATTGTTCATTACCCCTCTTCTTTACTTGAGTATTTTCATGCATCTCATCATTATATTTCATTTATAGTTCCTAATTTTTGCATTTTTACTCTTTATTATAGGGTAGATATGGCACATATACCTCTATTTTATAAGGAGCCACTTAAGACCATGTTCTTAGATTATGCTATGACTAAAACTTATCACTTTTACACACCTAGGGTAGTCTTCCTTAGACCTTCTATAAATTCCTCCCCTCCTTCAGTAGGGATAGCTATAGTTAAGCTTGTTTTTTTTCCCACTTTAGTCAAACCTATTTTCTCTCCTACTGTTGATAAGCCTCTTCCTACTTCTCATTATAGTGCTCCTCCTATTGAGCTAAGGTACACTCCTTCCTCATTATCACCATCTATTGATAATGGTTTGCTCCTGCTACCTAAGATGGCTCCATTATCCACCAAATGGGTTGATGAGTCCTCTTCAACTTCTTTCATTCTTATTTTACCTCCTTTCATGAGTGATCCTAAAACCACTCACAAGTGTATCTATTGCTTCCGTGGGATAAATAATCACTCTTTTACACATTGTCATAAGTTGTGACAATACCTTGATACCTTGCATCCTTCTTTCCCATCATTAGACAAAGCCATACCTCCTCTGAAGGTAATTCCTAAATATTTACCTAATTATGGAGAGGTATATTATTTATGGCACTTATGTGGCATGCATCACATTGATCATTACTACATTATACAATAACATCTCAAAGATCACCTTATAACCATCCCTAGACCTTGTATCATTCATCCCATAGGTCATTCCCATAAGAAGGCTCCTCCTTCTTCTCCCATGGCTCCACCTCCAGTGGTTCTGTCACCTCTTGTGGTCCCTTCACCACCTTCTATGCCTCCACCTAGGATTCCTTCACATGTGGACCTTCCCTCACCTATGGATCTTTCTCCACCTATGAATCCTTCACCCATGGATCCTTCTCCACCTACGAATCCTTATTCTCCCATAGATCCTATTTACACACATTCTCTTGACTATCCTTTGCCTAATTTTCCTCCTCAACATGATCCTTTGAGCATTCCTACTTTTTCAATTAAGGAGATCAAAAAAATATATTTGGATATTATTCATTAAAGATTGATGAGATAACTATAGTATGTATTCAGCTTCACAGCTACTTATCTGATTTATTACATAATGTGTGTGGATACATTTACCAGTATTTATGAGAACATGCATGGTGATTTCACATATATATTTGGAGTGGACATGTGATCCACTCATATTATTTTATCTATTTGATTATATCATTTAACACTATGTCAAATTCTATCTTATCTTATATCATGTTTCTCCTTCTTGTTATACTATAATTATCTTATGTTATCATTTTACATTTTGCATATACTTGTCTTTTCCTTATCATTGCTATCTTTATCTTATTATTGCTTTACTTTCTTTTCCTTTAGAGTTTTTCTCAAAACTCCTCCCTTGTATCTTCATGATTTTTTTCTTTCTTATCTTTATTTTTCACATCTGGTTATCATGGTGAATTGGTTATATTTACCCTCTTCCCTTTCATTACTATCTCCTATTACCATGTGATTAGTTAGCAAGAAATATTTCTCATTACCATTTATTTTCATCAATTCTCCTTTTCATCTCATTTTTTCCTTCTTCCTTTTTCCACAAACTAAGCATATACATGGTTGAGACTTGAGATCACATGTTAAGTTCATTGTCAAGCCTAAGTGGTCTAGTTAGTCTTTTGTCTTGGATTACTTAGGTTCCTTTAGCCTTAGCCTATAGCTCATTCATGTGTATCACTATCTCTCTCATGGTTGGTCATTCCAAATCCATATGAAGGAGGAATATTAAAAAATCCTTCAAAATAAAGTTAAAATCCAAATCATTTAAAAAAAAAGGAAATGATATCAAAAGGAAAAAATATTGAATATTATTAAAAGTCTAATCACACTAAAATACATGATTCAAAGAACATCTCCTTCTTCTAGTCAAAGCTCAAACTCCATAGTTGGCCTCACAATAGAGATGAGGTCCTTTGGGGTATGGTACGTTACTAGATTATAAGAGGAGAATAAAAAACATATATTTTAATGCTAACTAATTTCTCACACAAGTACCTAATCTTCATAGTAGAATAATGACTTTGTAAGGGGTCCTGAAGAGTGAGGAACACATCATGGGAAGGTAGGTACATTTTACTTTTCCTTATACCAATCTACCATCATGAGTTGATCTTAGTAGCACACCTATTTGCCTACAAATCTTTGTGTCTATAGAAAGTGGGTTTTCTTTGTACATATATGACCACTAGTCACTTAGTGTCTTCTCATGTCCTTAGTATACCTCTTGCCTCCTAAGGTCTTCTCACAAGATGCCTAAATCTTTATTTTTACACTCCTTTTTTTAATTATTTTTTTTTCATATTTCCTCTTGGGAAATATTGTTTTTCTTACTGATCACTCCCCATGGGATATCATTTATGAGTTAATTTTTAAGACCATGGATATGACCCAACCATCCTCATAGATCACCACCTTTTCCATCCTATTATCTACATCCTTGATTTACCATTATTTATCCTTATGCTTACCAATTTTTATTTGGTACCCCTTGGGTTTTTCTTTTGTGAGTTACAGTATAAGACTATGGATAGGACCTAACCCTCACAATTTTTTTCAATAATCAAGTCACCATCTAAAATTACAAGTGCAAAATATAAGATAAGATTCAAAAGATTATTAAGTTACATGTCATTGACATGCTTCCCATATTGAATTAATATGTTTTATTCTTAATTAATATTTATTTAACCTTTTATTTTTGTATTTTTTGAGTGCATGTAAGATTACAAATATTTTCTTGAATTTCTCATACTTACTAGCTTGAATTAGTATGATAAATTTAAGACCAAATTTTTACAAATTTTGTTTTTCTTTTGTACTTCCCATCATGATATAGTATAATTGATTGACTTAATTTTGATTTATTTTTATTACCATTTGTTCCGTTTTACATACATTCCATTTTATTACATTGTTTGTCATACTTCCCAACATGATATTTAGTATGATTTTACTTGTTTTAATTTGGTGCAAAAATATTTTTCATTGTTTTAAAAATAAATCCCCTTTTACCATCTTGTTTTCCATTTTTCTTGAATTTTTATCCTTAGTCATTTTTTGTTATTATACATTTCCCAAATTGAACTAGTGTGTAGTGAATTTTTCATTTATTATTATTTTCCAAGTCCTTTTTCATCTGTTTGTTTTTAACCATGAATATTTACTCCATAAATTCTAGAAAAAAACCACACCACATACATTTTCTATATCATATACAACAAATCTAAATATATGTGCTAGAAAGAAATATATCCAAAAACATCCACAAACATAACCATCATAAAGGCAACATACACAACCAACACCAATAAGACAAAATAATACATCATACATTTAACATGAGTTTGATACAACATATACAACCATATACAAAACCCTAATACTATGATTGGGCTCTATCTTATCTATCCCATGGCCTAGCCATACTACCTAATGAGGCCTCAGTCTAACTCCTTTAAATGGTATAATTTAATGAGGTAGTCTAAGATATTAATCCCTCTACCTATCCTTATAGGCATTCTATCTACACCTATGCCTATACCAACTTAGCTTGAGTCACAGTATGTGCCTATGTTAGCTAAGTTTGCATTACTATATATGCCTACATCATCTATGTCACTATATATATGCACAACTCCCTTATCTACTAGGGATTACTAAGCTTGTATCTCACTTTCACCCATCTCTATTAGTGGCTGCATCCTCTCTCTACACCTATATCTACCTTGCTACCTTACCAGCTAATCTAAACTAGATCACATGAGCTGGGGTAGATTCTACACTCATATCCTCTAGTGTCATGGGGTGGTATGGCTGGAGAGTCTCATCTTGGATGTCATAGAGTGCTCCCCTCACTAGGGACCCCCATCTCTCATCCTCATCCTCAAGTATGCCTATGAAATCATACTAGATGTATACTAGATAACTATCATATCTCATAATATCTATCTATATCTCTCTACTACCAAATAAAAATTTAATAAATAATTCAACCATCTTCATACCTATCTATGTATTGAATCTTATGATATCATCATATGCATGATCATTTAACATAGTCTCCTTGTCTGTGTGACCTCCCAGTACCTCCTCAACTTGAACCTAGCTATCATGGCTCATGTCCATCTTAGCTTCCATTTGATTGGTTTTTATGTCATCTCCTCTGGCTCATATATGGAGTCATATAAGATGTCTATAGTATCTACTCTCTCCTATCTCCATCACCACCATGTCCTCGATGGCCATTACTCATCTCACTACAAGGCTGGTAGTGGTACATCTGGTATATCTTCATCCTCCACCTCCTACTCTACCACTCATCATGCTTGACTAATCCATGGTCACTCTCAATATGGCCTTAGTGTTGACCTCACTATCAGTGGTTTGAGTCCCCTCTTCCCTCGTGGCTCCCTCACATGTTGAGTCCATTGGTTAGGCATGAATATTAGTGTCACCAAGTGAGATAGGCCCATCCATCTTAGCACTCATGCCACTATATGTGTATCTTTCCACCATGTATATTATTTAACCACCTCTTTCCTCTCTAGTGTTGATGCAAATGTGTACCAACTTTCCCATGTAGCTATTATGTTCCCATAAAGCTACCACATGATGTCTATATGTCTCACTGACTATAGTGTTATCACATGGGGCATGACCTATGCTACCTAGTCCTCTCTTTATCTCTACACTTGAGGTGACCCATCATAAATCACATGGGGTAACCCCAATGGTTGATACATGAGAAATATCTCATATATCCATGTTGTTATTAGTATTATTGGTCCCATATTATTCTTCCCTCTAACTAGCATCTCGAATAAATCATGTATGAGATAGAACTAGATGATAAAACCTAGATCATATAATACTCCCTCCTCTAGTATCATCCTAGTCAAGGCTACCATGAATAGTGGTACCTTTCCATCTAACTTGTGATAGAGCACTCACTATGTCACAAGGCCTATCACCACCTTTTAGAGGTCTAAAATCTATGATATCTACACGTCATCCATATTAACTCTCCATCCTCTAAGTATCATCTTTGATCCTATAGCCCATATAGCTAAGGCTCTCCTCTCCTTTAAACTATTCAATATCCCTATGGTCACTAGTGCTTCTACTATAGGTAGCTCAAGGATGGCATGAACATCCATTAGTGTGATACCCACCTCTATCACATCCTCATCTACCTCCCATTTGAAGGTGTTAGTCAATCATTCCTAGCATCTTAAGAACATGAATAATAGGTCAATAATGAGGGGGATCTTGCACATATCATATATACCTCCTAGACCCATAACTACTAGTCTATCTTGATTTCCATTTGATAATCTAACTAATAAATTTTAAACCCAAGACATGTCCACCAACCTCCAAAATCTTGGTCATATCTACAACCAAGAAACAACAAAGGATGTATTAGTTACTTTATGCCATGTATAATCACAATATATTATTTAAACATCATTTTTACAATTTTTAAAAATAGGCCTAATTACTTTTACATTATTCATTTTACTCATTTAATCCTATTTCTAGCTTACTTGGTCCTTCTTGCCTTTTTTGGTCATTTTAAGCCATTCTATCCTTCTTTTAGCTTTCTTCATGCTTTTTTATGAATATTCTAGTTCCCTGATCAACCTAGTTTGACCAAAATTTCCCTATTTTGTCATAGTTGAATTTAAATTCCAATTTAACCCTCTTATCTTACCCTCCATGGTACTGAGTTTTCATTATGGCCCTTATAGACTAGTTGCACACTCTGTTCTAGCTTTTTAGCCTATAGATTACACTAGGTCAACCCATACCTACTAGGTCAACCATATGGATTCTACTTTGTTTCACTCTACTAGGTTGACTTGGTCGACCTAGTGCATTATGTGTGTTGACCCAGTACATTTTTCCCAACATGTGCATTTCACTCATTTTCTTCCTAAAAAATTCCAACCCATTTCTCATCTTCCTATTTTC
Source organism: Torreya grandis (assembly GCA_037957365.1). Classification (NCBI taxonomy): domain Eukaryota; kingdom Viridiplantae; phylum Streptophyta; class Pinopsida; order Cupressales; family Taxaceae; genus Torreya; species Torreya grandis. The sequence continues at coordinate 890,913 of JARHVA010002993.1, forward strand.
TACCCTTAGAATCTAAGTTTTCTCAATTTTGACATATATAAATGCTTAACAACAAATTTTATCAAAAATTCACTTAATTTAATACAAAATTCCAAAATTGGTTTGAGATCCATAGTTGCATACCTGTAGTGCACCTGCTACCACATCTGGGTGTCCTCCTCATCTAGTATGCCATTCCCTCACCATCCTAGCCTTGTTTACTCTCATATCTCTTTTCTCTCTTTCACAATTCAAAGTGCCTTGTCTTTTCCCCTATTTAAAACACTTTTTAATAAATACAAATCTTTTAATTATTGTCATACATATCCTTGTTTTGCCTCTATCTTTATTTATGAGCATCCACTTTAAAAACCATAAAATTCATTAGAATCATGATGATGTAGAGATTATTTTCCACTATCATATGTCTATTTTCTAAAAAATTTAATTTTTGGCTATTTTTTTGCACTAACTTCTATAGGTTCTCCTAGTGTACTCTACATTAGGCACTTTCATTTTTTATAGTCTACTTCTTTATCTACAACACTAAGGTAAGTTAAAGGTATGTGTTTTCAATATAGTTATTTCTTTTATTTTATTTTATACTTACTAAATCATACTTACCATCAACATTGTGTGTTATTATGTTTTCTTCCAAAGAACCATCTCATGTTACACTTATGTGACACGTGATGAGATTCGATTGGGGCATATTTATACACATAATATTTTTAATTTTTATTTGATTACTAACACTTCATATCTTGCAAGAATTTATTAAGTCTCAATCTCTTTGAGTGCACACCTTAAGGGGTGCACTAGGAAAGGGGTGGGTAGACCATCAATGCTTTGTAAGATTGTTGATCCTTTTTCCACTTGCCATCTACACTCTAGCCTCATGAAACCATTAAACCCAAGCTTATTATTCTTAGTTCTACCTATTACTATCATTTGATATGTTTTATCCTTGATTTCTTACCTTAACACCCTTTTGACCTATTAGTTGTGCTAGGTTGACCAAGTTGACATAGCATAGTTTAGGGACCTTTTCTCTCTTTTGGTTTGTTGGCCTCTTAGCCGACCTAACACAAACCTAGTGATTTAGACCCAAAAAAATGCTAGGTCAACTAGGTCAACCTAACACAACTAATATATTCAAATGATTTTATGGTAAGATTATACTATATACAAGGTTATTTACCACCATTTAAATAAGAATGAATAATTAAGCAAATAAGTGTAAACAAACATCTACTTATTGACCATTCTACTTGGGGAATAAAGCTTTAAGGTTCAATACTTTATTTGGAACTTTGATATAATCTTGTGGATAAGTCTTTTATATTCTTGGATAGGTTTTGTAACTTAGAGATTATTTATCTTAGTTATCCTTACATACCATGACAATCTCTTGTGAAGCACCTTGGCCAAGGAGGAGATTGAGGCTCAATAGGTTCATCTTCAAAGGTAAGTATTCATAAATGTATTCCTCTTTTGTAAGAGTAGATAGATAGTGCATTTGTATTATTCTCTTCCATGTATTAGGATTAAATATACATTGATGTGAGTATATGTCTTTTATACATGTTTAGTTTAGTTTTTTATTTGTTTTATCTCTAACCCCCACTTTGTGTCATAAGATTTGGTGTGCACTGATTAGATTTACTTTTCTTGTTATTAGATTAGTGAAATATTAAATCATAGGAATATTTTAGGGTTATTATGTGATTGTGTTAGACTATAGGCTTTGGAACCCTACCTCACATGGTGTGTTGTGACAAGTGATCCCCTAATCAGGTCTAGCAGATCCTCACATTGGTCATGCTCCTACTTAACAATTGTATGCCCCTCAATTGAAATTGTAGGTGTGCTCTATCCCATCAGATCTAGGATTGATTTATGGACATGATGCCTTTATGATTTCATACAAGATATACCTATGATAAAACACTAGGAAAGCTTTACCAAGCTCTAAAATTATGCTCCCTAATATCAGAAGGATGAATGGTTACAAATTAGGAAATTCATCATGAGGCTAATGCCTTAGATTGGTTGTGAAGTAGATGTTCATAGACCAAATACCATGGATAAGGTTTTCAATAAAGTTGTTAAGAAGGATTAAAAGTTAAAATTACTTACAAAATTTAGAGACATGTACCAAAAGAAATTGGGTGACCCAAAAACTAATTTCAAAAATAAAAATTGAAAGCGTAACATGAATTCAAAGAACATATTTAGTAATGAAAATACAATGTTTAGAAACACTTATGGGAATAAGAAACTTGGTAATGTTTTCAAGGAAGGATCCAAAGGAGGTATCCAAATGCAGAGAAACAAATCCCTTGGTGGATGTTTCATGTGTGTATAAGATCACTATGTTAAGGGTTGACCTCAGTGGAATATAATGAGAAAGTTCAATAACCCTTTTACATATTCTTCACATCAAGGAAATTTCTAGTAGTGAATCCCTGTAGATGATGAAAATTTTCAAGTTAAGTTATAAGCCTCCCACATAAAAGGGTTAGGTACTTTTTTTGGACATTCTATTTCATTTTTTATAGATATTGAAGCTGATAAATGTTTTATTTCTCCTAGTATGCTAAATAAACTACCTAGGAAATTAGGTCACATGGAAAATGATTAGATGGTACATCATAATAATTAATCTAAAATCAAAGTAGAAAAATGTATTTTGGAGGTAGAGGTAAATATACTTGAATTTACTATAGTATTGAACTTATTTTTTACTCTGTTAGGATCATATGGCATGATCCTAGTAGTGAATTGGTTTTAGAAGCATAACATAAAGGTTGATTATTTTTCAAATAATTTTGAATGGTTGGATGATTTGGTAAATCAAACCCAAATATAAGGTGAAAATAAAGGATTGAAGTTAAGGCAAATCTTAACCATTTAGCTAAAGAAGGCTCAACAAAAAGGATGTCATGTGTTCATGGTCAAGGTGGATAAAACTAAAGAAACCAAAGAGAATACCTTATAATATTATCCCATTTTATAAAAAATTAAAGACACATTTCTATAGGAATTACATGGATTACCTCCTAAAAATAATTTGACTTCATGATTGACATCATTCCATAGTTGAAGCCTTAATCTAGCCCCCTACAAGATGACAATGAAAAATCTAGTTGAATTTAAAACTTAGCTTCATTAAATGTTTTTAAAGGGTTAATTTGGCTAAGAGTTTCACTAAGGGGTGAATTAGTAGTATCCATGAATATTAAAGATGAGGCTCTTTTCGTATTCATATACTAAAATAGTTAAATAAGGCAACCATTAAGAGTAAGTAGGAAGGATGAGAGAAAGTAAATAATGAGGAAACTAAGCGAGAAAAATATTTATATATTGTAATTACTCTATATCTCAATGTAATTTGCCTTTGGACATAATAATTTAGGAATCATAGTAATTTCCTCTTCCAGTAGATTTTCCCTACACATATTGGGTTTTCCAAATCAAAACTTCTTCATCATTTATCTCCATGATTCTAAGTTTTATTTACGTTTGATATTTTCTAAGATTGATCTAAGATAAGGGAATCATCAGTTAATAATCAAAGAATAATAAATTCCTAAAACAAATTTTAGGACAAGTATGGGAAATTAAAATTCATATTCTTCCTTTTGGATTAACAAATGTGTTGTCCCTCCCAAAATCTATTCTCAAGAAACCTATGAGATTGGGCTCCTTTGAGGAGACTTAGATGAAAATAAGGGACTTACATCCTCTCATTTTGGAATTATTTCTGAGATAATCTAAGTCATGAGTTGAAGGTATTGGGATATATTAGATAGCCTACTTGGAATAGATCTCCAAGAGATGTAGTGTTATTACTAGAGACTCAATACTAGTTTTCTCACTGACACAAAAATTATAAGTGACTAGTTGATATAATTACAATGGATCAAATTCTTGGATATACTATGTTTCACTTCATAATTTCTAAAAAAATGGGGGAAGATTACTCAACAACACAAAAAACATAAAAAGAGGGAGAGGGTAAGGCATAGAAGAAAGCCTTTTGAATAAATGGGAAACACAGTCACTTCTGGACCCAAATGTACCCAACTACAGTTGCACCAATATATGATAATTTTCATGATGGTTCAAGATCTAGTCATAGAGAGAAAGAGGCTCATGAAAATGGAGAAATAATTAATTTAGATATTATTTTAATGGAAAAATATGAATAGTCTTGTTCTTAAACATACACATTTCCTAACAGATTTCAAAGAAAATCAAAGAATCAAAGAACTTAATTAGAATAGATAACACTCATCCTAATTAGTGTATGAATATTATATAAAAACATATCTAATATCCATAAAATTAGTGTCAATCCATTAAAATAATAAAAAAGTGGAAGATATCCATGAATCAAACACATTTGAACTAAAAAACATTTAGCATTAATTTGGCAACATTTATTTATAATAAATTCCACCCTTTCAAAATATTACATAATAGTATATATATAAGGGGAATGAGGCCCATATCGTAGTAGAATGGATTCCCATTCTAGGCCATCATGGCCTGAAATGGTTATAACAAAATTATACTAAAAGATCCATATCCAAAAATAAGTAGAATAGAATTCCATGGACCCACTAGGAGAGAATTAAGAGGTTGGAGATGGGCCACTTCCCAATTGCTTGAGACATGCCTCTTCAACTACCAACATGATTGTCATAAATTTAAACTATTAATCCAATTTGTTCAGGTTCATGGGAGGCTTCTGAAAGGTCACCTCAACTTGGGCCAATGATCATTCATGGAGTTGGAGTGGAGCCTCCAAATAAACCTTGAATTTATACACTTGGTTGATGCTTATAGTTGACTGAGTTACTAGATCTAGAATTAATTTGGTCCTAACTTGGTTGGATTTTTCCATCATTCTCCACATGACCTAGTTGAATTAAGACATATTGACTTAAAATTCTTCTCTGTCTAGTAAGGTGTTGTCTAGGTGGAATAAAATAATAACATTGACCTCTTTGAAATAGGTCAAAATCTTCTCCTTGCTCTTCTATAAAGGTTCAATCATTTTTTGTTCCATGGTCATCCACTCCTAAATTGAGGTCCTCATATTCCTGACATAAGTTTGATAGAGGTTTAGATCCACTAGTAGCATAATATTGAGCTTTGAGAACATGCCCTTATGAATTACCATGACAAGTTTATTACACTTGTTATCCATATCATAAATCCTCTCCATGTATGCTTTAGTTCACTATATGTGTTATTTACTCATGGACAAGGCTCTAGTCACCTCTTTGAGAGTTGGAAATAATTATGTAAGGGACTTCTTGACTTAAAAAATTAGATCCATTGAGAAAATGCTCCTCACTTGTGATCTAAGTTCTTTGAATTTCTCCCTCATGTCCTCCATGAGCTTCTAAGTTAGTTTATTAGTATCCTAGAGTAATGATATAGGTTCTTCAATCACTTTCTCCTCCCTGTTAGATGTCCTCACTTGGTGAGGGAGAAGAGGTCATACTAAATTATCCATACCATTGGGTAACCTTCTTGAGTAAACCTCTACATAATAACCCTCTTCATGCTCTTGGTTGATCTATAAAAATCCCATTAGACCTCTAGGTCACCCTGATATATCATTTATGGTCTCTACTTCTATAGGTGATAGGGGCCCAATGCAATTTAATCCTATAGTAATTCTAAAGATAGTAGAAGAGGATGAAGGTGGGATGGTAAAAGTAGAGGTAGATGGTGGAGGCCCAAGTGGAGGAGGGATGGATGGAGAATAAGGAAGAAAAGAGTGGAGGTTGGGGCATATGAGTGAAAGGAGGAAGGGTGAATGGGGATCCCCAAGGGAACAATTAGGCATGTTGTTGGTTAGGGGTCATTTTGACCTATAGACTAATGACACCCAATAGTGGGGTGTTTGATAAAAATTAGGAAATTGGTTGGTTAAATCCAAATATTTAAAGGCACAAGGTGATAGAGAAGGAAGACTAGGGAACAATAGGAAGAACATGTTGAATAAAATCCTAAGAGGGATCTAACTTTTACCTTTTCTTAGATCTCATCAGTTAGAACTACACTCATAGTTGAATAAAGTGTGATGGAAATTAGGATATAAAATGGAGTCATGGAAAAAATTAACTTCTTCCTATTTTAAGGCATTAATATTGAACTAACCTACATCATAGTAATTGAGGGAGTTATGGTAGTTCTTATTGTCAAAGAAACCTATACTACTAGAGGAATATCTATAATAACTATGGAATTAGGATCCACTTGAATTGTACATATGGGTTAACTTATTTTTGAGGTGGCATTTAGGGTAATTGAGGTGAGGAAATGGGAAGTGTTTTCACTAGAAGGTAATTAATGGTGTTGCCAAAATGGTAGGCATAATGTATGCTGGCATTATGAAATTAGGAGCCACCAAAATCTAGACCTTCCCTAGAGATACATGAGCTATTTAAACTAAACTAGATACTCTTGGATACCTAAGGTAGACTATGGATATTCTTATAGGTTAAATGGTTTGAGTAGAGGGGAATTAGGAAGTAAAGATATTGAACATGGATAAAACTAGGGGAACCTAAGTGAATTATGGAGTTAGTGTAATGGGAATTAGGGAGGCCTCATTAGAATAGGCTTGGAAAGAGTAGGGAATCCTATGGATGGTTTGATGGGTTGCTAAAGGATGGTGGTAGTGGGGCAAGGAATCTTCAAGGGTGCCCTTGTTGGTCCCACTTCAGGATTGATTCAAGGTTGTTATTGATGTTGAAGTGCATCACTTGCATTGTCTTTGATTGAGTAACCTATGGAAGTGGAGGTTGTAGAGCTGGAACTAAGATTGGGGAAGGAAAATCTCATGGAGGAAAGGGCATAGGGATCCGTTGCATGATTATACTAGATATGTGGGGTGTATTTTCATGCACGTCCTCTCCCAACTAAATTGGCATGGGCTAAAAGAGTTGTTGTGGTGAGAGTGACTATATTATCAAATCTTGCAAAGGTGGTAGAACCCTTTATTCAAAGAATGGTCTATATTGGGCCTTTTCCCCTTCTTTTTTACTACTTCTATCCTCACTAGTACCTCAATGCCACTAGATAAATTAAGGTGAATGTCATCATCCTCATTTGGCTCATGGTCATATACAATGTTGAGTTGGGTTGTGTACCTCACCATATTAGTGTTGATGATCTCTCAAGGATCCCATTCTCTATGCTTGGCCCTTCCTAGGGTGTAGAAATTCTTATTCTTCACCATCTTTCATAGAGAAGTTAGATTTTTGTTTTTATAATGGCAAATGAATATTGGGAAGTCTTGAAACACATTATATATATAATTAAGTGAGTAACTCATGATAATCTTGACCAATTGGTAATAAATTTATTAATTTAAGAGGTGGTTTGGGACCTAATAGTAAGAGGAGAGGGTCTTATTAGATTCCTTCCACCTGGATGATGGTGTGATCTCTATAGTACCATTAAGATTTTATGGGTAGGAGTGTCTTATTTCATTTGAGATTCACACCATGAGCTTCTTGTTAATGTCCATGTACACCTTGGGGTATAAGTACTCACATATATCTTAGACATGGTTCCTATAATGATGCAAATATAACCTATATAAAATTACATAAACCATAGAGCTAGAACGGTTCATGGTGGGAACACAAAATTTTAGAATGTGAGGGTGGCATAGACCATGTCCATGAGATAAATCAATATATAGAAGGTGCCACCCCTTTAGGAATCATTAATTCCCTTGAACATGTTGAAGTTGATGAGGATTTTAATGTCTGAGACTCCCTTCCCTTCAAGGATGATGCTTAATAGGGGAACCTAGAGGATGTTAACATGCACAAGATATTTCATTTTGTACTCTAAATCAACAACATCATTTCAACATGAAATACTTCCTAGAAGAGATGGATGGGGTAAGCTTTTATTTTCTCCTTCATAATCCATTAGTCTAGATATATTGGAGAACACCATAGATTTTATCCATGTCGGTCCATGTGTCTACTATGTAAGCTAGGGTGTACTATAGGAGATTATAATATTGATTTGAAAAACTCTAGATATGTTTGTAATCTTGTTTTAAGACCTTGTGAAATATAATAGGTCCCAAATAGTGTCATGCTCATACACATAGGTTTGAAACATGTTTTTGAAGAGATTGACACACAAGAAAAAAATGGGTTTGTTAGTTGCCTTGTGTAATATTGATTCCCACAGGATAGCAAACTCATCAAGGAACTAGAATCATCTTTACCATCATCTGAGGTGGGCTTATACACATATTCTATTTCCATAAATACTTTGTTCTATTACTCAAAATGAGTCATATTTGATGAAAAGGTGGTATCTTTGTATTTGGGCTCAGGTTTGGGATTAGAAGATGATGTAACCATGGGTGAGAGTTGGGATTTGTTTGACATGGAATTATAAGTTTGAGGGAAGTAATGAAAGCTCGAGAGGGCACTAAGAGGAAGGATAGTTAGGATTTTGGAGTGGTGATGATAAATAATATCACTTTGAGGAATAGTAGGGATCCAACAATATCTCTCATATTAATATAATTTGGAGTCTTACCTTGAATAAATTAAAATTAGAGTTGGTGGAAAAATCCACTTGAATGTTTCTTTATCTAATAGTAACTAGAGGATTTTGAAAACACATTCCTAGCTTAGATTTGGTTATGTTGAAAAGACACTTACAAATTGTCGAATTAGAACCAGTTACCCAAATTGATAAATGTATGGGCATAGTAGGCACATGCCTACCTTAGCCTTTACAATGCCTCATGTATCTTCTAGTTGGGGTGCTTTAAATTTTTTGGTTAGGAAATTCTCTATATGATATACTAAATAGGTGTAAATAGGTGCCACTATTTTTCCTCTTTGTGCACTAGGGTTAGTCATGAGGACTTGCCAAGTACCTATGTCACTTCATTAGTGACTTATGACTCCAAATGTACCTTTATTTTACTTAGGCCATTTCAAACCATTTTTAAATTTTTCATATAGAAGTGACATGTGGTTATTTGTAATTGGTCTAGGTCTTGAGTGTACTTCCTTTCTATATTAATCAAGATGTCCCATCCCTTTCTATCATTTTATACAAAAGTACTACATGGTAGGCTATGTTTCATTAGGATCTACCAACACTCTGATAGCTTTGACACCCTCACAAGAATGATAACTATTATAGGCTCCACATAATAGCATATCATTTTGGGGCTCTCCCAAGGCTCTGACATATTTGATGCCCCTAAGAGATTGATAACTCTGATAGGATCCATGCATTGACATCTCATTCACTAAGCTTTCTCATGGATCTGACATCTTTGACACCCCTAAGAGACTGATATTTAAGAAAAAATCCATATGATAACATCTCATTCATCAAGATTTATTGGGGATATGATGCCTCTAAACTCCCCATGAGCCTAACAACTTTGAAGGGCTCTATGTGGTATCATCTCATTCATTTGGATCTCTCAGGGATATGACATATTTGACTCCCCTATGAGACAAGCAAATATGAAATGATCCACATGGTAGCATTTCATTCATCATGTACCTATAAGATTTATGAAAAGTGACCAAATGTGAAAAAGAGCCATACAATTAAATTAAACCTTACCTATTTATTGACATAGATCCATGATATACCAAGCAGGCCCCAAGGTGATGTCATCTTAGGAAAACCTACATATTTTTAATCCTATGAATCAAGGGATGGAATATTATAGGCATAGGTGACTATAAGGATTCCATGATGACATCCTCATTCCATGAATGTCATGAAATACTCAGCTAGTCAAGGTGGAATGTGGGTTCAAATTTTTACATAGTTAGGGACTAGGTGCAAGATCTAAGATCTAAAATTTTTGAGTTGATACTTTTCAAAAGGGTCCCCTTTTCTTCTATGAAAAAGGGGTCATGTTGTACACACCAAAATACACCAATAATATTCATGATCCTTATAAATAATGTGTTTAGGGATTATTTAGATCAGTTTGTGCTCATTTTCCTTGATAATATTATGATTTATTCTAAGAGTGAATAACAACATGTTGAGAGTTTGCATCTAGATTTGTAACATTTGTGGAAGTATAAGTTCTATAAAAAAATTTCTAAGTGTGATTTATTTCAAAGGATGGTGAAATATTTAGGTCATATCATTTAAGTTGAGGGAATATCAATAGATCCTACAAATATTAAATCTATCATGGAATGGATAACACCTAAAAGTGTCTATGAGGTGGGTAGTTTTATGGGTTTAGCTAGGTATTATAATAAGTTTGTACTCGATTTTTAAAAAATAGTTAACCCAATCACCTATTTGCAATATAAAGAGTATCATTTTGTGTGGAGTGAGAAGTGTGAGGAATCCTTTCAAATCCTAAAATATATGCTTACCTTAGATCTGATACTATGAGTACCAGATCTAAATGGTCATTTTTTTATGATAATAGATCCTTTTGGGGATGGTTTAGGTGGAGTATTAATGCATGAAGACTTAGTAGTAGCATATAATTCTAGGAAATTGAAGCCTTATGAGGCTATTTATGCTCCATATGATTTAGAATTGGCTATAATATTACATACCTTATAGGTATGAAGGTATTATTTGATGGGTAAATTGTTTGAGCTCAAAATAAATAATTTAGGGCTCAAGTATATTTTTACTCAACCAAATATGAATGTTTGACAAAGATATTGGTTAATGTTTTTGTGAGATTATTATTTTGACATTAGCTATATAAAGGCCAAATAAAATAAGGTTATAGATGCTCTTAGCCATATAAGGTACATAAAGTCAATGGATTCTATTAGAATCACCTTCTGAGATCAAGTTTTGAAATTCTCACTAGGAGACAAATTTTATAAGCAAGTCAAGAAATCCCCAATAGAAAACCCTCAATATCATAGGTATAAAATATTTCATTTTGAGAATGATGGACTTATGATATTCAATGGAAGGATCTATGTGGAAGATACAGATAACTTGAGAGTAGATGTTTTTGAGTTGTATAATGCTCCTTATTTAGGTCATCTAGGTGTAACAAATATCATGGAAGAGCTAAAACTATTGTATTTTTGGAAAGGAGTCAAGAAAAATGTAACTAATTTTGTGTCTAGATGCTTGGAATTTTAATGATTTAAAGTTAAACATGTTCATCCTGCTAGGGTGGTGTACACACATAAAATTACAGAGTGGAAATGACAAGTCATCAATATGGAACTTTTCCAAGGGCTTCCCATTCTAAGGAATCAACATGGTATGATTTTGGTGGTTTTTTATAGACTCACTAAGATAACACATTTCATCTTGAGAAATTTGAATGCACCATTGTTATAAAAAATGTTTGTTAAATAAATTTACATATTTCATGGGTTTCTATAGAAAATAATTTATAATAGATACCCTCATATGACCTCAAAATTTTGTCAAACCCTTAATGTAGCTTTGAGCACATAGTTGCACTTTAGTATAACCTACCATCCTAAAATACATGGGAAAATTGAAAGGATCAATCAGGTGTTGGAGGACCATTTAATAATGTATTGCATGGATCAATAATACAAATGGTAGGAATACATTCCACTAGTTGAGATTATTTATAACAATTCATTTTAATCAACTTTGAAAATGACTCCATTTGAAGCTTTGTATGGTAGAAGGTGTAGAACACCTATCAAATGGGATAAATTAATAATGGTTTTTTAGACAAGATATGCTTGTTGAGATGGAAGAGAAATTAAATTTAGTTAGGCAAAGATTGGATGAAGCTAATGATAGGCAAAAAATCTTTGGTGATTTGAAAAGAATAGCAAGGTAGTTCTTAGTTGGAGATAATTTTTCTTCAAGTCAAGCCTCAAAATAGATTTATTAAGTTTATAAAATCATCCAAATTAACACCTAGATATGTGTAACCCTTTAAGGTTATATAAGTGATAAATCTTGTAACATAAAAAATTGATTTGACACTAGCCTTAGTTCATATTCATAACATTTTCCATGTATCTTATCTAAAAAGTATGTAGCCAATCCTACATAAGTTCTTGATTGGAATGCATTATAGGCTCTAGATCTAGGATTGCTAATAATAGAGCCAATAAAAATGCTTGATACACACAAGCATATCCTACATAATAGAGAAGTATCATAATTCAATTTCTAATAGGACCAATATTTTGAATATAATGCCACTTGAGAGAATTATGAGGAATTTCATGGGTTGTTTCCTTATTTTTTTGAGTGATATTTTCTTTTGAACTCATTTTATTTTATCAAACATGTTTATTTATAATAAAGTCATTGGAGCAATGCTATATTTAAGGGGTGGGAGTATGTTACATCCTAACATAACCTTAACAAATAGTTTTTGTTTTAATTAGTAATTATGATCATTGATTTGTTAGTTGATGGTTTATGAAATTATATATATACACTCTTATGGTTAAACTATTATACTTTATAGTTTATATATTAATTTAAAACATTAATGTTTAGCTGATAACATATGATTGTGATTTATTTTTTGATCTTTTGATGCAGATGATACAATGGTATTATTATCAATTACTGTTAGTTATTTATTTTCCATGATTACACTAATAATAATGAATTAACTACCATTTACTTGACTAAGTTGGATGAAATACTGTATCACCCTCATTGAGTGGTATAAAAAAATTATCATAGATAATATAGACCCATGAAAAAACATGGGCAAGATAAAATTTAGGAGAGAGTAATAAAGAAGAGAAATGGGGAAAGGAGAGGCATGCCAATTTGGAGGAAGACATGGAACATCAACAAGATGAATTGGTGAAAATAGTTTGAGAAGAGAGGGATGACTACCATTTTCTTCAAGTACTAATCAATTTATGTTTTAAATTATTAAATATAATTTTTTTGTGGTTTTCTTATGATTTTTAGTTGGGTAGCAAGTTGTAATTACTTCCTTACTATTATTAGCCTATGGATTTCATAATACAAGAAGGATTTAAAAAAACCCATTTTGTTTGGGTTAAATACATAATAGAATATGGGTTGTGGAAAATGGTAGCCTTATCCCTATTAAAACTTGTGACTATCACTACCCTATATAACATAGAGGATTTTAGGTGCATGTTTGTCTTAAATTGTTATCACTATTTTAAATACATACATACATATATACATGTATAAAAATGAGGATGTATTCATCCTTATGGATCTATGGGTGAGAGTTTGATTTCCCTCATAGATCTATAATAATGAATACTAGCTGGTCTTAGTTCCAGAGTATGTTATAATGGCTTTTAGGTCATCAAAAATATTTTCTTATTACCAGAGTATGTTATAATGGCTTTTAGGTCATCAAAAATATTTTCTTTTCTCAAGGTTACTTTCCATTTGTTTTACTTGACTATAACCTCCAAAAATGTCCATATGGGAATAAGGACAAATGTTTGTGGCTATTTTGATTAATTAAATTAGTTGGTAGATGATAATAGACTTTTAAATACTTTTTAAAACTAGTTTATAGAGTAAATTGATACTTTTTAATGTTATTATAAACCTATGTTGGTTGAAGCTTCATTTGAGCTGTAGGTTTCTATCAAAGGGTTAAGAAAATTAGTTTTATATTATTTTATTTGCATCCATGCAATTTTTTACCTATTTGTGTTATAGTTAATGTTATTTTTATTTTTAATTTATAGAGCCATAGAACATATCATGAAATTAGTGCATGATATTGATTTTTTTTATGAAGTTTTCTAAAGAATAATTATTAATAGTAATTGTAGAACTATAGGATACAACTGAGACTATAATGTGTTAACAAGTTTGTAACCCTTTGATAACTCACTAAGAAGAATATTAAGCTAACAATACCTTAATACAATGTTATTCAGTAGGTAGAATGCCTCAGGGGTGAATATATATGTAATTCTCTTTTGAATCATAATTGGAATGATTTATATTGTTAAATAATACAAGTAGGCATGTTAATTACATTCATGATGGTTAGGGACTCAGATTAAACAAAAATTCATAATAGGTTATATATAACTTAAGCTTAATTTATATGGCTTATAATATAAAAAATTACTACATCTTGTGAGTAGTTGAGGTAAGAAATGAATATTAAGAGGTATCAAATGATTTTTATGAGTATATTGATCTAAACACAAGACAATAAATAAAAACATAAACTCATACCATTTAGGATATTATGATAACAATAATTATTTGATGATATATTCAAATTTTTTTATATCATTTGATCTACTATATAGTTGAATACTTGTTATTAGGAATTAAGTGAGAAAACCTATGATAAGGCCAATTTGCCTAGAAATAAGATGAGATTTATGTATCTTTGTTCAAGAACAACTTAATATTATTAAAGTTGATTATTTGGGATTATTAAACATTTTTATGTATTCTATAGGTGGTATGTTATTGGAAATTATGTCTTTCATGGTGAAATTTCTATGTCTCTATTTCTTTGTTTTTAAGACCTCATAAAGTGTGATATTGATGTATAGTTACTATGTGAGAATGAATTTGAATGAATAAGATACACTTTTGTGAGTTTTACAAATATTCATACTTCACATTAAGGGATGATAGGTGATATTAGGTAGAATAAATTACATAGAATCACTCATCATCAATTAATGTGAAGGACAATGTTTTTCTTTAGTAGAGAGTATGGTTATGTGTGAATTTGACTAAGCTTTGTGGGAAGTCTTAAAAATATAATAATTTTTTTTGCCAAAGTAATGTTATAGCTATATACATTTTCTATCCATTATAATTTCTAGTTTACATGTGTGTATGATGTCATAAAAGATAGAGGATGTATTCCATGGTTTCTAAGATTGTTGAATGTAAAAGTGACTATACTACACACAATTATACTTTAGTTCTTGATGTCCACATTATACTTATATTCCACTTCATGAGGGTAAGGGCCACTCCAATGGGGAGATGTGTAGTAAACTGACATTTTTTGATTGTAGGAAAAGCACCTAGATGATGCTCTCCCACTCTATAGTTGATCAACCACTGTTGATGCATACTCGTGACTATTGTAGTAATATATGAGTTACCTTATAAAGCTCTTTAGTATTTTTTTAACTTGGAACTATTTTATTATATGAGATATTCCATAGAGACTATAAAATTATACATTTGTGATCTATTATGATTATTTAAAGCAGTGGTTATATATTTTAAGTATAGTTATTGGTATGCATTTATTGAAAGGTTGTACCTCTTATTTATGTACATGATATGTTGTATAGTCTTATAATATCTTCACTATTGGGACCCTATCTTGGGATTGTTATTAATTATTTGATCAATGAATTATTGTATATTTTTCAAATGTTTTTATTAATGGTAAAAGTGAGTTTTTTGGAAATAGGGACTTTACCCTTTACAAAATAAATTGAAAACATGGTCTTAAAAACCAGATATAACAAAAAAGTTTGCAGAGAAGCAACCAAAAAAAAAAATAACACTATAAAAACAATAAATAAGAAACAACTTCCACTTCAGCTACACAAAACAAAGATGTATCAGGACCCTTCAAAACTATTTTTTCCTTTGCAATCTGAAGGTCATGTTAAGATATTTTAATTTATTCTTTTCTCTACCTTTCTTTCTATTTCTCACTAATGTCCAAAATCCTCCTTCCCCTACATTTGATACAACAGGGATGGAGTCTCCAAGAGTATATATTGGTTTGTAATTTAATAGAGATTCCCTTGCTAAAAGATATTATTTAGAACCTAGGGAATGACTTTTTTCATTTAATTCTTCCTTATGAAAGTCTACATTTATTTGATCTATAAACTTAATCTTTTCATCCATTGAAGTACCAACAAAACTTGGAACCAATTCTTCATATTTACTTTCTACTTCTCTTGGAATGTCCTCATCTTCATTATTAGAAACAAATATTTTAAGATGGCTGGGAAGAGAACCCTTCCACCAAGAGGTCTCTTTATTTATTCATGATGTTCGACATGAACCTTATAAATGACCTATATCAAAACATTTCTACATCTAAATGGTACTCCTTCATAGTCAAGAAATTGGGACTAGATCTAGTTGTGAACCTTCAAATCAATGGACTCAAGGATTTTAGATACATACTTACAAACTAGGATTCAAGCATAGGTAATGTGGAGATAATCTGATGTAGTTACATCCACTTCCATGAATTATCCAAAATCTATTCATATAGATAATAATGCAAATTTAGACCAAAATTGAAGGGGAAAGTAAGGAAGATGCACCAAAACTAGTCTAATATTGAAAGATTCAGTTAATGGGTTGAAGGAAGGAAGCTAAGGCTTTATCAAGAGGAGATGTTTATCTATGTTCCAGATCTAATCTTACATGATAAAATTTTGATCTTCAAGAAGATTAAAAATTGATATGAATAAAACTCTAGCACCAAGATAAATATATAAGGTATCTTTCATGAAGGGTCACCAATTTTCCAAAATAGACTTATGGAGCACCAAAAGGCTTGGCCAAAGTTGGTTAAATCTACATATTATCTCATTATCAACAAACCATTATTCATTTTCAATCACATCTTCAAGAACTTTTTCCTCAAAGGAAAAAAAGAATATTTTATTGGTAGGTGCCACAGGCTTGTAATCCCTCTTGGATGCCACTTCTGTAAAGGAATATTTTTTCATAGAAGGTTGATTTACCAACCTTGAATGTGCCTTCCCTATTTCCTTAGAAATAGAAATTTGCTTTGCCTTTTTAGGTAATATATCTCTATCCTTCACCACCAATCCATCTTATTATTTTCATCTAGTTTAGATGCTTCCATAACTATCATCTGCATAGAACCTTGAAGCACTCCTACCTCATCGAAAGGAAAACTAAGCACCACTGCTATAATGTGATAAATTGGGAGAGACCCTCCTAATATGTTCACTATTGAATTTATTACCACCATATCAGTTGTTGTCACTATAGAAATAGTTACCACCATTAATTTTGCATAATGATTAGGGTCTACAAAATGAATAGGTTTTGTATAACTAGTCATCATGGTTGGTCTGCAAAACTTAAATATCCTTGGAAAATATTTTTCAAATGTTGTATTCAATTATCTTTAAATTTTAAATAGTATTTGATAACCTAAATAATGTAGAGACTATAAGAATATAAAATAATATATTTATAAATAAAAATAAATAAAATTATGAAGTTTTAACCTTGGAACTAGTGGGGTTCTAACACAACCATTGAGAAACTTTTTTTGACAATTTTTTTAGCCTCAAACAGGATCATCTAAAGGAAAAAAATAACATTTTAATTTTATTTTTAGTTTTCAAAGAAATTTGCATGTTTTTTTATATAACTGGACATGAACTTGTAGTTGTATGTCACCCTAAGATTATTTTAGATATGTATGATAATAAGGGATGTTTGGTTGACCCATTTGAGCTTGAATTCAAAATTACTAAAAATAGTAGGTTTTGAAAAACTACTAAAAATAAAAAGTTTAATTAACTCTAGGATTAATTTTTCTTTTAATATCATGTTAGTTTTACATGAATATTATATCAATGATTTATGTATAAATAAAAAAATTTATGTATTATTTTAGAATAATGATGAAGAATTAGTGTTCTATTTTGTTACACGACATTTATTCTTTGTAAATTTTAAATTATTTGTAAGTTTTAGATTAAGGTAAAAGCAGGTTTTGAAGGGGCCCCGAAACCCTGTTACAGAATTAAGAAAGATAAGGCGTTAACAAGCACTAGGAAAGACATTCCTGAAACCTACTAAAAGTAGCAGCATCCTACGATATTTCAGAGATTACATCTATGTTCATTATACATTCTGCCCCCTAATTTCCATTAAATGATTGATAACTATTTTTTAGGGGTAAAATCCAGAATTGTTGCCTGCCTTCCATCAGTTATATTCTGCTTGCTTTCTAGCTCTCTGATTTTCCTTATGGGTCTTCTTCCAGGCTTGTCTGGCCAACCAACATCTAGTTTCTCTTTTGAAATCTGCCCATCTCTTTTTCCAGGTTTATCCGTGATAGAAACAACGTGTTTCGCCTTCATTTGCTGCTCTTTTTTGTTGCTTCTGGTTTCTATTCCCTTAGTGTTTGTCTTCTTATCAACCCTTTTCCTTTGGTTTGGAAGATATTTTAAATTTTCTCCATTAACAATCACTGGAATCTCTTCCAAAGGTGTTTCATTATCAGCCTGAATCTCCATTGGCTGAGGAGGATCTCTCTCCTCTATTTTATTCCCTATTTCAGCCATGATTTCTCCTTCCTCTAGCTCTACTTTGCCTTTTGCCTCTCTCCATTGATCCTCTACCCTTTGGTATATGACCATTTGCACTGATAAATCTGTCAAATCTTCTTTGCTTTGTGTGGGTAATATGATTTCTGCTTGCCTTCCATTTCCTTCTATCTCAAAATTTTCTTTCTCAAGAGAGATCTTTGTATCTACCTCAGGAATTAGGCCTTTAGAATCTTCAAAAGACACCTCTTTACCTTCCTCAGCATTTAAATCTTTAGTTTCTTCATTATCCATTTGTTCTTGTCCTTGACCCTCTTTGGGTTTCCAAACTTTCTTTTGCTGGACCGGTGGTTTTTTCCCAACCAAAGCACCATTAAGATGAGTTTTGTTTCTATTTGGACAGTTTTTAACCCAATGCCCCTGTTTCTTATAGGCATAACAAGAGTTGGGTAAATCTTCATAGAAAATTCCTTGAGATTTCTTACCAAGCTTGGAGATTAGATCCACTTTTTCTGGGAGCTTATTTAAATCTGCCACTTTAACATACATCCTCGCAGCTTGGAGTTTGGTTCTGGTTGTAGTTGCCTTGTCCAAAGCCACAAGTTCCCCAAAAGAACTGGCTATCCCTTTGAAAATGTCTTCATGCTAGAACTCTAAAGGGAGTCCAGGGAGTCTAACCCAAATGGGAGTAGTTAATAAAAATGAGTCTGAGAAATCCATGTTCAACTCCCATTTTTTGATAGTAAGAGAGCATTTTCCAAATGTCCATGGTCCTCCACACAAAACCATATTCATGTCTTCTTTACAGTTGAAGGTAAAGGAATAGAAACCATTTAGCATAGGTGCAATGACTATCTCTCCTCGAATGACCCATTTCCTTTTAACCATATTAGTAAGAGTATCTAGCTCTGGTCTTGCTCCTAAAAATTTACCTACTAAGGTGAAATCCATTGAGGACACAGAAAAATCAATAAGAGGATCTGGAATAAAAACTTCATACTCACCTTTCTCCCAGCAAGTATTTGCAGTCACTGGCGGGAAAGGAGATTTTCCAGTGCCTTTCTTACCAAGCAGAGATGCCCACGTCCTAAGTTCAGGATACCCTACCTTCAGCCCTTCTAAGGATATTTCCTTTTTAAAGTCACATTTGTTTTTCTCTTGCTCAGTTCCCTATTCCAGTCGGGATCCACTAGATCCACTACAAGGGTCATTTCCACAAAAAGGATTTACATTTTTTGCATCAATCACAAATTTTGATCCTGTATTCTTCTCAATCCCTTCTCCATTCCCTCCGGGGTCTATCCCGCCTATCTGAATTTCCACCTCCAGAATAGCTATTTCCAAATCTGGAGTTGCAGCCTACATACCTGCAGAGACAAGCTTTGGGGACGTGCCCAGCGCACCCACTGGGGACGTGCCCAATGCGCCCACTGGGGGCACACCCTGCGCACCCATTGTCATTCAAACTCTAGCCCGCGCAGTTTGTTCAAAATTCCAGCGCGCAGTCCGTTCGTGTGTTTCTAGGATAATGTTATGTTATATGATTTTTATTTATTGGACTCAACACAATCCCTAACTTAACTTGTTGCTAAATTATTTGTAAGTTATTAGTATATGTTTTGGAAATTTTGAGTGCTTGGCCCCATCATTATGCATTAAAGATAATCGTATAATTTTAAATTCAACTTCATTTTACTACATTATTCTTTTCTACAATGATTTTTTTAGAGAGGGAGAGAGAGAGAGATTAATTAAAAATCTATTTATATTTTTAAAGATCCTTTTTATGACATCCACATCCTTTGCAATCTAATCCCAAGAATTTTTAATATTTCACAAGGCCTAACCTTACAGCCTAAAATTTACTCAAATGAATATATTAAAATGATCCAAGAAATTAAAAAAGAGAGATAAGAAGATTATTAAAACTATTTAGTGGATTCATTAAAATAACAAGAAGTAAGCAAGAAGAGGAATAAAACCATTTTAAAAATGTTTCACAAGTTCATAATAAATTTATCTTAAAATGAATAAATTGGAAACAAAGAAGATTACCTAAAAACATCATAAACAAAAAAAAAGTACCAAAATTTCCAAATACGATAAATAAGGGTTTCTCACCACCCATCCTTTTGGAATCATCACATGAAAACCATGCATAGCTAATCCAAATCCAAAATTAAGGAGGCTTGCAAAATACCAAATTTACTTTTTATAAACCTAGTTGGAATATAAGGATGAATAAGATACCTAACAATGCATATATGAGGCTTTTCAAGTCACATCATAAATCTACACAACACACATACAACCTCAAAAAAATATAATACAAGAAATGACACCAAGGAATTCGAAGGGGGAAGACAAGAGAGGAAAATTTATATTATAAACTATTTTAAATTATCAAAATGGATTTCCAATCCATGCAACTATGATTCTTTCCAATTATAATACCTATTTGTACCTCCCAAATTAATCAAATGAAAAAGTGGCATTTCAATGTTTCTCAAGGTTTTACTTTTCAAGATCAAGAGTTAATATCAAGCACATAAAGAGGAGGAGGTGAAGACACATTGTTTACACATGTAAATCCATTGACAATAACATTGAGGGTATTTTTCCATAAATCATGAGAAAATATTCATCATCTCCCTCATTCCCCAATCACAACCTCCTTTACAAAACCCAATAGGTGGCATAATAGGGATTAAAACTCCCTAATAAAATCAATACAATAATAACCAAGGGGAATAAATATATTAAAAAAAAAAAAAAAAAAAAAAAAAAAAAAAAAAAGAACTTAGAAAAAGCCATAGTCCAAAACCATAAAAAATCGCATTATGCAACTAGTTTTTACTAGTTTCTAAAACAAGCAAGGATGTGATATTTTATAATAGTAAAAAATAATAAAATTAGTAATATAAACATGTTTAAGAGCATCCCAAAAAAATGGAATATGAGTCATACCTTAACTTACAAGCTCTCCTTTGAAAACTATTTATCAAAATCTCATCTTCCCAAGCATAAACTCCAAAATCCAAATGTATAACCCCAAGAAAAACCAATAGTTGGATTAAAAATAAGAAAGCACTCCAAAATCCTAAAATAATAAGGAATGGGCACATGTCATTACTGATCCCAAGAATTCAATAATCCCTCTTAAAAAATAAACCATTTTGTTACATGTGTATTTACTTTTATTACACAAGCGCTTGGTTTAGTTGCATAAGTAAAATGCACTTACACAACATTTACTAAATGTTTGGGCTTCATTAAAATGATATATGTTCAAGGATATTAATATGGGTCCTTAATGGCCTAAAAAATCAATTACCCTCTTAAAAAATTAGACTAACCTATAGGTATAGGTATTGGGTTTTAAATGAGTATGTAAGAGGTGTTTTTGATTGTCTTACACTCAAGGTTTTGGTGGGTGAAGGTACAAATTCTATTGGATTTGAGGGTTAGCCTAACCCAAGTTTATGGTCAAATATTGTTACACCCTTAACCATTATCATGTATTGGGAATTATGTGACCTACTTAATGCTAGCACAACCTTTTTCTTAGTCATATGATATATATATATATATATATATATATATATATATATATATATATATATATATATATATATATATATATATATATATATATAATTATGCTGATAGTCTTATTGTCTTATGGATTACCCATAGCCTTAGTAGAGTAAATGTAGGAAGTAGTGGATAACAATAAAGGATAATTTTATGAATTTTGTTCTTATTACAAGGTTTTGGATGTTTTCCCTCAAAGTGGATTAGTCATATATATATATATATATAATTTAATATCAATTTTAAAAGTGAATCTTCACTATTTTAATTCTAATATTGTGATATATTATTGTTACTCCACTCTTTTTTGATAGATGATGGATTTATCCCCATGTGATACCATGTGTATACAATATATTACCAATTACCTCAATAATACCCAACATCCATTAACAGCCTCGAGAATACAACCAACATCCATAACCAGCCTCATATGCCTTTCCAGAGATTGAAACCTAGGTGAGGCTTGAAATAACCAAGCCAATAAACCAACTCACCAACATATCATTAGATATTGTTACTCCACTTTGATATTTATGTTTCTATCAATTGCTATAAATTTTTTCTAAGTAATTTAATTACAAATGGTATCAAAACTTTAATTTGGGAAAGATTGGTCACTATATATTTGTGGGCCTTGATCAATGTCTATTCAATGCTATGGAAGGATTGAACAAACACAATTTTTGATGTGGATATATTTTAAAAAAATTGTTATAAAATATTATTTCAGGTTTTATATGAAATAATAAAAAAATATACATTTTTTTCAAAGAGCTTTGTGCAATATAGAAGTCATTTTAATTATCTTGGTGAGGTGATTACAACATAATGTAATTTTATCAACCCTTGTTTTCAAAAATTTTAGGGTTTTTAACCCTTTCATAATATATCAATTATTGGATTCATCTTGGTGATATAGTCTCAACCATATAATTCTTAGGTAACACTATTTTTTGAGCACTGAACCCTAATTTTTTATATAGTTGGTTAACACACTAGTGGTTAGTGTAAGGGTTTTGACATTCTGGGAAAAAACACCTAAAAATAATATAGGGAGTATAAAATTAGGGGATATTTAGTTCAAAGGTTTTTATAAATAGATCACTTTGAGCCATATTGCTTAAAATGTTTAAAACTTAAAAAATGAACAAGCCAACAAAGGAGATCTAGATAAAATTATTGTCGACTATATAAGATCACCAAGATTTGATCAATTGTGTGCCTTACAATAAAATCTACAAAACTAGCCTTAATTTACCAATTCACAACCCCAAAAAGGTGTGTCTTCTATGCAACCTTTTCCAAATCCAAATACAATGCACCCCTTTCCATCGACTAGTTCTAATTCAAGTACTTGAAATATTTTATCCAAATTGGACATGCGTAAGTTAAATGGAAAATATCTAGTCACCTAGATCAACCAAATGGATACTTTATTAATGTACATTATATCCCATGTGGATATAAGTTCAAAATGACATCAATGTGGAACCTAAGCAATTAATTTGGTATTAATGGTTGTGTGCTTAGAATAATAATATGACTCGTAATGTTTCTTGACTTGCTTTTATCAAGGAATTATAGATGTACTATCAAAATAACATGACGAAAAATTATTTTAGATAGTTTGTAAAATTATTTCAAGCATGATCGATCAAATATTATGTTCAATAATTATAAAATCTATCCTTGTATGTGGAGATGATCACATATGATAACTTGAATGAACTATTAATTAAGGGACTCAAGGATAACATCCAACATCAAGTACACATGTTTAATCTATTTATTATATCTAATCTTATTATTATGTCCTATATAATAGAGGAAAGAACACAAGCCAACAAAAGTTAGGCCTTCACAGGCATCATATATTGGAAAAACTTGACACCATCATTCTATCAACTTGCCATATTGACTCTTTAATGAATTTATGATATAATTAAAAAATGGTTCTATTTAACTATGACAATAAATTTAGTCACAAGTATAAATATGATGAAAATAATATGTTATACATTTAAGGTTCTAATAAAGAAAATGAGATGAAGTATAATTAGAGGGTGTTAATGATCTAGATGAGGAGACAATAAATAACCAACCGACTATTTATTACCATGAACTTTAAAAAATTAACACCCCACAAGTAATCAACTTAGTGGGTTTCCAAAATAAATAGAAGGTGACAATATTGATTGACTCAGGATGTGACCACAACTTTATCAACAAGTTGGTTGATCACTTGAATTATTTTATCTATCTAACTCTATGATTTCAATTCATAATTACATATGGTGATACAATCAAATGTAAATGGAACTGTCATTATATTAAACTCACCATGGGAGACTATTTTTTATAGTTTCCTATGTTCACCATTCCCATAGGTAGTGCATATATTATGTTGGGAGTCTAATGGCTTACTATTTTAGGAACAATTGAGTACATGAAAAATCCCCATAATTGGTTAGCTCTCATCAGATCCATAATATTATTAAAATGGATTGGATGGTTTTTTGGTGTAATGTTTTTCTTTAAAAGTACATTTAACAAATGTGCACACACTACCAATTCTATAGGTAATTATGAAGGAGCACTAAATAATTTTTTAGAATTAAATTTAACAAAGGTGATTATATTACCTCCAAAAATGTATAATGATATTTAATTTAGTTGATACTTGGGATATATTCACCCAAAATTTGACCATATAGGTACTCATATGTATAAAAGAGTGATATTGATAATGTGGCACAAGAAATTTTTAAGATAGGAATGATTTGGCATAGTTAGAGTGTTTATTCATTTTCAATAGTGATGGTGCATAACAAGGATGAAATCTAGTGCATGTTTCTAGAATATGAGAAACTCAAAATTTAACCCATCAAAGATAAGTTTCTAATTATTGTAATTGACGATTTTCTAGATGAGATACATAGTGTTGTATAGTTTATGAAACTTGAAATTTACTTAGGTTATCATTAGATGAGAATAAAAGATGAGCATATATATATATATAAAAATTATATTCCATGAGGGCCATTATGAATTTATGGTGGTTCATTTTGGTCTAAAAAATACACCATCTAAATTTCAAAGTTTGATGAAATTTGTCTTTCAAAAAATTGTGGCAATTTTGTCCTAGTTTTTTATGACATCTTAATATACAAAAAAACATGGGTAGAACATATAAAACATGTGAATAAAGTTTTGGATATTATTACATAAAATTAGTTGTATGCCAAGCCTTCCAAGTGTTTTTTTGATTCAATCACATTTTTTTTGATAAAGATATAAAGGTGAAATTTGACATGATCAAGGCTATGTTTGAATGGAAAGTGCATAACGTCCTCAATTATCTGTAACACTTCTTATGGTTCACATGTTACTATTATCAATTTGTCAAAAATTATGGTAGTATAATAATAATAATAATAATCATAATTTTTTTAATTAATCCCTCCATTGAAATGAAGTAGTCATCAAAACATTTGAGAAGTTTAAGGAGGCCATGGGCACCACTCTAGTTCTAGCTACCCTAGATTTTTTCAAAACTTATATTGTTAAGTGTAATGTTTCATGGTAAAACATAGGGAAATAATCATGAAATAAAGATAAAATATTTATTTTGAGATTCATAAAATTAGGGGTTATATTTATTTTGATGCCCATTTATGATAAGTAAATGATGGTTATCCTTCATGTAGTAAAAAAATGTAGACCTTATTTGATGGAATGATACATTAAAGTAAAGATAGTATCAAATAATTTTTAGGATTAAGTTATCATAAAAATAATTAAAAAAATGGGTCACTAATATGATAATATATGAATTTGGTATCAACAACAAAAAAATAAAGGATAATGTAGTGGTCAATGAGCTATCTAGGAATGATGAGTCCACATAAGTAGTATTGTGTACAATATCAATATTACAGGTACATTGGGTGGAGGAGGTAAAATTGGAGTGGGTGAATGAAAAAAATAGACATATTCATTTATACTCTCAAATAGGATTTGATCATGTTAAAAAAAAATTATGGAAAGGGGGCACTCTATTGTACAAGGATTTGTTATACTTGTGTAATAAATCAACCCTTAAGAAAATGTTTTTATAGAGATACATACTTAACTAGTTGGTGGGAACTCAAAATTACAGAAGACTTATCATATAATTAATTATGATTAATTTTTGGAAGAAATAAAAGAGGAAATCATTTTTTTTTGGTAGAATGCATGACATGTCACAAAAAACAAGGGTGAGATAATTAAATCCCCAAAACTTATACAACCATTTTTTATTCCTAATCAGAGGTGGGAGGAGGTGTCCATCATATGGATGCCAAAGTCTAAATGGAAAAATATCATAATGTTTTTCATGGAAAAACTCACCAAATGTTTCATTTTTTATGCCTTGTCACATCCTTTTGTAGAAATTATGAAGCATAAACTTTTATAAATACAATATAGAAGCCCCAAAGATCATAGTAAGTGATCTTGATCCTATATTTAGCAATAATGTTTTGACTATTTTATTTTATTCTTAGATACTCAACTAGCTCATAACTCATCTCATCAACTTAAATTTTATGGACAATATAAGTTAGTGAACAAGTGATTGTAGGTTTATCTATAATTTTTTATTGAGACAAACATGAGAAATGGGTTCAATGTCTAAAACTAATATAATGGTGGAATAACACTTATTTCCATACTCCATCCAAAATGTCTTAATTTGTGGCATTGTATGGGCACTAACTACCATCCATCACCTCATTTATGAGGGTTTAGAAAAAGGTTTAGGCATTTAAAAACCATATTCTTCACCAGTACAAGTTAATCTCTATTTGTAGATAGATTTTGGCAATGGCATATAATTGAATGAAGTTACAAAATAAAAAACATTGCATAAAAATAGTTTTTGAAGTAGGATATTAGGATTTTATGTGATTACAACCATACAATAAAATGACCTTGAAAAAATAGAAGAATGATAACAAGCTTTCACCTAATTATTATAATCCCTATCAAGTCTTGAAAATTATAGGTATGTAGAATGCAAATTGGATTTACATCATTCAATGAAGATACATCTAGTTTTTCATGTTTCCTTATTAAATAAGGTCATTTGATAAAAAATTTCAAAACAAAAAAGAGTTACCAAATCTTAATTAGGAGGGAAGAATAATTTTAGAACTCAAGGTACAAAGAGGTTCTAGATAGGGGTGATTATTGAGTATATGATCAAGTGGAAGAATTTGGAACACAACAATGAAATATGGGAGGATGATAATCAATTATTAATAAAAATATTTGTTTGAAAGGGAGGGGAATGCTATGCCCTTAGCTACTAGTATGTATTAAGATATGTGCGGTCAACTTGTGGGGAGCATAACCTTTTTTCTTAATCATATGATATTTATATATCTTTATGTTGATAGTAGTGTTCACCCATGAAGTACCCATAGCCCTAGTAGAGAATATATAAGAGGCAGTGGTTAATTTTTTATTAGATTGGGTAAATAAGGATTATTTTATAAGGACCAAAAACCATAAAGTTTGAATAGTAAAAGGAATTAAAGTCAAGAAACTAAGCCACTATAGGCTACAGAATGTGGAATTCCATTTAAAAAAAAAAAAAAAAAACTAGAAATAACGATATACCAATAGAAAAAAGAACAAAACCAAGTACTAAATAGAAATAAAGGGATCCCCTAAAATTTCCTTGTCTTTTATTTTTAGCACTTCATCATCCTTCCATGGGTTAAATTTATCATACATTCTAGAGGGGATTTTTTGGTCTTCTTTCGAGGGGTTCTTTTAGCCTTAAGTGTTGGTATAAGGTCTTCAGTAGCTTTTCGTTCATTTTACTGGTTAGTATATTTATCTATCAAGGGAATTTTAGTTTCTTTTTCTTTGTCTAAATCATGATTGAGTTAGTCGGTTTCATGTTTCAAATCATTCCATTACTTGATAATATTAGACACGAACCTTCACATATCCATCAATTTCACTTCGAAGGCTCCAAGCTTTATTCTATGATCCCAATTTGGATCCTCAATATTTCAAACAATTTTGCTCTTGTTTCCTTCTTTCTTCTATGAGGATATGGCCACAATTTTTGGTTTTTTGTCTAAAAAGGATGAGATTATGTTCCCAAATGTTTTCTAGGGTATTTAGTGGGGGTTTGAATGAAGGGGAGGTAGGAAGGGAAATAGTAGGGGCTCAGAGTCCTTCCTCTATTTCTAGAATCTCAAATTCCTTAGAAGGGTATTTTGATGGGAGGTCAGGAACAAGTTTGCCATGTAGGGGTTCTCCAGTTTGGTATCAATATATTTCTTTTTAATATATTTCTAGTATTATTATTATCTAGTATCAATATTTGGTATGGATTTTATCTATTATGATTCTATCATTATGATATATTGTTATTGCTCTACTATTGATATTTATAATTCCATCTACTACTATGAATTTACTTTATCTATGTAAGTAATTTCATTACAAAGAGATTTAGGGAGGGATTTATAAGGTTGTAATAAATTATAATTAAATTAATGAATAAGTGTCTAGGCAAAAATAATAATATAAAAAATACAATAATCAACTAGTAAAAAGCACAATAAGTTAATTAAGCATAAAAATTATCTATAAATGTTAAAACAAAAGTCAGAAGGGGTTTATATGTGTATATTTGGTGAGTTTCATGGGTGATCCTATCATAAACCCACTCTATCCCCTACCACATGTGTAATTGAGTCAAACATCAAATACATCCACATAAAAACAACTACTAGATAGAAATCAATATATCATACTAAGATCATATAGTGAAATAAATTATGTATCAATAAGGTCTATCAACATTATTTATTCATATAAATGTAAAATAACCACATGTATATATATTTCAGATACCTAAATTATGTCTTTAGAACTTTGGAAATTTGGAAACATCAACTTTAACATAGTTTTAAACACTTAGACATTGCACATATATTTGAATCTTGAGCACACTTTTTATCTACCCGCCTACCTATTTATTCCTTAACCACATCTATTTTATAGATAAATTGATAAAATATAAGTTGAGTCTATACATTAACCTTAAAAAATTGAAAATAGATCATCCCCATATTTCAAATCCTTATTTTAAACTTTCAATACAATACTAGTAATCCCAAATACTATCGGATATAGTAGGAATCACCTTCTACTAATAGAGTTTAGTTGCCTTTAACTACTATTTTTCAAATTGTAAATTATCCATTAGGTCAACATAGACATAAATCATAGGGAAGAAATAGGTGGAAATAAAAAAATGTCATATATAAATAAAATTTTAGATAATAATATATGGTATTAGACACTTAACAATACCAAATTTAACTTATATTCACCCTACATGACTTGTGCATATATATATGGATTTAATTCACCATTCTCTCACATACACATGATATATATGTCCAAAATAATTCTAATTTATTTTAAATCACATATAATAATTCCCCTAATTTTTGTTTAACTAGTAAACTATCATACCCAAACATCTCTAGATCATCATATCCATGTTCCTATCTCTTAGACAATAATGTAAGACTCAAAATATATAGGTTGATGGTTGCATTTGAGTCTAAATATTTTTTCCTTCACCTAAAAATGGTCATATTACTAAATACAATTATTCTTGTAGGTTGGCCCATCTACCTAGCATATCGATGGTGTGAGAGATTACTGAAAGAGTCTCATATAAATGCAATATAAGTTTAGGATTATTAAATATGTAAAAATTATCTAGATTACATTTATACACTACTAAAAATTATAAGGGACTACCCTCTTATTCCTAATTTACCTATTAGTTACAAATATAAGGCCTTAGTCAAGTTTGAATCACCTCAAATCCAAGCCAATGTTTTAATTTTCCAAGTTTTAAAATCTAGATAATAGTTTGCATACATTCAACAAGCACTAATTGCAAACATGTGCCTAACAAGGAGAACTATATGTGGTTTAAATTCCGTATTATTAGTATTAGATATGTATGTAGACTCAACCATTCAATGAGGAGTGTTTAGGGTTAACTCAACCCACATTTCTTATTATTTTATAGGCCTAAGTTAATCATTAGAAATGGACCTAGGGTTTCAAGTGTAGGAGATAAATATCTATGAGTCATGCACATAATCAAACCTTAGGATCATAACTATAGTCATAATATAAGAAGTCACACTAGCCTATACTTGAATAGAAGGGAAAAATTCATGCAAAAATAATGATTATACTCAAAACATAGTGACTAATGGTATTGAATTGAGGCTAACGATATCATATTGTCACACAAAAAGATATAAATTATAAACTTAGTGGTAAATAGTCTAGTTTCATTACTTCCCAAGTACTTTCCTAAAGTCTCAATCCTCTATCAAGAAGTTAACCACTAAGTATCGTATCCATTTGTTTTACTTTTTATATATAACAAGTTAGAGTTCCAAATCAATTGCAAGCCTTTACATTAAAATTTGTACTTAATTTTTATACATTATATTCTAAATTATTACAATAATTTATATATTATTAAGGGTTAACCCTAATATAAAATAGGGTAAAAAATATTAGTGGACTTGTAAATTACTTGGACATTATCAAATCTTATGTTTTTCTTATGAGTTCATCCTTATTTCTAGGGTTTTTAAATTTATACCTTAGGGATTCATTTCTAAACTTAATTTTTGATTTACCCTAATAATTCAAATTACACAGCTAAAATGGATTAAAGTATTTTATAATTTTTTATGCAATCTATGGTTATAATCATTACATGTTTTCCTTTACTATGTAAATTTTTTAACAACTATGTGATCAACAAGATCAAATCTTTATATAGTAATCAGAATGAAAATATTAGTGAAAAATATTTAGCCCCCCATTATCCATATTATTATTACTTCCAATTTGAATTTATTCCTATTACCACTATGCATTAAAGGGCATGCATGATCCATTTTATTCCTTCTACTCCCATTATTCACCCTAAGGTTATCATGAGTTTAATGATACATTCTATACATCCTCTTGATGGAATTATTATTAATATTTAATTTGATAATGCTTAGGAACATAAAATGAGTACCAACAATATATTTTATGATATTGATGAAAGTGAATCAATACAATATCTTTACATCAATCCAAAAATGCATGATGCACTGCTATATGTAGAAATATATCACCAAAAACTTTCTCAATATAGTACATCCAAGGAATAACATGATCCCTTACATGATACACATCAAAATTTTGGAGGTATAAATTAGACCATAGGTATCCAAACTACTATTATAACTAATATTCCTACGTCTACACCTTCAAACAAAAATGTGATGTTTACCCAAGGTGTGGGGGAAACACAAAGCTTCCCTCATATTTCCATTCCCATTCTTATGAAATAAACATAACAATCCTAAAATGAATACACATATTACATCATTAACCTTTCATATTTCTCTTTCCCTTGAATATACTATTTTAGCTCTACAAGCTAAGGTGTTGCAGACAGATCAAGGTGCTTCTAAAACTAGTCATTTAATGGACTTATATGAGTTTATTAATAATTTTTTAGGCCAAAATCTTGCATATTATCCATTACCTATAAGTCTTGTAGCTCCTAATCTGACATTATATGATTGTAAAGGTGATCCTAGGAAATGCCTTCAATCCTTCCACATAACACACTTAAAATATACATCCAATGACAAATTATTGACCAAGTAATTCCCATAAAATATAAAAGACTATGATTTATGATGGTTCTATGATATCCATCTACAATCAGTTAGAGCATTCAATCATTTGTAAGATAAGTTTTTAGAACATGTCTCTATCAACTTTGATAATAAATTATCTTATGCAAAATTGCTAAACTCAAGAAATGATACAAAGAGTCAATAAATGATTATGTAATTCAATATAAGACCATGATAGATAACATGACTAATGCTATGGAATATAATGAATTACAAATCATATTTAATGAAAATTTCATTTTACCACACCATGAGTCCATATTATTCGATAAATTCAAGCCTTTTAATAGGTTATGACATACAATAAGATAATGTGAAGTTAAGTTAATAACTCTAAACAACAAACTCAAGTATGTACCTACTAGTAAAAATTATCTAGAAAAGTTTAAAATTAAAAAGATTTAAAATATTAAATCTAATGATTCCAAGCATAAGGAAAAGATAAAAATTAATGCAATATCATAGCCTGTAAATTGGCTTCTCTTATTCATGCTACCGAGGTAACAAGTATCATGATTACCTCAACCTCCTCAAATATTGACATAGAATTTACTCAATTACAATATCATCTCTCCCCCTCCATAAGAGGTAGAAATGAATAGGCAAAAACTTAAAGGATATGACAATAATGCATATTGTGATTATCTTCAATCTATGGTACATTATACAAATAAATGATTTAGGGTAAGACATAAATTACAAGATCTCATTGATGAAAACATAATTGAGCTTAACAAACCTATAAAGGATTATAGAACACAACCAAATGTAAGTTTAAAAATAAAAATTTTCTCTGACCCATTTCTAAAGCATGAGGAAACCAAGTTTGAGGATAATTTTGAAGTACATTATACATATAATACATATTTTCCTCCTATGACACATGAAGTACATTATACATATAATACACATTTGCCTCATATGACACCCATCATAAGATATAATTATCATACTTAAAAACACATACACACATCAAGCTATGATTTCATTTAATGATAATCATATTTTTTAGGATGATTTAGATCTACATGCACTATTCATATAAATTTAATTAAATTTTCACCCTATACACAATGTCATGGTTGACAGTGGTTGAAGTGAAAACATTTGTACAATGGCACTCCCCAATGCTCTTGGATACATGTAAAATTATTTAAAAGATACATCAAGAGTAATTAAGAATTTCAATGGATGGATAAATGACACTCTTAGATGCATTTTTATACCTCTTTAGGTGGGATATATCACAATGTCTAATTTTTTCCTAGTTTTACTAAATAATAGGGTATTTGACATGTTTTTAGGATTCCCTTGGATATAAAAGCTTTGTACAGTACTATATACAATGGATTTATGTATAAAGTATATACACTACAACAAAGTAATCATAGTTTGTGGAAGGCAATATGATTACCCTCTTTTTCTAGTGGTATCTCCTCCTCCACCCTCACCACCACTATAACTCATTGTTACCAATATTCAAGATCATTATACATAAATGGTTATTACACCTATTTTAGATCATTATATAGAGATAATTTTTACACCTATTCAAAATAATTATATAGAGGTGATTTTTACACCTATTAAAGATTGTTATATTATAAATACTAAAATATAACTTATATAATACCTTAGTATTGTAAACTTGGCATATACCTATCATAAATACACCTTTTAGTCCCACTATTGAAATTATTGCATTCACTCTCTCATTGTGATAAATTTCTTATCTCTTAGTCAACCCACTTTTATTCTAGTGACCAAGATTTTTAAATTGTACAAAAGTATCTAAACTTGGTTATTATACTTAAATTCTACTTTTAGACTTCTACTTTTAGACCTATACCTTTTTTCTAGATCTTTAAACATTTGCATTCTATGTAGATATATGCATTGATGCAAGTGTCCATTTTCCTATAAAGTGTCTAGTGAAAAAATCCATCCAATTTTCCAAAGAAACATATCAAAATTTTTGTCTTAAGTGATTTAATGTGAGATATTTACAAAATGAATTGGTATATATGAAAAATAAACCTTCATTCATTCAACACTTGGAAATCACATACAACTCACAAGGAAATATATGAAGAAATAGTCAATCAAGCATTAAAGTGAGAAAGTATAGCCTATTTGTCCCTATTTCCATATCAGTCATAAGAAAAGTCTTTCTATAGCTTTGAAGAATTCAAAGAGTAGCCCATGGGCTATATTTACCAAGTTAAAAACTAGGTCATTACATGTCTTTGATTATCACACATTACACCCTTATACATACACAATCCAACATGTAGGGGAAAACTACATAAGTTTTAGACCCTCTTCAGAGTATTAGCTATCCAAGTAGTGCCCATTGATAGAGGGGTATTTGGATTCAACTTAACACTATAAGCCAAATAACCCATTTTTATACAATCACTCCAAGGGTGATCAACTAGGTTTTTGATCATTTGACAAAGAGTGAAATCTTGTGAACATGATCTAAAGACATCTAAATAAAAATCCAAAAGGCTCTAATTTTTTTCATCCATATCCAATCAATATTCCACATAGGACAGTTGTATTAGAGTTAGACACCTTCATCAACATACCATCTATATCTAATGCAACCATCCAAAGCTAAAAAAATATATTTATAAAATTTAATGACTATTCCAAGATCATATTCTATTCCACTTCTATTGTATTCCTACCCAGACCTACATGTGCAAAATAAAACCAAACATTATTTATTTCTAATTTATTGTAATATCTATAAATAACTATATTTTACCTTTTTAACAATCTCAACTATATAAATTTAGAATACATGTTTGTCTAAGTTTTCTACTAGTTTTCCTATTTATTAGATTAGATCACCACCATTGTGTAAAATCTAATCTAATATTATTAACCCTAGATAACCACTTATCTAATTTTAGGGTTAAACATTTGGTGAACCTGACCTCTATATATTTGTGTGCAAATCCTAGTTTGTCTTAGGGTTTTCCTTATTTCTATTTCTTCATGATTTTATGATTGGTACATTGGAAAATGTTTATCAGAAAAATCATTTTCAAATGGAAGATAAATAAGCATTAGTTAATCATCTCAATAATAACAAAAACTTAATGGATGCATTTTTATATGTTACAAAAGATGAAATTGGTAAACATGTTAAGGCTAAGGTATCCTTCCCTAGTGAGGTTAAATCTTCAGGTAGTCCTATAAATTATTCTATACAAAAAATCCCCTTGAGCACCTCATTGAATCCTACATTCAATGGGGGAATATGTTATATATTTACACCATTATTCCCCAAAACAAATCCTACTATTCCTATATCTCCATGGGAAACATTAAAAATTCAACCCAATTGCCAATTTTAATGCCTATATAAACTCAAATAATGGGTACAGATCCTTTGGTGGCTTATCAAAATTTAAATATTAGAAATCAAAATGTGTAATATCTTGTCCAAACTATATATTTTTTTGAAAGATAAGGTTACTAATATTGATAAAAATTCTATGAAGTCATTTTATGATATTGATTCATAAGAGATGTTATATAACCCTCTTGTACCTGAGATATATTTTCACCTCTTTAAAACTAGTTTTGTTTCCCCTAATTTCATATTTTATTATGTCAAGGGTGATCTTGAATAAAATATATGATATTTTTATGCAACATGCCTTGATTATGCCTCCAATGATAAAATTTTGACTAAACTATTTATGTTGTCAACTGAATCTTCCACCATTTTGATCATTGTTTGATTCAATGCAATAATGGGAACATCCCCAAGGTGTGGGAACTTGTCTCCTTGGGATTAAATTTTAGATAATGATGACTTCTTCCTAAACTATGTGCACCTTGTATATGATCAACTTGTAGATCTAAA
Source organism: Torreya grandis (assembly GCA_037957365.1). Lineage (NCBI taxonomy): Eukaryota > Viridiplantae > Streptophyta > Pinopsida > Cupressales > Taxaceae > Torreya > Torreya grandis. The sequence continues at coordinate 926,486 of JARHVA010002993.1, forward strand.
ACACTACTAAAGGGACTTATTTATAGCTATAACTATAATTTTATCTTGGAAAAAAGAGTATAAGTAACTAAAATTAAAAAAATGGTGCACCAAGTTTATAAATCTCATCAAATTGATAAAACATCACAATAAATATTCAAAATTGATGGGAAATCACATAAATTTCACACAACCTACAAATTTCTTAGCATTTACATAGCTATTTTACATAAAGGTAGGAAATATACACATCATAAAACCTATAAAAGAGAGTATAAGTACAATTGGATAGTAATACAAGTGAATAAAAAATACACAAGTGAATATCAACAACTCAAATCACACAATATTTAGGAAAATTTATAGTATGAAAGAGGCAAACATCAATTCGTTATTGAATCCACGGCATAAAATCAATGTTACAATCCTCAAAAGGGTATAGTTTTTTCTACACCAAAGAGAGAATTACCTAATTCATATCATAAACATTAATATATATAATAATACAAGTATTAGTAGTAGAAAACAATAATAATTTACCACTTATTACATTAATTAATGCATGTGTAGGAGAAGAGAACAAGAAATTTAAATCATTAATATTTTTTAATTCTTTAGACTTGTTCAATGTAGACTAACTTAGATGTTTAGAATAATGGAGGGTAATTCACCCTATTTTTTCTCTATTTGTCTCCTTAAGAAGGCTTGTTCTTGAAATAGACCTGGTCTTCTTTCCCTTAAGGGCCTTGAACTTGCCACTTTCCTTTGGGTATGCATGTTAGAGAGAATATAGTTGATCTTGACCTGTTCTTAGTGTTTAAATCCATTGATAGGTCTTATTCTCAAAAATAGGTATTCATTTTGACCAAAACCTACCTTAAACTATCATAACTCACCCCACTTAGATACTTGCACATGTTTCATTAATGAAATTCACTTGAAGGAGGTTGCACTTTCTGAGGAGGAAGTTTCAAACTATTCTTAAGCCTTGTGCATGTTCATCAAGTAGTTTATATAATTAATTAGATTTAAGAAGACATATCTAAATCTTTAGAGACCTTCTTACATTATTTTAAATTCTTGAAAACCTCTTTGTATTGGATTCATCACATATAAACCTCTTGGCATCCTTAATCATGGTTAAAACCTTTAAGATTCTTCACCTTGTAGACTTGAAACATGATTAAAAAGATTTTTCTTATGATTTGTCATACTAGAACCTTTAAAAAACTACCTTCATGCCTTACATGATAAAAAACTTGCATTCTCTTCTTCATCAATCATGAAACATATTTGATAGACCTATTGATGCTCTTAGAGGGTGATTGGATCATGCTCAGACCTACTAGTTTCATCTTTGATCATCATAAATATTTATAAACCATGATAAATACACCCATGGAAACCTTTTATATCTTTCTTCAGACTTGTATCTATGGTTAGTTCTTGCTTAGACCCTAAAAATGCTACTTACAGAACTCACATACTTGTAACTATACTTGAAACTTATTTTGATCTCACCAAGGAAATTCAGACTTGTGGACATGCCTACACGTAGTTTTAGAAGGTATTTTTACCTTAATACTTTTATCTATCTTTACATTCACCATGGAAAACTTGAAAACATTATTGAGGGCTTATAGGTAGGTTTATAGATTTTGAAACTATATCAAAACGTTATTATAGACCTATTTTTGAGGTCTTAAGCATGTTTGGAAAGCTTCTTAAAAAATTTAGACATGTAGATTAGGTTTTGGAAGATATTGATTTTTTTTATAAAACACCTTTATTATCATTATAACCATTAATAAATCTTATAAACTTTTTTACATTCTTGCATGATTCTCAAAAATCATGAAGGCCTCTTGAAATTTGGTCATAGACCTATATTTATCTTTATAATATTCAAGAGACTTTGGAAATCTATTACAAATGTGTTTGTGACATTAGATCATGATTAAAACCTTGTTTTAATATATAAACCTATAACCCATCGTGTTTTATTTATATATGCTCTTGATTTAGTTATATTGTGCTTGGAAACATATTAACTATGGCACCTTATAGACCTATTGATGCTTTGAAAAGAAATTTAAGACTTAAAACTAATTGAAACATCATGATTTTTTACTTTTTTTACTCCTAAAACTCAAAATCCCTTATAAAAATCATGAATACTCTTGAATCATGACAAAATAGGCCTACAACTTTACAAATATGTTCTAAAACCTCTATATTAAAGTGTTGGTTTGGTATTGAAAATATGTTGAGATTAGGTTAAACATGTTTTGGACATTAAAACATCCATATTTTTGCATTTAATACCTCATGTAACCATAATTAATTGTATTTCTACCTTGGCAAACATTTATGTTAGTTTTAAAAAGTTCTAGAGCCTGGTTTAATGCCTTACAAGCCTTGGAAATCACCAAAATGAATATTCATGAATTTAGAGTTTTAGCTAAGTTTGTAGGGTTTTATGAGTCTCTCAATGGATTCATGTAATTATTCCACCCTCATTAATTTTTAAGGCCATTATGAGATGTTCATGACCTACTAAAATCCCTCCAATACTTTACCAATACCATGCACAAGAAGGAATGTGATATAACATGACTAGTTTTCCCTTGTAAAAACTTGCAACTTATTATTTTGGATTAAAAATTTGATGCATACCTCATGTTATTATATTTAGGAGATTATATCAATCATGGATTACTTTTTACAAGGTTTTATATGGAATTTCATGTTTGTAATATTTGATAAGGTTCTATAGGGCATTTATAGACCTACAACATTGCTCCTTGGATTGTCAAAAATTTGTTTTCTCATTGAAAACCTCATGATCATATTGGACATGCATTATATATTCTCTTTGAGACCTTATCAACCCTATTTATTTCTCTAGACAAAGCCCTGCAGACCTGTTGAAGACTTTCAATCATATTTTTTCTTTTTCGACATTATCACCTCATGAAAACCTTGGAAACATCCTTAAAAATCATGGAAACTAACTTAGTTATCCTGAATGAGAGTTTAGGAAGGATGAAACATACCTAATCATGGATTTAATAATTTTATCTCACATTAGAATGGTAAAATATATTCAAAGGGGTAAAAACAAGAGGGAAACAAAAAATTAAAGATGTACCTTAAACAAAATATATGTATTTTAAGGTTTAAGAAGAAGTTTGAAACTTTCAACATGAACTTTATAACCCTTCTTGAAATTTTTCACCAGTCTTCTTGACTTAATGAAATGGTTTAAGATCCTTTTTGATATATTCTCGCATAAAAAATCAATTTAAATGCTTTAAGTCATCAAATAGGCCTGATTAAGGCTAAGATGACTTTAGGTCCTAAAAAATGCTTAATAATCCTAATGAAACATGTAGAAGTATAACCAAACATTACTAGTTCATCAAGAAAACCTGGGCTTGGTCCATAATTACCCCCATGAAGACATTACTAACCCATACTCAGTTGGTTCTAGTATAAGAAGTCTTATTCCTAGCATGCGACGTGATAATAAATCAAGGTGACTTGAAAAGTTAATAATTTCTAAGGAAACCCAAGGAATATGCTCTAAGGTGGTTATACTATTTACCAATCTAATTAGTAAATCATTCCAAATTATTACAAATCATTTTTTTTTACACTTCTCTATCAACATTATAGAAAAGGTATCATATGACCAAATTGCAAATATTAAATAAGGAACCAATGAGCCTATCAATGAATATGTCTTGAGGTACAAGACAATGTTGGCCAAAGTAAAAAATGAAATGGTAGATATAGAGTTTCAATACATCTTCAATAAAAGTTTTTTTGACCCATTACATGAGTCCATTATATTTAAAAAGTTTAAATCTTTTGATTACTCATGCCATATTTTTTGAGATCATGAAATGAAATTTATTTCATTGAATAAACTTAAGTATGAACAAACACACCAACTACATTTAATACCAAGTTTCATATTAAAATAATTTATACAGTGTAGAAAATATTTATGAATTATATAACACTTTATTCTTATACACTTGGAAAATATAGATCTTGTCTATTCATCTCAATTCTAGACCTTTTCCATTTCCAAAAGGCTTGCATCTACTATATCTCTATGATGAATTGATTATATTTTAGTCTAACCAATGCTATTTTTATAACTCAAAACTTATATAATACTCATAATAATATAATCATGCTTCTCTTGTGTCTCTATAAGTTTTATATATTTGCCTATTTTTTATCTTTCCAAACACTTGCATCCTAGTCAAATGCTTATGTTGATGCAAGTGTCCTATCCCAATGCAAGTGTCTAGTGCTTTAAAAGTCATCAAATTTGAAAATGAAACATATCCATATGGTTGGCCTAAGTTCTTTAATACATTATATTCTAAAAAATTATATATATATATATATATATATATATGTATGTATGTATGTATATATATGATCAAACCTCATTCATTCCTCACTTGACCTAACAAAAAACCAAATAACTCACAAGGAAACTTACCAAAATCATTCAATCAAGCATCCAAGTGAGAAAAAATTTCATATTTCCCTACATTTCCACATTATTCATAAATACAACACATATATAGGTCTAAAGTATTGAAATAATAACCTCAAATCCATATTTTCCAAGTTACAAGTTAGGTCACTATTATACTTGATTATGACATATTTCATATTTATGAACACATGAACCCACACATAGGAGAGAACTACATGAATTCAAGTCCCTTTTTAGTGTATTTAATCTATAATCAACACCCATTGATAGAGGTATTTTTAGGTTTAGCTTGACACCATAAGCCCACTAACCCATTTTCCCATAGTCACTATAAATATGAAGAATTAGGATTTTTTCTTTTTGATAAGGAGGGATAGTCCTTGAGATAGATATGAGTGTACTAAAGTGAAGGTAACACATAATCCATAACATTCCAAGTGGTCTCATCCAAATCTAATAAGTATTCCATACTGGACACTTATGTCCAGGTTAGATAAAAGCATTGATGCAACCATTTGAGGTCAATGCAAGGTCTGAGGTCACATAAGTTTTTAATTTATAATTTTATGATAGACCTAGAATCTAGTTCCAGTTTGATTCATCCATGTGTTAGATCCATTTTTGTATTAGCATAAAAAATATCGAAATATATTATTTTCATTATCATTACAATATCTAGCATAGTCATAAATTTGTTTTCAACATATCTTAGTATATAAATTCAAATATTTTTTATATGAGTTTGTAAACATTTGGTGAACCACCCTTATTCCCTAGTCTATTTCTATCCCCTTTAGCCCTAGATTCCTTAATCTACTTATTAGGATTAAGCATTTGGTGAACTTGACCTTAGAGTCATCCTTTAAAAACATGGACTAATATAGGGTTTCTAACCGCCTAAGATTTCAACTTGCTATGATTGATTTTAAAATCTGAAACTTTACCCTCCTCTTGTTGCCAAGATTCATGTTTAGACACTTACACATTTCTTCTTATTGTATTAGCACATTATGACATCCAAACAGATTCATTTGAAAAATATTCATAGGTATTTTTTAATAAAGTTGGTTTGTATGAATTTTGTGAATTTAGCATTTTACTATTTTTAGTGAAGTTAGACCTATAGGCCACATATTGCACTTTTGTTTCCCTATTTTTATGGGTTTCTCTTTTTTCTAATTTTCTAGAAAAACCTTTCTTAAATTTTAAAAAAACTTATCCCATAGTATAAAATTTCTATATCATTATTGTATCATGTTATAATGCTAATATTTGTACATCTCTTCTTTCTTATTCTCATATTATATTTTAAATAGGGTGATAAATACCATACCTCTAACCAATTCCATGCTATTAATCATTCAAGGGGTAAGGTAGATGATATATACATACATACATATATATATATACATATACATACATACATACATACATATATATATATAGATACATACATACATACACACACACACACACACACACACACATATATATATATATATGTAATACATATATATATATACATACATACATACATATACATATATATACATACATATACATATACATATATATATATGTGTGTGTGTGTGTGTGTGTGTGTGTGTGTATGTATGTATATATATGTATATGTATGTATATGTATGTATATATATATATATATATATATATATATATATATGCATATATATGTATATATATATATATGTATGTATATGTATATATATGTATATATATATATACATATATATATATATATATATATATATATACATACACACACACACACATACACACACACACATATATATACACACACATACACATATATATATATATATACATACATATATATGTATATATATATATATTTATATTTATATATGTATATATATATACATATATACATATATATACATATATATATATACATATATACATATATATACATATATATACATACATATATACATATATATACATATATATACATATATATATATACATATATACATATATATATACATATATACATATATATATATATATATATATATATATATACATATATACATATATATATATATACATACATATATATATATATATATATATATATACATATATATATATATACATATATATATATATATACATATATATATATATATATATATATATATATACATATATATATACATATATATATGCCCATTAAATCTAAAAGACATAGGGTTTTTGATTTTGAATACCTAAAAGATCAAATCAAAATTATGAGCAATTTAATAAAAATGTTAAACATAAAAATCAATACTTCATTTGAAATATCACATTATTTTAAAATCAAATCCCATATGCCCAAAATCCAAAACATACTAGTGTTATTCATGTATTTACATCTTCATCTAGCAATGTTGAACCCAAAAAGGTTTCTTATCTAAATGAAAATATATAAAAAAACACATATAAAACAAGTGATTTAAGTATTATCTCAAAGGCTACTAAGAGACCAAGTAAAATCCTACAATAAATTATTCGAGACAAAGTGATCAATTTACCTCCTCCACATCCTATTAGAATATCTAAATACTATTATGTATATCATATAATGCATTGGCATCATGCTGATATTTGTTTTACATTAAAGAACAAAATATAAAGTCAAAAAGGTAGTGGTGATCATATAATTGATACATCAACCAAGAAAACCACTCACATTATGAGTACCTCTCATAAAACACAAGTCATAAAATAACAAATATGGGTACCAAAGGATAATTCAGAGTAAAAATAGTTTCATGTACCATTACCAAAGGTTATTAGAATTCCAATTGATATAAAATCACCAAAAGAACTAATGCTACCAAAAACACAAAAAAAAACATGTGATCTCTATTTTTTGGTCAACATTGAATAAAAAGAAAGCACATTTTCAAATTATCATGATAGTGGTGATACCTTTCCTAATACATAACCAAATACAAATATAAGAATGAAAAATCATGTAACTCAGTATGTTCATAAGGTATTAACATATGAGGTGAACATGGATATAAATAATGGTATACCAAAAAATTCATAACCACATCATGACATGGTTTCTTATTCATATAAAGATACTCCAAATACTATATCACATGTTCAAGAATAACCTAAGAGGTTATATTATCTTATAAGAATGATTACATTTATGATTGTGATCCTACTAATATAAAAGATTGGTATGATCCTGATTATGTAACATATGAGTATGACACACATGATATAGAGCCTACATAAAGGCATATCATTAATGAGATTATTGGGTTCTAATATCACATTTACTTGTAAATGATCACGATACACTTAGGTTATATCATTTTATGATCATTTTACATTATCATGATTTAGCTTATGTACTTACACATGCCTTTATTCATGCTTATAACTTTCATAGTGTACTTAACATGCTATTTACTTGATGGCTTTTGTTTACACATAGACCTAGGGGCTAGTAAGTATGTTTATGTTGGTTTTTTACATTTTTAATTTATGAACTTCCTTGAGTGTCTTATATTACTTGTCAAACATTTGAATATACTCCATTTTTTATGGCCCCTGTGCCTTTGTTTATCTCTTTGAAATTTTAATATGTCATTACTTGTTGTATGGATATTTAAATATGTCATGATTTATTTTATGGACATTTGAACAAGTCATGTCCCTTAGATTATGTATAATCTGAACATGCCCCTTGTTTGTAGTCTCTTTGGAGTATTTCCTTTTGATTTAATTTTGAGTGTCTTTATGTGTGTGTTTTATTGCTTGTTCAAATTGGATTGTTGTTATCTCTATGTTTCCATGATTTATATCATACATCTTAGGACTTGATGTGATCACATTATACATGCTTTAATGATATATTTACCTAGAAATGTTTTTCCTATATGTTGTATGATACATTAATAGTTTACATGGTTATCTTATCATTTTAAGGTAAGGTACCTATCATTTTCTACTTCTCTTCACCTAAAAATGGCTCATATTAGTGTGGGCATGTCATAAAATCATGGATTCCACATTCTTTATAGATTCAAATTATAGTGGGCAAGTTTTGGAAACTTGTTCTCCACACCCATACCAATTTCTATTTTTCAATATACAATGGGAGCATGTTTTGAAAACATGTTATCCACACTTACACTAGTTTTTAGTTTTATATTATGGTGAGAGAACGTTATGGAAAAAATTTCTCCACACTTACATATTTCAAAAATCATCCAAAATTCATAGTTATATGATTCAGATACATAGTTATGGTAGAATTTTATACATTGATACAATTGTTATACTTAATTTTAAACATGAGTCATATACAAGGTGCATATGATATGTAAAATAACACTTGAAATTTTAAAATAAAATCAGATTTTATATTTAAAACACTTCTACATACTTTTGCTCACTAGGTTGGATTGTTATGGACTAAATTAAGCCAATCTAATCCTGTAACTAGTTTAATTTTGTATAATTAAAGTGATTAAATCATTTAATGTTGAAAAATTTATAGGTTTGAATTTATTACATCATCTAACCTCACCAAATTTATATTGTGAGTTAAATTTTTCACTCACACTCACTAGGTTATAAGTACGATTGGGTTGCACAGTTGAGCTAATATCATTTTTTGGATGGAAACTCACCTTTTCTCCAAGGTTAGGGGAATGTGTCCTAAAATATTTATATATTTATGGAATTTTTAGATTTTATATTTTTCCTAATCTCAAAACTAATGGTTCATAATGATACATCTTGTCAAATCAAAATTTTAAATTACAAAGCAGTGGTATCGATATATAAATGTATACTCCTAAACCTTACTCTCTTTATGTTTCAATTATTTTAATGATTTAAATTTCATATTATATACACTAATTATATATTGTAACATGATCTTGGTTGCAAGTTAGTCACCAACAAAGCACTCAAGTTGGACTCACACAAAGACAAGGTATCTTATACACACCCAGGTACACATTCTTTTTCCTTTAAACTAGAATTTAATTACTAGATTAAATGTAAAAAAATGTAGAAATTATTTCTAAATTATATATCACCTTAGTCTTATACACTTAAAAAATATATATCTTGGATTTTACTCTCATTTTTAGACATTTTCCACTATTGAAAGACTCACATATACTATCTCTCTATGACAAATTATTTCTCTTAGTCTGACCAATGCTATTATAATGACTCAAAACTTATATTATAATCATAATTATATAAACCAACTTATATTTTGTCTTTTAAAGTTCTAAACTTATGCCTATTTTCTAATTTCCTAGATACTACATCCTAATCAGATGCCTACATCAACGTAAGTATGTTATCCCAATGTAAATATCTAGTGCCCTAAAAGTCATCCAATTTGTAAATGAAACATATCCCTATGTTTATTCTAAGTGATTTAAAACAATATATTATCTAAAAGTATTGATATGAATTAATAATGGCTATTCATGTATATATATATATATATATATATATATATATATATATATATATATATATATATATATATATATATATATATATACATGAATAACTGTTATTAATTCCTCACCTAGTATAAAACTAGCACAAAATTGGCACAGACTAAATAAATCACAAGGTAACTTACCAAAATTATTCAATAAAGCATTTAAGTGAGTAAAGCTTCCATATTTTGACCTATTTATATATCAGTCAGGGACCACATCTAGATGTATAAAGTACTGAAGAATTAGACCAAGTTATATATTTTATAAATTATAAGCTAGGTTACTATTGTACTTGCTTATCATATATTTCATCCTTATGCATACACAAGACCACATATAGGGGATAACTACATGATTTTTATGCCTTCTTTGGAGTAATATCCATGTAGCAGTGGCCACTAACATAGGGGTATTTGGGGTTAGCTTGAAACTATGATCCCACTAACCCATTCTACTCATAATCACTATGAATATTGAGAACTAGGGGTGTGCTATGTGATAAAGAGTGACAATCTATGAGCTAGATTTGAGCACACCAAAGTGAAGTTGATAAAGAACCCAAAATATTTCACATGGTTACATCTATATATAATAGGTATTCTATACTAGACACCTAAATCCATGTTAGATAAAAGTATTGACCCAACCATTTGATGTCAACGTAAGTGTTTGAGGTCACAAAAGTGTTTAATCCAAAATTTGAAGGTAGTCTAAGAATCTACTTCTAGTCTGATTCCTTCATATTCTAGATATAGATATGTATTAACATAATAACTAGCTAAGTATCTTATTTTCATTATAATTACAATATCTAACATAAATATACTTTTTATTTTTATCATATCCTATTATATTGTTTATCTGAGTTTGAAAATTAATTGGTCCATTATAGAAATAGTTTGCCACCCTTGTGCCCTAGGATATCTCTATCCCCTTTAACCTTATATTCCTTAATATATATTTTAGGGTTAAACACAATTTAAAACCTACATTAACTAAAAAATAATAATTATAAATATTAATGTAATATCATAAAAACTTTATTGGCTTATCTTATCCAATTTACCAAGGGGAAAATTTAATGATTACCTGAGTCTCTAGCTTTGTTACTTGAGAATATTGTATATATTGTGATCTTATATTTCTCCCTTCACCCATAGAGGTTGATGAGTATACCTCTACCTCATGGATATGATATCAATGATTACTTTGACTATCACTAAGCCATGGGAATTATAATAACTAATTTTATACCTTGATGCATAAGATCTAAGACATTATTGATAACCATCAATTTATATTTGATGATCCTCCAAAGGATTTAGGTTCATAACTTGGTGACCATCAGAACCAAAATATGTTTAGTGATCCATTAAAAATCATTCTCAAAATAATATAAAAGTGTAAATGTAATGCACATCCTCCACCATAACATGGGAACCCATTATATAATATTATTGGTACTGATACATGGCATATACCATATCATGGTTCATATACCTATTAATTTTGATGATAGTAATATTTTAGATGATGACTTAGATATTCATTAATTATTTATTCAAGTATATATTGATCACCAACCTATTCACAATGTTATGATTGATAAGGGTGCTAGTGAAAATGTCTAGGTATGCAAGCAAAACTAGATAGATCTATAACTTATCCTACTCAACAACATTCAATCTCATAGAAGGTAATAAACTAACAATTCTACTTTGTAATACATTTATATCAGGTTCATGACCAATAATGGATATTCTAAACCTACACTAAGTGGTCTTTTGTCACATAATGGAAAAGGAGAGGCTTCTAAGACATCTAGTCAAATTCCATTTTATGATAACCCTATCTAGGTCTTATGATTGTAAATAACATTAAGCAAGCTAATATAATAAATAACTATGAAAGATAATATAGTACTCACCAAATATTCTATCACAAATTGGGAAGATAATAAACATGCAAAGATAAATGTATTTAATATAACATAGAAATAATCTAAGCAAGGAGATATATAACTCAATCTAGTAGTTATAAAATAACTACTTATTGAAACATGAAGGGCTATGAATATACTTTCCTTGTTGAAGTGAACCCATTGTGACTCAATCTCTCCCTTGGCCATTAGTGATTTATAATAGGTTGTTGTGGGATTTTAAGGATCATAAGGACAAATAAAATCTAGGATATAAGACTTATCTTATGAATCCAAAACCTCTATAAGATAATTTATACTTCTTTAAGTCAAAAAATATAAGAAATGAAACCTCCTATTGATTGTATAAGTATATTTATGAGTAGTAATGATGTGAAATGGAATGATCCTCTATTTATAATTGAAATCAAGGGGGTATATATAGTGATGGATTGAACTTAAACCCTCCTAGGAATTTAGTTGATGCATTCAAATTGATCAACCTTTTTAGGTAGGAAATAGAGATATTAGGTCTTGAAATATGTTAGATTAGGATAATAGAGCTCTGTAATGTGTGTTAAACCCAAAACATGGTCAACCTGATCAATGTAGTAGGAAAATTGGTAAAAAGGGGATTTTGCTTAGGTAGGGGATATTTTGGGTGGTGAGCTATTTAGGGAAGTGTATAAGTGAGGTTTCAATTCTTAAATATATGGATAGGAGTAACTTGTATTGGTTTTAGGGGGTGGTATAAGTGTCAACAATCTTACAAAGCACCAAAGGTCTGCTAAACCCTTTCCTAATGCACCCTTTAAGGCATGCACTGAGATAGATTGAGATATACCAGGTTCTTGTAAGAGAGAAAACATTGGTAATTAATAAATTTTAAAAAGTATTGTGTGTATATAGTTTTTACCATGAAATTTATTGCAAATTTGGGATATACACATGATGATTTATACCCTTTAACTAAAATGGTCATATCATTTGATGAGACATCATAACACACTTTTAGTGAGATTGATTTACCTTTAAAAGTTGTCCCAACACATGTGGTCATTATCTTCTCAATTATACCATATAAGAGTATTTTATATGTTATTTTGATGACCTTGGATACATAAACTTTGTGTAGTACCTTCCATAATGCACATGTGTGTTAAATACATTCATATAAACATGGTAACCAAAATTTTTAGAGTTACATATGAAAATCTAATTGAATAATAAAATATTATTCCATGACAACTAATTATAAAACATGTTAAGGTTAATCCTTTATGAAAGGGTAAGCAGTAGGTAATCCCCTTTCCTAGGTGTCTCATATTTGAAAGATAATTGCATCAAAGATACACAATGGATTCCATGGAATCCTTATTAATTACTATGAAACATTTCAATTATCTAGATAAACTGAACATGTTCCTATTATTTATAATTAAAATAAATTACAGATCACCAAATAATGGGTTCTATGGATCCCTACTCCTATTATCTATTTGAGACCACAAAGACCTATGATACATAGGTAGAAAATCATAGAGCCTACAATGCTTGATATTGCACATATACACGCTTCTTAGTAGTATCACTAATTTGATATACCATATTATGAGATAGGAAATAGATATGAACACCTATTTTATGGGGCCATATGGTATCATTTTTCTTTTTAGATATTAAAAAATAAAAACATTCAAAAAAATTCAAAAATACCAAAAACATTTTAGCATTTTCCTAGTTATACTATTTATTATACATATGATGTATACTCCATGTTAGTATGTATCATATCATTATCTCTTATATATACATATGTTTCATGATTCATTTGAGTGTGATACAAGCATACCCAAATATATTATATATGCACATACAGATGTTGGGCCTTACCTCTACTCTTGTCATAAGTACATTGGGGGAATCTAATTATTTGATCATGATACACCTAGGTTATATTATTTTATGATCACTTTACATTATCATATTTGATTTTATATACTTACACATGCCTATTCCATGATTATACCTTTCACAGTGTACTATATATGCTATGTACTTAACATTTTTTACAAACTAGTATGATATGTTCATGTTGGTTACCTATATTCCATGTTTTCAATGCACTTCCTTGAATTCCTTACCTTACTTTCTATTGTCTCACCCATTTGAGCATTAGAATATGCTCCTTCGATTTTGGCCCCTATTATTTTTTTTTCCTATTTGACATTTAAATATGTCATTACTTATTGTATGGACATTTAGATATGTCATTCTATGATTTTTGGAAATTTTATTAAGTCACATCCATTTGATTGTGAATAATATAAATATGCCCCTTGTATGAGGTCCCCTTAGACCATTTCCTTTTCTTTTGCTTTTAAGTGATCTTATGTGTGTGCTTGATTGATTTCTAAGCTTGTACTATTACTCTCTAGACATTGTCATGGTCTATATTATGCATCTTAGGAATTGATATGATCACATAATACATACCTCAATTCTATATTTACTTAAACAAGTTATTAATATATGTTACATGATCCATACACAACTTATATAATTATCTTATCTTTTTGGGGGTAAGATAACTACCAAATTATATTCCTCCTTACCTCAAAAAGGGGGCATATTAGTTGGGACATGTCATAGAGGTATGGCTTCCACATTATCATAGTTTTATATTTCAATGGAGGCATGTCAAATAGGCATGACCTCCACATTTATTCAATATTCAACATATCCAAATTACATTGGGGGCATGATATAGAAATATGTTCTCCACATTTACATTACTTCTTTGATTCTCTAGATTTAGTGGGGGAATATTTTAAAAACATGTTCTCCACACTTGAATTTATTTAAAATTCACCAAATTTAATAGATATATTATTTAGATACATATTTTTGGCATTATTCTATACATTGGTATTGTTATTATACCTAGATTTCAGCTTGAGACATATATGAGGTGCATATTCATTGTAAGGGGCACCTATAATTATAAAATGAAATAATTCTATATATTTAAAATACTATTATGGACTATTATCATACCTATAATAAACTATTATGGAATTTTATCAAGCCAATCTATTGTTATATTTGAATCACCTTTGGAATGTTGAGTTGATTAAATTGCTCAATCTTACTAAATTTTAAAGTTAGATTTTAATAAATCATCTAAATTCACTTTAATTATAGTTTGTATTTGATTAAATCATCCAACCTCACCATATATATAGTGTTATTTTATTAAATCACTCACACTCACTAGGTTATGCACATATTTGGAATACATGATTAAGATGAAACAATCTCAATGGTCATGGTTCAACTCACCTTTACACTAAGGTTGGGGGAATGTGTCCTAAAATATATATACATGCACTTGTAGGTTCAGAATTGTCCTAATATAAAAATTAATGCTTCATAATGAGGTATCCTTTCAAATAAAATTTCTAAAAGGAAATATGGTTGCATCGATACACAAGTGCACTCCTAACCTTATTTTTTTTACTTTCAAGCATTTCAAATTATTTTAATTTCAGATTTCATACACTGATTATATATTGTAACATGATCTTGGTTATAATTTAGTCACCATAAAATCTCTCAAGGTGTACTCACACAAATACAAGGTGTGTTTTACACACCCATATTTGCATTTATTTCTTTTAAACTAGCAATTTCATTACTAGATTAAGGGGGGGAGGGGGTAAATATATATACTAAAATCTGATTTATATAGTACCTCAATATTTTAAATATATAAAATACATATCATGGATGTAATTTTTAATTATATAACTTACCAATACTGAAAGGCTTACATTAATTATCTCTTTATGCCAAATTACTTATCTCTTAATCTGACCATTGTTATTATAATGACTAGGCCTTCTATACTGTGAAAATGGTTTTAAACCTGATTATTATTGTTCACTACTAGTTTGGACCTATACCTATTTTTTATATCTTTGGACACTATGTCCTAAGTGGTCACATGTACATTTTCATACAAAGTGTTCAATGCCCAAAAGTCATCCAATTTGAAAAATAAACACGTTGAAAAAGTTAGCCTAGGTGATTTAATGTAAAGATATTTCCAAAAGGGATTAGTATATATAAGATCAACCGTCATTTATTCAAAACTTATAAATCACATGTAATTCACAAGGTAATATACCAATAAATGATCAATCACAAATTCAAGTGATAAAGTATGCCATATCTGTCCATTTCTTTATCAGTCATATCATTGGTCTTTCTACATGTCTAAATAATTCAAAGAGCAACCCATGAGCCATATTTTATAGGTTTTAAGATAGATCAATACATGCCTTTATTTATCACAAATGTCACCCTTGTGCACACACAATCCAATACAAAGGGGATAAATACATTATTTTGAGGCCCTCTTCAAAGTATTATCTATGTAAACAAAGCCCATTGATATAGGGGTATTTAGGGTTAACTCCATGTTATGAGATCACAAACCCATTTTTACCACAATCACTCCAATGGTGAAGAGTATGGTTTTTATAATTTTAAAAATAATTAAAACCTATGCACACAATCTAAAGGTATTATAATAATGATGATAGAAAACCTAGAAGGATCTAGTAGGTCGTATCTAGATCCACTCAATATTCTGTATAAGATAATTATGATAGAGTTATATAAACTACATCAATGAAACTATCTAGATCTGACATAAACACCTAAGGCCAAAAAATACATTTATAAAATGTGACATCTATCCTAGGATCATCTTCTAGTCCACTTCTAGCATGTTCTTGCCTAAAACTACATGAACATAGTAAATTAGCTAAATATCATTTATTTTTAATTTATTTCAATATCTATCAATATATATACTTTACTATTTTTATCAATATAAGTTATATAAATCTAAAATACATTTTTATGAGTTTTTTTAATTAATATACCTACTTATTATATTAATTCACCACCCTTGTGTAAAAGTTGATCTATTCTTCTTAACCCTAGATACCCACTTATCTAACTTTAGGGTTGAATACATACATAGATGGTTGTTATATTTATTTAGGATATTTATATACACAAAATTAAAAAGAGAACAGGTTCCACTCCTTGATAACTAATTATTAGTTTCCATCACATTAGAGAGTCATGTGGGACTCACATAGGACTTTGTCTTCTATATTACCACCAAGTTGACTCCTTAAACAATTTCACATGTTCTATAGTGCATATAGGCAATGATACATTCTCCTAATAAAAAATACCCCAAAGATTTTTATGATTCTTATTTACTCATCATATGCATGATATTATGAGTATTTATTAAGATAGTTACATTACTATGCTTGATTCCTTCTTAGATTCCAATACACTAACATCTATCACTTTTCACTCATAAGAAGTGACCCTTTCACCATATAACATAGACATTTTTGATGACCTTGATGGGATAATTGGTTAGAAATTTTAAAATTTCAAGATATATTCAAAAATATAAAAAAATAAAATAATCTAAAAATATAAAAACTTTGAAATATTTGAAAAATAAAAAATAAGGATCTAAGCATGACATGATTGCTAGTTATATTATTTACATATGTTATTTATCACATGATTAGTAGATGCCATATTATTTTTCATACACATAAATTTCATGTATATGAGTGTTATACAATATATGCATGGTATACATGGATACATAGAAGTTGGACTTTCATTTATATAAGGACTATGCCAATGTTGGGGATATCTCATTCCATAAGTCACATTTTTACAGACTATATCTCTCTATAAATGTTTACCATGTTGAGATGCATATATTTCTTACATATGTATTTATGGTTACTTATATATTTCATAGTGTTAAATGGATTAAAAAAATTCCATGATGTGACATTAATATATAAATGGATGGTGTAGACTAGTTTTCATTTTGTCTATGTTTTATTGATTTTGTTTCTCTTTCCTGATACTCTAGTCATCGATTGCCTATTGTATGTGGCCCTTGGAATTATGTGTTTGAAAATTATTTTTTCCTTATTTGTGACATGTTTATTTTTCTTGATTGAATTCTTTGGCCTTTTTATTATGACATGTTCATGTCCCTTAATTATATCCCTTGGCCTTGTTTGTTATGACATGTTCATGTCCCTTAATTGTGGCCCTTCATATGTCTTGTTATGAAATTATTATATCCCTTGTTTGGCACCCTTGGGATTGTTTTTGGAGATGTTATAATGTTTATTGTATGCAAACCTTGGCCTTATGTGTGACATTGAGTATTATTTCATATGCCTTTAATTTTTTGGCTATAACTATATCGTTAAGTGATATACTTTTTGAGCTTATTGAGTTTTTTGGTATCGTGCTTCATATCACACACCTTAGTTTTGTGTGTGGTGACATTATTTACATCATTCACATCTCTTACTACATAATATTCTTTAGTGCCTATATCAATGATGGTTACTATTTAATACCTAATTTCTACATATATCTTGACATGAAACTTATATACCTTGCATTACATATGCTTCATACATGCCTTCATGACATATACATTATTATAATGACATATTATCTATATTTTTAAATGATTCTAAATCACATATTTATACATGATATAAGTAACTCTTTATTTTGAGATGGGATTTTCATGGATACTTAAGCCTCCATGAGTAGAATATTTATAAATTAGGATATAATACATGATTTAAAGATTTTAGAATGGTTTAGCTATTAGTTTTATTTAGATATGAGATAATATTTAAACATTGATATAGACTATGGGGGTACATACCATTAGTCTAAAATCATTTTACAAAGACATGATTTATAGAGTATATATTCATATAGACTTTGGTGCATATGCAATACATATGTACACAATTTTATAGGAATAAAAATTAAATTTTTTAACATACAGATAAATTTGAGACATAACTTCAACATATAGATGTATAATATTATATATCAATTAACGTCAATTCATGGGGAATGATACTTGTTCATGTATAAATACACTATGATAGTTTACAATTGGCACTAATTCATGGGGTATGATACCTATTCATACACATACACACTAATACAATTTTAGATTTTGTAAACACATTCTATTGTACCTAGTAGTGAGAAAATTTAAATCTATAAGTCAATTTGTATTATTTGATTAATGTTTATTGAAGTAATATGGTTGAGGTTTAATGACACTCAATGGCCTTGGCATTAATTATAGTGAGCCCAATATGTGTCTCTCACATTTCATATTGGGGTAACACGATTAATGTGAGATTACTTATATAAGTTAGTGTAGTTGAGGTTCAATGATGCCTAACAACATTGGCACTACTCTATATTCATGAGGATTGGGAATTTGCATTCCCAACCTAAGGCCTTACCTTTAGTTACACAAATTTTTGACATGATCACTCTAGATTTTATAAATGGTTTAATAATAAAAATCATTATCTAATACTTAAATAAGGAAACACCATCTCCAAAAAGTTACAATGCAACACAGTTTCATCCACATACATTTTTACTCTATTATGCTAAAAAAATTTCAAATTTAAATTACAATTAATAATTTATATTTAATTTTATAGACATTGATTGCTACATTTTCATTGTAGGTTTGCATGGAGAAAGTTTTACATTAAGAGTATCTCCCAAATACAAAGTATGTTATTCACACTCAAGTACATATTTATCCTTTTACTCTAGTATCTATATTGTAATACTAAAATAAAATGGATACATTTGAAGATACTAAAAATTAGTATTAGACACATGTAATGTAAGTTTTGGCCTATCTTTACCCTATATGAATTGTGTGTATATATATTAATCTAATTCATAGTTATCTAACATCCACATGCTATCTATGGGTTTAATCCTTATACATTACTATAAATTACCTATAAGAATTCCCTCAGTCTATACTAAATTAGTAAAATACCATACTCTTACATATTTATATTATCATATCAATGTTACTATCTTGTGGAAAATAAAATAAGAATTATAACATACCAAATAATGGTTGTATAATGAGTCTAATAATTTCATCCTTTACCCAACACTAATCATAGTTAAAAATCAAATCATGCCTATGAGTTGACCCATCCACCTAGCATGTTGGTGGCATGATAAATTACCAAAGAGTTTCATATCAATACAAAATAAAGTTAGGATTATTAATTATCTATCATTTATCTATCTTACATATATACATTATTACACATTCAAAGGGATTGACCTATTATTATAAGTTTACCAATTAATCACAAGAATAATGTCTTAGTTAAGTATAAAGCACTTCAAATTGAATATGAAATTTTTATTTTCCAAGTGTCAAAAGATAGATCATAGGTTACATACATACACCTAATGAAGAGAATTATATGCAGTTTGACTTCACTCTTGAAAGTATTGGATATGTAGGCAATGCTAAACCATTTAATGAAGAGTGGTTGGGATAAACTCAACCCACCTTTATTCCCATTTTATAGGCCTAATTTTATCAATATAAGAGAACCTATGGTTTCAAGTGAAGGATAAATTTTTATGAGTTGTGCACATAATTAGACCTTGAGATTGCAAACATAATCATAATAGAAGCAGTCACACCGACCTATACCTAAATTGAATAGAGAAATTTATGTATATAAAACTACCAAACTTACAACATATAAAATAATCATACCAACATGAGGATTATGATATCATCTAGGTACACACATAGATATAGATCCATATTTGAAATATTTACAATCTTATTTCATTTCTTCCCTACTAACTACCTAAAATCTAAATCCTCTATAGAGTAGTTAAGCCTAGTATCTTATCTCTTGTACTTTATATATTTATTAAGTTAGTGAAAAATAAATTACAATTCTTTACCTTAAAATTTATGCTTCATTATTATACATTTTACTATAAATTATTACAATAGTTTTTATCTTATTAATGGTTAACATTAATCCAAAATAGGGTAAAACACAAATCAATCCCATGGTCATTCTAAACTTGAGAATCATTTGACACACATGGGGAAAATACATATCCCTATCTTAAGACATTATAAAAAATGCATATACATATAAACCATTAAAGGATCATCTTTAGAGTAGTCTATATATTGAAATTTGAGTATATGAAGTTAAGTTTCATGGTGCCAAGTATCAAAGGTCAAAAGTTTGTATTGCATTATAGATTGTTAAAAATATTTCACACAAGCTAAATTAGGAGAGATAAGTGTGGTTTGATCCCTATTTATAGTATCAAAACATATTAAATTCTTAAAATTTTATCAAGGAGTGGTTAGGGTCTACCCAAACCAAAATATTAACCCTTTTAAAGGGCATATTTTGGTCAAAATCACAATTAGGGTTTGCACATAAGAGATACAATAAAATAATTTTATCACGTGAAAAGAAAGGTCTAGATTCACATAGTCACATTATAGGAATATGCACATGGCTCCCAAATATATTAGATCCCCACTTTACATAGGGACACTGTTGATAAACCTTGATAATTTGGGTTGTTGTAAGTGTCTAACTCTACTGGCAATGTCCATGTAGGTTTTTCAGATGGTAAAACACATACAAATAAATTTAATATACACTACTAACTAATGTGAGTAACATACATGTAGAAATAGTTATGTACATAATCCCTCTTTTGATTTATAATTTATAAATTAGGTGAAATATCTATCATTCCATTTCAATTTAGATCAATGTATTTGTTGATGCCTCTGAATGTATCACATGTGTCCTTAGTGTTCAAAGAACACTTCTCATTTTAGAATTTTATGAATTCAAAGCATGACTAGTAGCTTTTAGAAATTTATGTTACTTGTGATGAAATAACAGTAGAGCAATGTTTAACTGTTCCACAAAATTTATATTAATTGATGGTTGGGGCCATCATGGACCAAATCTTTGAAATTTGTAAGTATTTATGCTAATACTAGTGATTTATGATCAAAGATTAAAATACAAACTAATCTAAATGGACATGTACAATTAAATCTAAATAAATGTGATCTAGTTAAAAAAGAAGAAAAAGAGAAGGGTAAGGTAGAAAGAAAATACGTGATTACTGATCTTAGCCCCAAACATTATGACAAAGTTTTAATTACAACTGAGTATTCATTTAACCAGTATATAGTGCAAAATAACATAAACTCAGATCTTACTACACACCAGACAAACCTCCAAAGATGATATAAATAAGTAAAATTAAGAACCAAATTTACTTTAAATATTTGCTACCACACTCAAATAACATTAGCACATTCTAATGCAAAGTAAATAAAATGAAACAAATTCAAGATCATTCAACTAGTATATCATAAGCACAAATTAGAAACCTCATAATCAATTATACAACTCAAAATTCATAGAAACTATTCAAATTTAAGACTTAAGACTAAGAATTGAGACAAAATCCATATATCAATTAACACAAACAAACTTGGACAATCCTTTTAGAATTCCTTGATTATATTAACTTCTCTAAGTATACAAATTTTGCTCAAAATTCTCTCCCTTTACAAGATGGTAGTACTACCTTTTATAGGAAGACAAGGCAATAAATCGATCAATTATAAGATAAAAATGTACAAGAAGGAAGAATAATTATATTTTTTTTACAAATTTATAGAATACATTTGATTTTCCAAACTAAACTGACCTAGAGGAAATGCACTAACAAACTAGCATATGCCTTTACAAAATAATATTCTATTTTCAAAATATTACAAAGTCATTTACAAAATATAATATCATTTAACTACTTCACTAGTGGGCTCTTCTCCTGATAAATTTCTTGTTATTGCTAAAGGATGTTCATAGCCTTCTGGTGTTGTTCACTAACCAACTCTAAGTCTAAAACCAGCTTCAAGAGACAATCTTCTTCTTTGTCAGCAAACTCATTTAATTCCTTGTCATTTCTGGCCACAAATTCTTTGATCTTCTAGTTTGAGCTACTATTTCTCCTACATTAAGGATAATGTCTAGGATCTTACTATTATCTACTCCAGACTGGAATTGACTCTTATTTCTTATTTTTTGTACAACCAAGGTGGCCTTATGTTTGAATTCATCATCCTTGATGATGCTTAGGATAGTGGGTTGTGCAAGATTAGTCACCATGGTCCTAACTATCTTTTCAATCCTTTCCACTATCTCCTCATCATCCTTTAGGAGACTCTCCAATTATTATGACCATGCATTAAAACTTTAGACCTTATCAATAAAAGTTCCTTCAATTGCATTCAAGTGTCCCAAACTAATTATTTTGAAACCAAGAATCTACTTTCCAACCTAAATGTTGATTAACCCTATTATTTGATCTTCTGAAGCTTGTCATTGGGTTATTAGACCTTTGGTTACTATGTTCTATTGTGTTAATGAACTCTACCTTAGTTTTATTGATTTTAAGATCTTAAACATATCATAGAAGGATTCATCCAAAAAATTAATCATTACCTCAAGCACTGATAAGACAAATTGTGTCTTCAAATCCTCATTTTACTTCTTGAAATTGGATATTCTTTGTTTCATCCCACTAATGCTTGTTCTGACTTGAGATGAATGAGCCTCATCTAGGCTCTTAATGTCCTCTTTATGGATGGGTAGTTCACAATTTATTTTCCTCCAACTAGATTTAAACCTAAAATTGGCTCAACCTTTTAGAATGTGAATTCTTTAGTCCCCACCATGGCTTTTATTGGTTATCACTCTCTCTAATCCAGCCATCTCTAAATTGAATTTCACAGTAGTTGTTGGCTTAGTGTACTTTGGAGGTTCAAGATCCTTTATCTAGCTACTACTTGATGCTCTTGGAACATCTACCTATTTTCTATCTGACCCCATAATAGCCACTATTCTTCTTTATTCATCCTCCTTCATCAAAGCCCTTATCCATCTCTTGATATCATCATACACATCAATGTTGATAGTTTGGGTTAGGGCCCATGAGTGAAGTAAGGTGAGGATATTCTAGTATTTTCCATAGATGAACAAATTAGGGATGATTGGTCCATGAATGGGGTATTCCTCATTAAATAAGTTGATTTCACTTGTATGGTAAGTGAAAACCAACTTTGGCCTCTGTTGTCCCACTAAGACAATTGTCAATTCTAATTTTGTCTTCTTTAATGGTGCCACTAGGACAAGATCTAGAGCAACTTATTTTCCTTTATCTTTATCAACATCCTCTATTTTGGCATGTGCTTCTTCATCTTGTGCTTCCTCTTCATCAAATACATATGCCTTAGTAAGAACCTTGAGGGCATCCTCCACTATTTCATTTAGCTCCAAAGCAATCATGTCCAAGTATTCCACTAGAGACTCTGGTTATTTAGGAGGGACCAAGGATGATGGGTCCTCACTAGGTCTCTCTTCCAATTTTTCCTTACTAGGACCTTGTGTAATCTATGCTTGGGGTTATTTCCCTTCCACTTGTGGTTATTCTTGAGTGGGCCTTGAAGTTCCAAGTAGTAAATGGTATTGCATAGGTCCCATTTACCATATGTCACTTGGTGGATTCTCATCACTAGTCAGTCTATGCTCAAGTCTAATGTTATATCCCTTAAGCCTAGCCAATATTTCTTTGAACTTGTTTTCTTTAATATATATGGTGTCATGGACACTGACTTGTTGCACATACACTAGCTTGGGTAATTAATTAGATTTCAAGTGTGGATACCATGCCATTAGGGTCCCACATCTTCATCTCATCAAGTTGTAATTTAAAAGAGTCCCTATGCCTGGCCATAGTATTCACTTGATCCCAATTCTATAACACAATCTTACAAATAGTTAAAAGAAAAGGATGGTGGAAGCCTTTCCTTTTGTCTTTACACACTCTGTCCACACCATTAAGAATTTGGTATGCTATTTCTTTCTCTACCAACTTGATGGGAACATAGATAGGCAACCTATATGGTTAGATCAAAAGTTCTTCAATTTTGATTACTATGTAATCTAGATACAACTAGATATCTCCCATTAGCTCCACATATTTATTTATTAAAGGGCTTACCCTAGGCATATAGATCATTGTGATGGATTATAATAAATTAGGATAGACACAATCACAAATGACTTACATGTGGTGTCTATATTTGAAAATATGTAGCTTTGAGTAATGGTGGGAAATTGTAAATCTACCCTCAAGTGATGAATTTTTTATACGAGGGATCAGGGTGGAGGCTAGTAAGGAATCTAATAGATAGGACATAATGAAAAATTAGGTATTATTCTTCTTCTTAATGGCTATGAATTGTCTTTCTAGATATATGTTGATCATCTATCTAATTGGAGGAGTGAGCCCTTTCTTTATCAAAAAGTAGATGTAAGACACCAAACTCTTATTGACCTAAGTGGTAGAAGGGGCTCCAGATATCCTATTCAATAGAGTCACAATTACCCTAACCCCCTTTCTAAATAGGGAAACTAAGATTCTTCTAGTAGGGTCTTAGATCGCATGGCTCCCTTGGAGCAACCATAGGCTAAGGATAGTATCTAGATCATTCTTTCTAGTCCATTTCTTAATAATGGGCAAATCCACTTCAAGTTTTGGAAGCTTGTAATAACTTCTAAAGGCCAATGGAGAAATTAATCCAATTATTTTAAAGGTCCTTTCATGAATAATACAACCTTGCTCAATCCTATAGTCCTTGAAAATGGGAGCAAGGATGTCAATATAGTGGATTACCTCTAGTTTGGTGGTAGCATGGTAGAGATTGGCCATCTAGACTACAACTAGGTCATAATATCTCCTTGTTATAGTGGAAATATTCTATTCTTATTTTGTGATAGGCTACATTTCCTCAATGGTCTAGAAGAGTTTAAACCAATTCTTATTTCCAGTGCTCCATGCAATAGTGTGTAGGTCTATGTATTTGAAGATCCTCCATTCATTATCTATAGATAAATACAACTTTGTCTCATCCTTGTATTATTGCCTCTAAGCTGCCATGGTTTCCAAACTTTGCAAATTGCTTTCTACTATGTTCCAAATGGTCTCTAGGTCAATTCTTTTGTGCTTGAATTGCAATTAGACTCTCTTTTATATTATTTGTAATCAATATAAGCTTAAATTAGGGTTTTTATACAAATTTTGGGATCTCCTAAAGATTTAATGGTGGTGGCTTACTTAGAATTTGGCTCATATGTGCCTCAAATTTGATTTAGACCTTTGCCTTTATATGTTTACATTTTTAAGCACACAAGATCTTCACTTTTGTCACTTTATGCTTATATGGCACTTATTTGGTGTCTATCTATCAATTTCATGGTTTTTTTCATAAATACCTTCAAGCACTATCCATTGGAATTTAAAAATTGCCTTTTAATTCATGTTATCTGATAAATATCTAAGGACCAGTGTTTACTATTGATCATGATCTGGGACCTCACATGTCATTGGTTCTTTGTGGTATCAAGCCCTGTGGTTATGCCACTTGGCACCTTCATGGGATTTTTAAGCTTTAAAACATTTTTAAGTTATATATTTAATGCATGCCCACCATGTTTGGACCCTATGGGATCTCGAAGCTCTATTGAAAATTCATCAGCTATTTTGCACTGTTAGATCAAGAGGTGTGATGAAGTGCAGACAATCAGATATTTCAAGATGCATGAACAATAATCAATGCATGGTAATAAAAATAAACTAGGTTAAAATTATTAAGTCTAAGTATATTTCATAGTAATAAACATAAAAATAATTAGGTTAAGATATTTTATGTTAAGTTTTAGAGCATAAATAACCTCTTGAATGACATAAAACATGCCCCTTTTACCTAGATAAAATGTTAGATGAGCTTGAATTTGATAGTTTTATGGAGCTTAATGATATCCTCATGTACATCAAATGAAATTCATGAGGATGATAAATTTAAGATCATGAAGTCCCTATGTTCCAATGTGGGAGTGCCACATGGTAGCTCCATGGGGCTTCCTGAGATCTCAGATTCAATTCTCTCTGTATGATTAAAAACTATGATGAAACTAGAGCCATCCAATCATGATTCAATAATTCATACACCATTGGTTCTATTTAATATGTGGGACCTATTTTACACCAAACCTCAAATATGAGAGTGTTGTGTGATGACTCTATAGAGCTTTATGAGCCTTTGAATTTTTAGCATTGGCTTTGCTCTATTTGATTAAAATCCATGATGAAGTACAGACCATTGGATATGTAAAGGGGCAAGGTTTTTAAGTTAGGACCTAAGATGAAATATGACTTAGGATAAAATTTTAAGACTAAGATCTTGTTCATGTTAATAAACACAAATGGGGCCTTAACATTAAGGTTTTAGGCTAAGTAGGTAATAATAAAGGGGACCATGCTAGAAAAAATAAAAAGGACCCTACCAATACGAAAGTTAGACCCAAGTAGATAGAAACTTAGGCTAAATATTTAAGACTAAGCTCTCATTTGCATTGATAAATGTGAATGGGGCCCTAAGGTTAAAAATTTAGGTTAAAGTTTTTAGCACAAGGGGATTATTATTAAAATAAAAGGACCCTACTAGCATTACATTAGATCACATTAGAAATATAAGGAACAAAAGGGGAAAATAAAAAGGGACTAAGCATAATTTTTAGGCTAAGGTTTGGTCATGTTAAGAAACATGACCAAGCCTTAACATAAAAACTAGGCTTAAATCCAAAACAAATTTAAATATTCTTGCCAAATTCTCCCACCAAATTGAAATTTGAACTAAGGGTTTATGTTAGGGTTTTCTGAGGAGAGCCTTCAAAGAATGAATCTTGAATAGAGTTAATCTACAAATTTTAAGCATGGCCCCTTCAATAAGGCCCCATGAAACCTACAACTATATGACATGAAGACCAATTATTATCAACATTAGGCAAACTCAAAGCAAAACCATAAATCAATAAGCCAATCTTATCAAAGTGGATGATCTTAAAATTATAATAACACTCAAAATAGGCCATGGTTTTAGGGTTAAGGTTCAAATTATCTCAAGGGTCCCAATTTTCAAAAATTGGGGGTATGTTGACCTCAATAGTATTACATGTTATATTTAACATAATTTGAATAAGTGCATAATTTCCTTAGTTTTATCTCTTAGGTGTAAATCAAGGTAAAGATATATATAAATATCAACAATATAAGCTATGTATCCATATAACCATGTATGTTAAATAATCATATGAATTAATTTTATCATTATCTAGGATCTAAAATAATATACAAAATTAACACTTTGTGCATCTCTAATACACAAGATAAAATATGATGTAACCATTGAAACATTTTAAAAATTGTAACCCTGTGCCTCAAAATATACAACTATAGAATCTTAGATACATGATTATAATAATAAGGAATATGAACTAAGCCTCAAAAAATAAGTAAAATGATAATGAAAATAATAGAAATAAAAACACAAGAATGAGTATCAACTTTAGAATATCTACACTAAGATATGTGACTTCTTTCATAACATTCATGAATTTAGGGATTTTATCTAGGTTTGTGGATATGTATTTCCTAAAATTGTTCATATCTTATTCTATACCTATGGCATCTTAATAAAAATATTCTCCATCATTTTGGTTCCCATCAATATAACCATTAAAAATATTTTCATCATTTGAAGCAAACACAATAGAATTTTACAAAGGTATATCATGAATCCTATCACTTGATCGAGCACATTAATAGTTATCATGATCATAATCCTCTTCTTAATTTACATTCCAGTAATCATTTTGAGATCTTATAACATTCACATTATTATCATTATTTCTATTCAAAGAAAAACTTGGCTAGGACATGATAACATGAACTAAATCAATATTGGCTCCGATAATTTATGCATAGGTTTTTCATACCCTATAGAGGAATAAATTGTTTGAGGATAAATATTTTTTTGTGCACTTCCAAGTGCAAATCCATATTTTTTAGATTTCTTTATGTGATATTTCCATGTTTTCCATTATTAGTTGTTTCAATTATAATAAAATTTGACTTTCCATAATTATGAGGAGTTATGTAGAGAGAGTCAACACCAAATAAATTCATATTATCAATATAATTGTTGGAGACTTAAGTTTCACTCTAACTAATCAAAGGATTGCTTAGGTCCTCTACTCAAACCTAGTCTAACATGGGAATGACCCTAGGTTATGGGTTACCTAATGTTGGGTTAGACCTCTACGGTTTTTAATGAGGATACCTCCTCTAATATGAGAATATAGTTCTTCTCTTAAAACTATACTTATAACAAGGAAAAGGGAAAGGGAATAAACTTAAAAGGAACAAAACCTAGTCTAAATGATGATGCACTGAATGTTCATTGATCCACTCTTAGCTTAGACACTTTTATAACTACTCATGAATCCAATTAGGACAAGAATTAATCAGATCCTATGACAAGGTTGTAAACATGAGTATTTTGTATGAATGTTGAAAAGAGACTTAAAACTTGAAGGATAGAAAGAGATAGGTTTAAGGAAAACATTATGGACTTATGACACTTCAAGGGAAACCTCACTAGCTAACACTTCACATAACCTGCAAGAAACCAAATATAATTAAAGCAAGGTACATGAAGGACATATAGATTATACATAGGAAACATAAACTCTATAGATAAAACTTCAATAAAGCACACTTAGCATTTAATTAGAACCTGAGATGTCTTATATTGATTTAAAAGAGTTTTACAAAGTGATTTTGGCAGAGCTTAACTATATCTAGTCGAGGGATCCGATCAAGAGTTCAAAGATAGTATTTATAGGAATAAATAAGGTAAGAGAGAGAGAGAGATGAATTAGCACTTAAGGGATCATTGATGAGCCCAATTACACTCAAGAAAACCACCACCATAGTCCTTCTCAAGCCTTCCCTTGTATTAATGTCACTGTATCTTTTTTTGGCATGATGGAGAATGTGAGGATCAAGACCAGTTATAAGAAGCAATCCCCATCACTACATGAATCCTTCTTGATCCCCTCTACATTAATGTATTTCACTATTCTACTCAATCATGCTTGATATTCTTCACATTATTAGGTAGTTACTTGAGCTTTATCATTGATGTTCTTTCTGACATTCCTTGCACAATCACCATTTTGCCATTACTTCTAAATCTTAAATTTATATCTATTATGGATCAAAACTAATCACACTATTAGTTTTAATATAGTCATGATTACAAATAAATATCCATAGGCTAGGGTTTCCTTGAATATTAATGAGACATAAAACTTATGTTAGAAGCTCTTGAAAGGTTTTATAGGCTTTAATGGTGTTAGATGGCTTTACAGGGTCTATTCCTAGTTATCTAGATCATATCCGGTCTTGAATTTATGTGTTTACCTACTTGGGGTGGTGAAAACTCATATTCCAACATATCTACCTTCATGGCATCCTCTTGAGCTATGTAATTTGGTTCAACCTTAGGTTTTATTTGTTCTCCATTAAAGTCCATTATCTTTAAACTTTTAATTTTAGCTACTAATCTTAATCTTGACTCCCCAATCATGACATTTATCAGCTCCACATTCATCCCATGGGTCTTGTAGATAGCCTTGGATAGTTTATATGCTTGCACCATGTGGCATTCTTGTATTCATCCCCAATATATTCTAAGCTTTGGTATGATAGATCACACAACATTGATCTACCTAGACCCACTAGATTGTCAGTCATCATGTGCTATTAGATATCTTATTAAGATCCCATGATCTTGACACTTGTTAGCCCCTCATTTATTCTTAGGATCCACTAACTAGTTGACATCTCACTCACTATTGATCTACATATGGGAACTTGAGATCATACCACTTGTCATTCATATACTTGATATCAAGATGCTCTAAGTTTTTTACTATGAGCTTATTATTGATCTTTGATGTACAATCGAATGTACACCATTAGATCTTTGAGACCCATTGACATCACTAATCACCTAATAACCATTATATATTGACTTGAGATTCTACTATTTTGACACTTTTCAACTATGCATTCATCCCTAGAATATTTGAATTTAAATAGCTATTTCATGAGGCTCAAATTTGATGTCTACATGCACGTCCCACTCTACAAGTCTAACTTTAAAGGCTTATATCTTGAGATATAAAGCTCATTAAAATATAGATTTGTGGAAGATAATATTGAAACTAAATTCATCATTTCCATGTGATACTTTGAGCTTGAGATGTTTCCTGAGCATACTTAAAAAATGCACAAGAAAACTGGTATGTTCATTTCTCTTTGACATGTGATGATGAGTTGGTTCTAATAAACTTGTGCTTGAACTATTGCTTGAATATCCAAGGCTCAAATGGACTTCTGAGGCTTGTGTAAACCTACTTCATGTTCCTAAATTCTATGATCACCATGAAAACCTATTAGTCTTCTTCACTTTGCAATCCTAGACCTGTTTCCAAGCCTACTTCTCAAAGATTAACAAATTGCACTTTAATCTTGCTTAAAGTGTTTCAAAATCTTTATGAGTTACATGTGATCTTTGTACCACTCATTCCATCCAAAAATATATTTATCTCATCCATTCAGACATAAAATGTTGGTATGTGGGCCAAATTGGCCAATATTTTTGGTAATTCAAATGGCTTGACCAGCCTGTTGGTCATGAAACCTAGAATTTAATCAAGCTTACTCATGATGATAAGATAAATGAAGTATTACTTAAAAAAGGATTATTCCTGACTCCTATAAACACTTTGAATCAAAGAGAAACACATAAACAACAAGAGATTAATAAAACACACTAAACAACTACCTAAATAGAAAAAAAAGTCAAACAAAGCAATGTACAATATCACTTGGAGGTAAAGACAAACCTATCTAAATATGTACAAATATTATGAGACAACACTATTAGAAAAATTTAAGATACCTTCCATTGATAAGGATGGGAAGGCTCTCTCTATTCAACCTATTAAACTCAAAGGAATTGCTCTCCTTACAACCTATGATAACATAAGGCCCACTCTACAGACTATCAAACTTAGAGTGCTTTCTTAGGTTTACATGATCCTCATCCCATTTGAGGACTATATTAACTTATTGGAATATCTTTGAGGAAGATCTCTTGTCAAATGACCTATTCACTTGGTGATGATTGGACCACATAATGTATATAGAAGTGTCCCTTGTCTCCTCTAACTTTATTAGCTCATTTAACCTTATCTCATAGCATCATCCTCTAGGAGCTCAAGTTGATGTTGAAGATCTAATGCAATAAGTTCAAGAGATATTAGAAGTTTTGATTCTTTCCCATAAACAAGAAGGTATGGGGAGTGTCTAATAGATTTATTAGGTGTCAGTCTATCTACCCATAGGGTAGTCCTTAGTCTATTATGCCACTCCCTCTTACCATCCTCCATAGTTCTCTTGATAATCTTCAACAAGTTATTAATTATGGACTCTGCTAGTCTATTTCCCTATGGGTAATAGTTAGAGGATGCCTTGAGATAAATTCCATGTGAAATATCCCACTCACATACCTTTTTGATTTTTATTTCCAATGCATTTTTAGAAATTATTGTAGAAGGCACACCAAATATAGTCACAAAGCTATCATAAAATTATAAAATAGAATTTTCATTAGCTTCCTTGAGGGTAGTTTCTTCAACCCACCTTGTAAAGTAGTCTATAGCTATAATGATCCATTTACATCCTTTAATTGAAGGGGGTGTATCATCCCTATGAAATCTAAGCCCCATTGCATGAAAGGTTGTTATACTTATATGGGTTACAAGGGAAGGGTAGCTAGTTTCTACTTGCCAATAAACATTACACATTTTGGGAATTTCCTTACCTAAGAATGTGCATCTATAAAAATTGTGGGCCAAAATCACCTAGATATAATGATCTTAAAGGTTATGGTTTTGTAATTCAAGTTCCCATCAACTTGAATATCATGGAACTACTCAAGTAGCTTGTCTATTTGGCATGATTCCACACATGTCAAAAGCATGCCTCCTATGTCTCTCTTGAAAAGTCATCCATCTATCAAAGCATAAGGTATAATTTGTAACCTAAAGTGTCTTGTCTTGTCTCTATCTAGTCCCATGGGACATTGAAATAACTCAATAAATTTGAGTATATCATGTGTCCAACTAAAAGGTGTGTTTTCTATAGCTACATGTTGGCTATCATGGACTACCAACACTTGATATTTATCTCATTTTACCTCTAATGCAAGGTGTTCACATAACCCTATACCCCTTACAAGTTTTTTAAATATAAATTAAATGTCATAATACATGAATTTTTTCACCCATCTAACTCTTTTCTAATTGAGGTCTCTATTGAGTATACACTCTTTAATACTTGGGTGTACCACCATGAGAATGGTGTTACTATTGGAGACCATGCGCCTAAATTTTTTCAAACCTCTCACTAATGAAAGCACATGTTTCTATACAAATATATACCTCTCTTCATACCCCTATAAGGCCTAACTAAATAAATCAATAGGCTATTCCAAACCTTTCTCATTCTACTACATCAACATGGCAAAAATTACATTCAACATAGAGAAGGCATACAAGTAGAATTATTTCTTAAAATCAATATTAATAAGTTTAGGGGCATGAGAGATATCCTCATTGATGGCCCTAAAACTCCTCTTACCTTATTTGGTCCATGTAAAATCCTTGCATTTTCTTAACTTATGAGTAAGAGGCTTGACCATCTCTACAAAGCTTGGGATAAACCTTCTTATAAAATTAATATTTCCTAAGAAACTCTACAGACCCTTCTTGTGCTTGGGTAAGGGTAAGGATAATATGGAATCAACCCTTTAAATATATATGGTAAGACCATCCTTGGACACTACAGGGCCTAATAACCTACCCTCATGAACACCAAATATACATTTTTTAGGATTTAATGACACATCAAATTCTCTACATCTTTCAAATACTAACCTCAAATGAGCAATGTGATTAGTTGGGTCCTTTGAGAAGATAGTTATGTCATATATGTAGATGAGCACCATGTCATTAATCAAACCTTCAAATTCAACATTCATTTCCCTCTAAATTTTTTTTCTAGTATTAGATAGTCCAAAGTGTATTTTCACATATGCATAAGTGCCCCACTTTGTGGTGAAGGCAAACTTATACCTATCTTATTATTTGACCATAATATAATTATAAATATATTAGCCATCAAGTAATGAGAACCTTAGATAACCTAACACCTTTTCAATAATCTGATCCATTGAGGGTAATGGATAATGGTATTTTAGGGACACCTTATTGAGATCCCTAAAGTCAACATGTAATCATATTTCCCCATTCTTCTTCCTCATTGGCACAAGGTTTTCCACCCATGAGGAATATTATATTTGATTCAATCAACTTAAATAGATTCCTTCTCATCAACTCCTCCACTTTTGGGTTGATAGGGCTTTATTTTTTCCTGACTAATTTTGCATTGATTTCTAGTTCAATGGTATGTTGTACAAGTTTGGGATCAAAAACCTTCAAATATTTGTATTCCAATGAAAATACATTAGAGAACTCTTGACATAAATAAAAAAATGCAACTCTCTCTTTTATTGTGTTAATTTTTCCTAACTTCAACAATTTATCTTTGAAGATCTCTATTTTTTCATAATGCTCCTCCTTGGCTAAGATACATGACTTGCCTCTTCTCACTTATTCATCTTCATTGAATATAATTTATGATGTCACAATCCCTTTAGGCAATTTTTTTGACTTTATCTGCACTATCTAATTATCATACTGATGTTGGAATTTGTTTTGATTCTTATGGTAGAATTTTACCTCGTACATCAAAAAACATATAATTTGGTTATCATTATCAAATACCTGCCAACTCACCTCATTATCAAGTATAGTTGGCTAGTATACGACCTTGATATTATCTTGACTCTAGTTTCCTTTGACTCCTACAACCTCATACTGATCTCTAATGGTTAAAAGCTTATCTGCATGTTGATTTTCCTCTCTTGGTATGGATTATATATTGAATGCCAAGAAATCCTCTCTAAGATCCCATACATGATGCTTCTAAGATTTAAAATTATGGTTCTTGACTACACTTATGACTCTCACTTATTACACAACAAGATCAATATCACCCTTAACATGAAGAAGTTTAACACCTCTTTTTCTTGCCTCTTAAAAACCATGTAAAAGAGCCTCATATTCAGTTGTATTTGAAGTGAAACTAAATTGAAATCTTATAGTTGAATAGTACTTTTGATCTAAGGGTGAAACTAACATGGTTTTAGCTTTACTACCATTATTTGAATTTGAGCCATCAAAGAATAAAGTCCATAGACCATCTTCCTCTTGATTGGTGTTAGTTAGGCAAGGTATAACAACACCCTCATGCATATAATACATCCCTAAGCTTACTTCTTCAATATTAGTGTAGGGATCAAATCCATGATTGTGAACTACCCATGTATCTAAATATAGGTCTGAAATTCCTTCAAGGTGGTCATAAGGCCCTTTCTCACTAGCATTTTCATCCTTATCTAATATGGTAAAGTTGAAGTTTGCAAAGTTAGGCATATAGGGCTATAAATGGAATCTAGAGATAGGTTCTGACTTGATAGTGACCCTAGTCCCATAACTAGTTTTGAAAACCATGTATGACTAGTCAGAGGATAAATATCCCCAAATTTGTGTAATAAAATCCCTAGATAGGCATAGGTCAAAATATGGGGGTAGGTATACAACCATTACATCATAAGTGATGACACAATTTGGAAAACCTACCAATGTGATCTTAAGATCTTTAAATATACCTACTATTTTAGTGGGGGAACCATCCAACTAGAGAACACCTTTTTCATTAGGCACATACTTAATCCAAAGCTTATCTGCTATGACTTTAGGCATAACTAAGGTTGAAACACCTAAGTCTATCATACAATTGTGCACTAAATAGTCCCCTATGATGACTAATAAATATAATGGAGAGGGATTAACAACCTTAGGGGGATTAAAAACATTATGAGCTTGACCTTGACTAGGAACTTGAATTTGACTAGGATGACTACTATTTGTAAAAATAATGTGCACCCTATTAGCTATCTTATTCACATGAGAAATCTTGGAGAGCTCTTTCTAAAGGAGCTCTTTCTATCTTGGAATAGATAGAGCATCATACATAGATATAGTGATATTATCCTTTTTCATATGATCCACAATATTGAAAGGAAGACTAGTACCTTTGAGCTACACCTTAGAAGTAGAAGTATCACTTGGCACTTGAGTGACATGAGAAATAAAAGGAGACTTATACTATTGTCCATGATGTTGAGGTATTTTTTGAGTTATAGGAGCTTTAAAAACTATACTTGAAGTGGTAGGCTATTGACTAACATATGGAGGTGTTAAAGTAGTTTTAGGCTACCCCAAAATGTCATCTAACATCCTCCTCTTATCCCTTATATTGGTTACAACTAGATCATCTTCCCTTCATGTAGTCTACCACATGTTTATTGTTACATGCTCAAAAATATTCTCCCCTTATTGAAATTTTATGCACATGTTGTTAGTTGGAGCCTCACCCATGCTCCCTTGCTATTCAATTTGAGATTCTAATGATGTCATGGTAGGTATGTTATCTTATTTAATTAGAGGGACTTATGATGGAGGAGGTATTATGTCATGGCCTTGGAATGAAGGAATATGATGTCAACTATTATCTTAATACATTTCTCTACTTGTTTCCATTACCATCTCATTATACTGCCCTCCTGATTGCCATTGACCCTTTTATGCAAAGTTATTTTGTGTAGGGACCAAGGCTTGAGCTATTTTTAGCTATGGGGTTATAACTATTATAAGATATACTTTGAGTAATTTGGCCTTGGGATTTTTTATTTGATGGATAAGGGGGTCTATTATAGGATTGAGTAGGGTATTTGGATTGGAAGGGACCTTGGTATAGCATATATGAAATATGTTATTGTCTCTCTAGATCCACTAGCTTGTTGTCTTATGCCTTAAACAAGCTCTCAATCCTTGAAAAAAATTCCACTTGACTATCACCAGGCTGGGTTTGATTGTTTGGAATGGAAAATAGATAAATGGTAGGTGGTGTTAGATAAATCCTAGGAAAAAGTGGCATGAGTTTCCCTGCTTATATCAAACAATTTTTTACCCTTATAGATATCTCATAAGCCCTAGGAAAAGTTGTCCTACCCATAGATTGGATCATAACTACAATGTCTAAATTCAATGCTCTCAAATAGTAAAGAAAAACATAATTGGGTGTGGGTTTAATGATGACATAGATCCTATCCCAAGTCTTTTAGAATCTATAGTTGAAATCAACCATAGATTTTTAGGATGCCCTCTTGATTGAGATAAGTTACTCAACAAGTGACACATGGTCACTTCTATCCTCAAAATGTTTATATAGGCACTCACCAAACTCATCCCAAGTATTAATTGAGGTAGGTGATATACCCTTATACCATTGTAAGGCTTTTCCTTTCAAGGATGTGGCTAGTAGTCTAAGGGCTATATTTTCATGCATAATGTTATGTACTAGGCAAAGGTTTACAATGCCAACTATGTTCTCTATACGGCTGGTGGAGTTTTCTCCTATAAAGTATTATAGAATAATCAAAGAGGTAAAGGGGATATCATCATGTTGATAAATTTTAAGAGGGATGCCACCATTGAGGGGTACAAAATCTTACATTATGGGCCTTACCAATTACAGAGTGGGGTTTACACTAATTAAAACAATAGGATGCCTAGGAGATGAATATTTATTTTAAAGATAAGGAATTATCCTATTGAATCTTACTATTTTATATGAAATAAGAGGTATCTCAATGAATTCAAAGGTAATACCTTTACTAGCTAACCTTTTATTAACCTTTGGCATGAGAGGTGCTATCTAGATGATGTTATAAACTCTATAACTTAGAGAATCTTCAACTTCTGATGATGGTGGATGTCTCCCTCTACTACAAATACTTTTTATCAACTCCAAACTTTGACTATACCAAAGATAATGGGTCCCACTAGGTGTGCTAAAACTATTGGAGCCTTAGGCTTCACCCTAGCTGAGCAAAAGATTATTCAGGTCCTTTACTCAAACCTAGTCTAACATGGGAATGACCTTAGGTTATGGGTTACCTAATGTTGTGTCAGACCTCTAAGGTTTTTAATGATGATAGATCCTCTGATTTGACAATATAGTTCTTCTCCTAAAACTATACTTATACCAAGGAAAATGGAAAGGGAAGAAATCTAAAAGGAACAAAACCTAGTCTAAATGGTGATGCACCAAATTTTCAATGATCCACTCTCAGATTAGACACTCTTATGACTACTAATGAATCCAATTAGGATAATAACTGATCAGATCCTAAGACAAGGTTGTAAACATTGTAACTTGAAGGATAGAAAGAGATAGGTTTAAGAAAAACACTATGGACTTATGACAATTCAAGGGAAAACTCACTAGCCAACACTTCACACAACTTGCAAGAAACCAAATAGACTTGGAGTAAGGTGCATGAAGGACATAGATATGATGCATAAAAACATACACTCTATATATTAAAATTTAATAAAGCATACTTAGTATTCAATTAGAATTTAAGATGTCTTATATTACTTCAAAAGAGTTTTACAAAGTGATTTTGGTACATCTTCGTAATATCCAGTCGAGGGATCCAACTAAAGAGTTCAAAGCTAATATTTATAGGAAAAAATAAGGTAAGAAAGGGAGGAATTGGTGATAAATGGGTCATTAATGAGCCCAATTCCACTCAAAACAACCACTACCACAATTTTTCTCAAGCCTTTCCCTACATTAATGTCATTGTATCTTTTTTTGGCGTGATGGAGAATGTGAAGATCAAGACCAGTTGTAGGAATCAATTCTCACCACCGCATAAATCCTTATCAAACCCCTATACATTAATGTCCTTTACTATTTTCCTTAATCATGCTTGATATTATTCATGTTATCAAGTAGTTATTTTAGATTTATTATTAATGTTCTTTCTGACATTCCTTGTACAGTAACCATTCTACAATTGCTTCTAAATCTTGAATATAAATCTATTATATATGAAAATGAATCACCCTATTGGTTTTCATGTAGTCATGATTGTAAATGAAAATCCATAGGATAAGGTTTCCTTAAATCTAAATGAGATGTAAAACCAATGTCTATAATCTCTTGAAATGTTTTACATGGCTTTAATGGCATTAGATGGCTTTATAGGGTCTACTCTTGGTTATCTAGATTGTAATTGATCTTACATTTATGTGTTTACCTACCTAAGGTGGTGAAAACTCACCTTCATGGCATCTTGTCAGGATGATTTCTCTGGTTCAACCTTAGGTCATTTTTTCTCTCCATTAAAGTTCCTTAGCTTTCAAATTTTAATTTTAGCCATTGATCTTAATTTGGGCTCCTTGATCGTGGCATTTTTTAGTTCCACATTCATATTATGGGTCTTGTAGTCAGTGCTAGCTAGTTATTGTAATTTCACCATGTGGCATTCTCATATTTATCCCTAGGATACATTGACTCTTTGATCTCTCTCTCACCATTGATCATCTTTGGTATGATGGATCGCACACCTTTGATTTACCTAGACCCACTAGATTATCAGTCATTGTGCACTGTTAGATCTTTGCTTGAACTCCCATGATCTTGACACTTGTTATAACCTCATTTATTCCTAGGATTATTTTACAAGTTAACCTCTTGATCACCATTAATCTATGTATGGTCACCAAATATCATTCTAATTTTTAGTTGTATGCTTGATCTTAAGATCCTCTAACTTTTTGATTGTGAGCTCACTATTGATCTTCTATGTACAATCAAATTTACATCGTTAGATCTTTGAGACCCATTGAAATCATCGATAATAGACTCACTATTTGATATTGAATCAATATTCCATTATTTTGACACTTGTTAGTTTAAAATTCATCATTTTAACATTTGAATTCAAATCATTATTTCATGAGGCTGAAATTTTATGTCTGCATGCACATCCCACTCTGCAAGTCTAACTTTAAAGGCTTATATCTTGAGATAGAAATATCATAAAGATACAAAATTTTTAGAGGATATTATTAGAACTAAATTCATCATTTAAACATGATCCTTTTTGCTTGAGAGGTTTCTTGAGAATACTTATAAAATGCACAAGCAAACTAGTTTGTTTGTTTCTCTATGATGTGTGATGATGGGTTGGTTCTTCTAGACTTGTGATTAAAGTATTTATTTAATATAAAAGTATTGAATGAAATTCTTAGGCTTGTGAAAACTTGATTCATGTTCCTAAATTATATGATAACCATGAGAACTTGATGGTCTTCTTCACTTTGTAATCTTAGACTTATTTCTAAGCCTACTTCTCAAGGATTAAAAAATTGAACTTTAAGCTTAATTAAAGTGTTTCAAAAGCTTTGTGAGATTCATGTGATATTTTTACCATCAAAAAATATATTAATATCATCCATTCAAGTAGAAAATATTGGTATGTGGGTCAAATTGGCCAATATTTTTGGTGACTTAACTGGCTTGACCAACTTGCTAGTTATGGAACCTAGAATTTGATCAAGCTTGCTCATGATGATGAGACAAATGAAGTATTACTTACAAAAGGATTATACATAGCTATATCCATAACCCTAGTATATGGGTTACCTAATGTTGTGTCAGACC
Source organism: Torreya grandis (assembly GCA_037957365.1). NCBI lineage: Eukaryota > Viridiplantae > Streptophyta > Pinopsida > Cupressales > Taxaceae > Torreya > Torreya grandis. Next base: position 967,173 of record JARHVA010002993.1, read on the forward strand.
TCTAGGGTTTGATTAGAGAACCTGAACAATCCTTTTCTCAACTAGGGTGTAGCCTAAGTCTTTGATATTAATCTCCTTAGCTTACTAGAGTAAAAATTGTATTTATAAAATTGTCATCAATTTAAACTTCACTATAAAAATAATCAACATCCTATAAATACTTGTGAATATTCAAGACATTCATAGAAATATTTGCAATGTCTTAGAAAAACATAATTAAAGGATAATTCATCATAAGCGTGCATAATTCTTATGAACAATTATTAAGGTATGGAAGATATAAATTGTAAATCTATAATGAAACCCTAGAGGGATGACATAATTATAACATAAAAATAAACTAATTAGAGTTTAAATATTTAAAAAAATTAACCTAGGGCTTGGGATCAAGAAAGTCACACAAAATGAAGCTAGGGATTTTAGATCTAAGAGCACAAAAACTTATATATTTTGAGATATAATTTTATATCATCAAAATATATATAAAACTATATTTAGGGATAACTAGATTACACATTGATGCAACAAAAATAATAGAATTAATTTCAATTAAGCATAACATGTGCAAAATAGTAATAATATCTGATTAATATTTATAAATCTAGAGGTAGGGCATTCATATAGGGTTGAGGCATATATATTTTGAATCATGATTTTTTGACAATAATAATAATTTGAATACAGAATGAGTGTCTAAAAGTGACAATGAAATCACTAATTTTTTATTCAATCTAAAATTATTGCCAATATTACACTATAAATCCAAGGAGTATACTTTGTAGACACCTAAAACTAGCCACTAATGACCTCTAACCAGGATTTTGACCAACTTCTATCAAAACATCACAATTTGGCTTTAAAACACTAAAACACATAAAATGAGTTGAAATTATTATATTCAAGTGTCAATTTTGGCCACAATATCATTAAATGAGGTAATGCAATTTATAAGGCAACTAACTTTGATTAGATCATTTTGAGTCAAAATGACATTTTTACACTTGGGTGCTCTGGATTGCTCGTTTTTACCAATTTTCTTAAAAAATACATGTACCTTTGTTATTTTATGTTAAAAACATCCTAAATGGGAAAATAGATCTAACACATCTAACTTCACCTTCCAATTCCAATCCAGTCAAATTTTGAGCCAATAATATGACATTTTGACTAGTTTGATTAATTTGTGCACCCATTGCCAAGATTTGCATCAAACCTGATAAATCATGTTTAAGGTTAATCATTATGAATTAAAATATTAAGTTAATTTTCCATGAAACTTGTTGAATATTTATTTTTATAAATTTATATTGAATAACTACATCATCAAATGACACCATTTTTATGGGGTGGTATCTTCAAGTCATAAATGCATAAAATATCAAGATTAAACCCTCCCATGCCTCATCAATGCCTCCCATGACTCATAAATGCCCCTTATTCCCAAATCATGATGAGGGTATTTATGTATTTTATTTGCATAATTAGATTAATTCATGGCCACACATCTTCATCTTGAGATGAATGGTCATGGTTGAAACAATCCCTTTTGAAAATATATATAAATAGGAGGCCTCACAACCATAATTTTAAATTTGAATAGTGTAAAGTTATAATGCTTAAATCATTCTAAAATTATTACATTTTAGTGTGATAAAGCTAAATTTTTGAACCAATCCAAGCCAAAGCCAAAGTTGCCAAAGAGAAGAGGAGATAGCCAAGCCTCATTTGATGAAGATTCATTATGCATAAGTCGAGCAAGCCACTTCAAAAAGTTATTTGGAGCATCTAAGGAAGGTGAAGGGTTTCTTTGTCTTTTCATTCTAGTTTTGTTTCTCATTTGGTTTTGTTATTATGCTCTCCCCTTGAGATAGGATTAGGGTGTTAGCTTAGTGTATTCTTTGTTTGGATTTGATTTCATTCACTAACACCATATTAATCTCCCCCTATTGCAATCCTATGTTCACATCGTGTCATGTCTAGTGGGACTGCACCTAATGAATTTGATCAATAAGAACTTATAAAAAACCTACTAACAAATTCCTTACAAGATCTTGGAGTGTGTAAGTAAAGAAGGTGAAAATGTGAGTAAAAATTTATTATTTTTGTGAGTCACAATTTTATTTTCAAGATTATATAACCCAAATTGACTATGTAATCTAACCAATCTAACTCAACTGCCAACCTGACTCAAATATGTAACCTAACCCAACCTAACTTAATTATGTAACTTGACACAACCCAACTTAGCTACCATCCTAACTTAGCTATGTAACCCAACCTAACCTAACTCAAATACTAACCTAACTTGACTATGTAACCTGACCCAACCTGACTCGACTATCAACCTAACTCAGCTATGTAACTTGATCCAACCTGACTCAGCTACTAATCCAAATTGACTATGTAACCCAACCTAACTTGACTCAGCTACCAACCTGACTCAACTGTGTAACTTGAACTAACCTAACTGAGTTGCCAACCTGATTCAACTTTGTAACCTGACCTATCTTGACTTGACTATCAACCTAGCTTAATTGTGTAACTTGACTCAACTACCAACCTGACCCAACCCAACTTGGCTATGTAACTCAACCCAACTCAACTAGGCTACCAACCTGACTTGACTATGTAATCAGACCCAACCCAACTTAGCTACTAACCTAACTCAACTATGTAACTTGACCCAACTAAACTCGACTGTGTGACCTAACCTAGCTTAACTCAGGTGTGTAACCCAACCCAACTTGACTTGACTATGTAATTCGACCCAAGTCAAGAGCTTAATTTATAAAGTTATTTATTTCATTTAGAAAAATGCTTCAAAGATAAAAGAAGTGATGACCATTTTATTGTAGGATTTACTTGAACAAGTGTTAAGACAAGCTTAATTAGTAATTTCACACTTCTTTTTGGATGTTTTAAAAAAAATTAGGAATATTCACTTTAGGTTTAAATAGGAAAATTTCCATGTTTGTGTTGAATGTTTTGATTATTCTTTCAAAGTTTACAACTTAAAGCTAAGGGGGTTAAAATAACACCACCACACATTTCATTTAGTGATTTAAAATTGAATACACTTTAAAGTTTTTACAAGTTATTTTCATTATTTTTTTAGTTTAAACTTGTTTGAGTAAATAGGGAGGTATACATGTATGGTCTCCCATCCATCCCCTTTAGGGAAATTTTGGGATCAAAAGCACAAAATTATTTTTGAGTGGTTTACAATTATTTCCATTTGAGCATCTTAAATCCAAGGGGATAGTAATGAATCTAATCAAACACTTTCACTTTGGTGAAATGATATTAGCCTCACTTTAATTGTTTGTAAACTTGATTATTGATTGTATGTTTTAATGAATAGAGACGTGCGTGTATGCTCTCCCATCCATCCCCTTTAAGGAACATTTGGGATAAAAAGCACCATCTCATCACAGTTTGAGTGTAGTCTAAGGCATAAAAATAACATCATTTAAAGCCTTTCTCAAAACTCACAATAATATTGGGTGATTTTGAGGTGACCATAAAGTCTTTCTATTATGTCATTTATTTCATACATCTTGGCTTATGAGGGGGACTTCATTACCTCCTCCCACAAGTTCTTTAGGAAAACCTTAACCTAGGGTTTCATCTCCCAACATCATCTTCAACCCCTCTCCATAGGGGGTATATAAATTGGGATCACCTCACTTGGATTGGAGGTTTGAGCAGTTAAACCACCTCTTCGCACCAAGGCTAAGCCTAATATGTATGAACACATTGGACATCAAACTACACTGAGCAATCAATGGATGTAATGGTTGTAAAAAGGGCTAGACCTTTTTACAACAAACCAAGTGTTGTAGATCTAAATTACATGATATTATTTTTTCACATTGGATGTGAAAGACCTGTATAATTAATCCATATAGAATGTTTGAAAACTTGTTAGTTAGTTAACCCCACTTTTCCATACCCTTGTTAGGATTTAGGGTGATTATACTTAATATATTTTTATCACTTTTTTTTATTTCTTGGTATGTTTTGAGACTAAAACTTGTATGTTTTTTTTAACCACATCAAAACAAGTTTGTTTATATGACATTTCTTTGTCAAAGAGGCATTATGCTAACCATTTTACACCACACTTGTGCCTTACAATTTTTTATAAATGTTTGTGTGTGTGTGTCAATTGATTGATATAGGTACCATTATGCTACCCAAATCAGATTTCAAGTTTGTGCCTTTGAGTCTTTGAAATATAAAATTTAATCACATAACTAGAACACACTTACACCCTTATGATGCTTGAATTATTTCAAAACTTGTTTGACTTGTACCAAGACCATTGTTTAAAACCATGTCATATATGCCATTTATACCTTGTTTATGTGTCATCATGTTGTCTAATTTTGTGTATCTTGTTTGGTCAAATCTTATGCCAAATCTTAGCACAAGCCATTTTGGAGATATAACTCCACCCCTTCAACTAAGTTAGACTAAGTTTGAACCATTTATCCTTTGGACATAGTTTTTTAGAGTTTGTATAACTCTAAACCTTTTTATTTTTGGAGATTTCATCGGTAATGTAGATATATCTAGCTACACTTCTAGTAGCATCACATATAATTCAAGTTATGATAGAATGGCCACATAAATTGACTATAACCAAATGCCTACTTACGATCCAACTTGAGACCTTGATTGGTATGAAGAGGTTTATGAGGAGAAATTTTTTAAAGACCAACTATAGATAATGTTTTTTGGGATATGAATCTATACCCTCTTTACGATAATCACCACACGGAACACAGTCAAGAACCAGCTTATGATCCAAATCAAGATTGGGATGATATGGTTTATGAGGAGGACTTAGATTATTTGGCATGTGTGAGATAAAAAGATCCATAATTCCCCAAACTTATCCTTCTAAGACCTCATCTCTTGGCTTGTGTGAGTAATTAAGCTCCATAATGCCATACCATTTCTATACTAGGACCTAGTCCTTTGGCTTATGTTAATAGCTAAGATCCACAATTACCTATCATTATCCACCAAATGATCATTATTCATCCATTTCCAATAGTTCCCCACTTTAGAAAACCACAACCAATCCAATCACAACCTCAACTGTACCAATCATTCAAAGAACAAGTTGTTTTCAAAAGTAGTATTTTCCAACTCATTGGAAACTAAGGCCAAAAGAACCAACCAATCCAAGATGTTTATGTTGAACCAACCACTTGTGATAAGATAACCTATGATGAATCACCTATTTATCCTATACCAGTTGTCGAGGAGTCTCACTCTTATGAGCTAGTCTTTACTAAGTCACTTCTTAATGATTATAATTGCTTTTGGGTAAATCATTGCCTTAACTAGATGCCTATTTTTCAAGAGTCTCCCCTTGACAAGATAGTCTTTGAGGACTTATCTCTTGACATTTTTACCATCTTATAGGAGTCCTTTGACAAACCAATTTTTATGGAGCCCATTATGCCATCACAAGTTGTTACTTATCCAATACCAAACATTCAACAAAACATCATTTTAACAGAGTACCCATAAAATGAAGAATTAGAGTTAGAGTCAACTTTTATTCTTGAATTGACATTATATTTAGAATAAAAATCAAAATAAACATCAATCTCAACATTGGATTTAGAATCCCTTGAGTCAGAATCAGATTTAGAAACAAAATATGTTCATAACTATTTTAATATCAATTGTGCATGCCTAGCAAATCAATTTGAATACATTTATGATCCTTCTATGGTTTTTGAGAATGAATAATCTAAAATAAACACAAGCTATCCTAGTATCTTCTACAAGGATTGTGCTACTAAAATCCATTCCATTACCATTCTATAGGACATTACCACCAACCAATCTAGCCATTTCATTGACATTCCATCTCCCATAAGTGTCAATTGGGATCAATAGAATCACACTCTATTGAACTACATCCATGGAAACATAGTATCTAAGGAAGAGAAAGGAGGATAAGACCACATTCATGTATTATAAGAACACTCTTCTAGTGAAATCGTTTAAGAGGTACCAAGGGACAATCAAAGTTCAAAATCAACATCTTCTAGTAGAAATTTATTGGAAGAACTAGAAGATAATTAAAGTCAAAATCCAATGTTCATTAGTGAAACCTTCTTGAAGGTGCTATGTGATAATCAAGATAACTTCATTGGTGAAAACCTCATCAAGGCACTGATACTAAGTACAAAATTTCTTCACTACTTAATGAAGACATTATTTAAGATCAAATCATAATAAATTCCAATCTATAGCCTAATTAGATGGTAGTTATTCTCAAGATTAAATAATATAAAAATTTGGTAGTCCTATCAAGAGCATTTATAGGTCTTCAAACCCACCACATCTAAAGTTATTTCAAATATGGCATCAACAATATTATGTGTGATTGAAAGTCCTGATCTTCATTTATTTCCCAACCATTACACATTCCATTATCAACCACCATTCCATTTACCAATCAAACCTATCATCTAACATTTATCCATATTTACAATCCATGATCACACTTTCATTTGCATAGGTTGTGAAGATACCTTATATCAATGCTTGAAGGAAATAAAATCAATGATCAAAAAAGATCATAACAACATTCTTGACTTTCAAATCTATAACCCATTCTTGATAGAGAAGATATTTACATGAGGTGTGGGGTAGCAATTAACATGATTAATTATTCTATTTGTATCATTTATTGATTAGGATGTGCATCTCCACATCATTAGGGATAATAAAATCATATGCCATTTACCATACCTAGGCCAAACATATCAAAAACCAACAACCATCATCATCCATAAACATGTACCATACCATTTCAAATCACCGTGTCATTACTATTGTTACATTTCTTTTTAACCATTGTTTCATACCTAAAAAGTCACCTTACCACTTGGGGGTAACCCTCTTACCATTTTATCTAAACCTATCATTGTCCTAAGAAATCCTATTCCATTCTTATCTAGACCAAATCCTATTTTAAGCCATCCTACCCAATCCTATTTTGATCTTAGTTCCTTTGGTTCTTCTTGCACATTTTACAAGGGGATTCTAATCAAGTTTCAACTCTTATAAAATATGTGTTTTAATGATAGTCCATGAAATTAGTGTGATAGTTGATCTAGCAAGATGTCATTTATTTTTTGTCCTCTATCATATTTATTTATGTGAGCCTGATTATAACTACCTATGGGCAAATCAGTGTCTCACCAATCTTGATACTAATTATAACTTCCCATTCAAAAATTAGTATCATTGATTTGATCTATTGTATTATAGTTATAACTACCTATGGGTGAACTAGGGGCAACATTTGTTTATCATGTATTACCATATCACCTTGCCATTGTTGTTTTCATTTGACTAGCCATTTTTTAGATTTGAGAACTTGTTGGCATGTAGTTCATTTTCTCCCCACCTTTTATATGGATAAGATTATTATGACTTGAGGTCATTTTGGGACTATGTGGACCATGCTCAATTTATGTTTAGGTCACCTCAATCCCCCTTTCCATGCGCTCTCACTATTTTATGAGAAATCTAAGCCAAATGATCTCACCATTTTGTGAGTAGGTATCTTTTCATTATATAATGAGTTAAGATACCTAAAAATTCTAAAAAACATTCAAATATTTTAAAATCCAAAAACATTTGTCTTGTCTAAGCCTAGTCAGTTATCCTTGATCCACCTTACTAAGGCATGGTCATTGTTAGGGTGCTTTCTTTTGATTTTGTTTTCAGACTTTTTGTTTATTTGTTTATTTCAAGTTATTTGTCTTTTTTTTTTTTTTGATTAATTTATTTGTTCGTTTGTTTACTTGTCTATTTATTTACTTTCAGTATGGTTTCCTTGACTTGGTCTATATGTATTCATTAGGTGATTCCTCAAGCATATTATTCTTGAGACTATCTATATTCATACATCAAAATTATCATCATGGTTTTTATCATTAGTGCATTATTTTTGAGTGTTTATTAGATTGGGAGTTAGTCCTTATACATATTTCAGCTAAGTTCTCATGATGTTCTATCATGATGCTTACCATCATATACTACAACAAAAATTAGCTTCAAGAAGGTCTAGAATCAATAGAGCCATAAAAGTTTCTTCTTGGTACCTTGGAAAATCCTTCCACCCATCCTAATAAAAGTAACCCATTGACCATTCTATTTGTATTATTGCTAATTAGGATGAGCATCTCCTCATTTATAGGTACAATTGAATCATTTCTAATAATCCACTATTATTCTTCTATTCATCTCTTTCATCACTTTGTGCCCACTCATCTTTAATCTATATTCTAGATTATATCTTTGAGCTATGCTTGATAATCAGCCCTAACTAGGGCACAATCATCTTTATCTAATTTAGGTCCTTTTAATGATTATAACCACCTATGGGTAAATCATTATTTCAACTTTTGTTTCTGATTATAACCACCTTTTGGAAAATTAGTCCCTTTTTTAAATCAATGCATGCAAGTATTTTATCATTTGGATTAATCTCTCAACCATAGGTTAATCCCACCATTCTTCTTGCTTCTTTTTGAGGGACCATCCATCCACATATATGATGGTCACTCCTTTGAGGGGCATCATCAGAGGCTTTTCAAAAAACCATTTAGATATTTTTCTTCAATCATCATATTCCTTTTGGCATACAAGACCTTTTCATTATTTGAGAATACATTACTATGCTTATATCTTGCAATGCCTTCCCAAATAGGGGAAAGCTATAGATACCTAAAAATGGCCACCAATGACCTTCAGCCAAGATTTTGACCCAACTTCTATCAAAACATCAAAATTTGGCCTAAAAACACTAAACCACATTAAATGAGTTAAACTTCTTATATTCAAGTGCCAATTTTTTCTATAGTATCATTAAATGAGGTAATGCAATTTATGAGGTAGCTAACTTTGATCAGATCATTCTGAGTCAAAATGACAATTTCGCACCTAAGTGCTCTAGATTACTCTTTTCTACCAATTTTATTACACAAGATATGTACCTTTGTTATTTTGTGTCAGCAACATCCTAAATTTGATAACGGATCCAACATATCTAAAATTGCCTTCCAATTCTAATCCAGTAAAATTTGAAGCCAATAATACAACATTTTGATTAGTTTGATTAATTTGTGCACCAATTACCAAGATTTGGATATTGATTGATAAATCATGTTTAAGGATAATAAAAATGAATTAAGAGATTAAGTTAATTTTCCATGAAACTTGTTGAATATTTCTTTTTGGAAATTGATATTGAATAACTGCATCATCAAAAGTCATCATTGATATGGGGTGGCATCCATAAGCCATAAATGCATAAAATATCAAGATTAAGCCCTTTCATGCCTCATCAATGCTTCCCATGACTCATAAATGACCCTTCTTCCCAAATCATGATGAGGGTATTTATGGATTTTATTTTCATAATTAGATTAATTCATGGCCACACATCTTCATCTTGAGATAAGCAATCATGGTTGATCCAATCCCTTTTAAAAAATCTATAAATATGAGGCCTCACAACCATAATTTTAATCTTGAATAGTGTAAATTTATAATGCTTAAATAATTCTAAAATCATTTCATTTTAGTGTTATAATTCCAAATTTTTGAGTCAAGCCAAGCCAAAGCCAAAGGTTCCAAGGAGAAGAAGAGATAGCCAAGCCTCCTTTGATGAAGACTCATTGAGCACAAGCTGAGCAAGCCACTTCAACAAGATATTTAGAGCATCCAAGGAAGGTGAAGGGTTTCCTTGTATTTATATTCTAGTTATGTTTTTCATTTTGTTTTGTTATTATGCTTTCTCTTTGAGATAGGCTTAAGGTATTATTTTAGTATATTCTTTGTTTGGATTTGATTTCATTCACTAAAACCATACTAATCTCCCCCTATTACAATCCTGATTCACACACTCCAATCTTGATAAAATGTGAAAATTGAAAATATGACTATTAGGTTTTCTTCCCCCAAGTTCTCCATTTTTCTAATTTTTAAGTTTAGTGTTGTGACTCCTTTGTTTGAAATATATGTTTCTATTTTCCCTACAATGTCTGATTTCTTTATGCCTTATAATTGTTTTAGGATGCTCTAGAAGACATCATATAAATAATTACCTATAAACATGCCTATAAATTAATGATAATAGTAACCCTAACTTTGGCATAAATTATAAACAAATGTTTAATACATCAAGATCACCTTAGACATGTATACATCATTGTGTATGGTCTTAATAGATATCACACATGCCCAAAACTAACATAATGATTATGTTTTTTTAGTATATATCTTTAGTTACTTCACCTCTATATTTTCACTATGACACTTATAACTTGCAAAACAAAATATATATTCCATGTTCTAGATTTAAAAAAAGATATGAAGCTTAAAAATAAGAAATTTTTGTAGGTTAATTAAGTTTTTAATTGATATATAATTATCATTTCCATAAATAATAAACCATGTTATGTTAAAATCATTAAATTTTATAATTGAAAACAATTTTAGTGACATACAAAATCATATATTGTGTTTTAAAAGTGCTTTATGGTAAATACTTTCTTCTAATAAGGATAAATGCTCCAATGATTACTTGATCTTTCTAGAACACTTGTGAATACTCAATAGATTCTCTATGAATGAGTGTTATAGATTATGTGTTAAAATTTCTCTATGGTAAATACTTTCTTCTAATAAGGATAAATTCTCTAATGATTACTTGATCTTTCTAGAACACTTGTGAATGTGCAATAGATTATCTATGTATTAGTGTTATAAATTGTGTGTTTAAATGAGATAAAAACTTATCTACTTATATGTGACATTTAAATTTAAACTAAACAATACTAACACCCATGCCAATTTTCATTGATTATTACCTAAAAATAGGGAAAATAGGGGACATAAAAACATAATTAAAATGGGTTTTAAAGTGCAAAGTAATATGAGGATAATAATCCAACACGAAAGTCAATATTTCCTAATTTAAACCAAATTCACTTACATAAACAAGTGTGATAAATAATTTTTAATATAACACTAAATAATCCTATTGGGACATTTTTAGATGTGTACATAAATGCATTTATCCAAAAAAAAAGTTTTACTTGAGATACACTTCCTTTTACTTTAAAATTATATATTAATTATCAATTTGGTTTTTCAATTAATGTAATCATTTTAATTAAAAATTAAAAACCATGATACTAGACTCTATTATGATACTAAAACATTTAACCATATGGGGAACCCATCCAAACTTCCACTTTCAAAAAATTTACTTGCATGTAATGATCACACTCAATTAATAAGTTTTTCTCAACAACTATCTGATAGGTATGGTACCTAAGTTTTTTCATGGATTAACATTTGTGTCCCTTGAATATGTTAAAACAATCACCATGTTATTAGTTATATTATTGTCATGTTTTATTGGGAAAGTTAAAAGTATTGGTATTTCATGATTTGCATTGGAATTTTAGGGTTGACACTTTAGTATGATATTGTGTTCTAGGTTTAATTCACTTTTGTCAAAAATTATGAAATGAAAATAATTAGGTAAGGTTGGAAATTAAATGGTATAAATAGCTTGAAAGCAACATTATGACTAAGGGTTATTGTAGGGACCCAAAGAAAATATGAAAATAAAATATAAATCATTACTCTGATTAACTAACCAAATAAAATAAGGGTAAATGGAATTTGTGTTATAGAGACAAGGAAAAATATTTTTAGGAGATAATGGTGAATGATGGAGGATATTATTTATTAATAAGGTAAAATAATGGCTATTTCCAATAGTTAAATCTTCATGCCTTATTTTATGTCTTTTTGATATTTGGAGTGATTTTCTAACCCTGAGTCTTTCTTCTTGGATTTTCATGTGTTGTCTATTTGCAATAATATTGTTGTTCTTTTGTTGATTAGTTTTCATGGTGATTTATATATTATTTTCCTTCCCTTTTAAGTGGGATCGATATTTATATATTATGGTTCTCTCCCTTGTTGGGAAGTCTCTTTTAATGTTATTTTCTTTTTCTTTCAATGTTATTTCATTATCAAATTACTTTAAGTTTGTTTTTCAATAGTTGGCCCTTCTTACCCTATTAGTTGTTTTTGGGATCTATTATATATGTAGTTTCCTTGTAACCAAGATAAGACCCAACCAAAACCTCACTTTACTACTACTACTACTACTACTACTATTACTACTACTACTACTACTACTACTACTACTACTACTACTACTACTACTACTACTACTACTACTACTACTACTACTACTACTACTACTACTACTACTACTACTACTACTACTACTATTACTACTACTACTACTACGACTACCACCACTACTACCACTACCACTACCACTACCACTACCACTACCACCACCACCACCACCACCACCACCACCACTACTACTACTACTACTCCTCCTCCTAATAATAATAATAATAATAATAACAATAACAACAACAACAACAACAACAACAACAACAACAACAACAACAACAACAACAACAACAACAACAACAACAATAATAATAATAAGAATAATAATAATAATAATAATAATAATAATAATAATAATAATAATAACAACAACAATAACAACAAAAAAAATAACAACAATAATAATATTAAAAAAATAATAACAATAATAACAATAACAACAACAATAACAACAATAATAGATGACTCAAATTTAATGATCTAAATATTAGATCACTAGTCATTAGCAACATGAACTAACTAGTCCATTATTCTCTAATAAATAAATATGCCACTTGGATCACTTATAACACTTATAAATAATTATTTCCTACATAATCATAATCAAGAGGATAAACAAAATTAAAGGTGTTCACAGAAACATAAGAAGGTTTGGAATGACCCATTCATCTTAGATGATAAGGTGTGCAGGTCCTTATTTTCAAAAAATAGTGTTTTTTTAAAGGTAAGAGAAACTCTTAATTACCACCCCTATGGTTTTAAAACTACTAGTATATGTAGTTGTAAAATTTGGAACCACCTCTAAATTTTCAACCTATAGAAAGCAACAATTTTTTTGCAAACAAGAGGTAGGTATAGGAATAGTTACGAACATTCCCACTTCCACAATTTGTTAATTTTAGATTCTTTTCATGTTTGTGTTTATATTATATTTTATATAAGGTGGAGGAATCAAATATTCAATTATTGATTATGAATCAAGAAGTGGTTTTCCATGTACTCAATTAAAGTTCTCTTATAAATGTTTCTTGACTATATTGGTGTTTGGAGTTGAGTTGTGTTTGGGAGGAGGTGTCTATGAAAATATCCACATTCAGTATGGGTTTTGATCAAGTTGTATTGTAAATTTTTCTCATTAAGGAAATCATTGGTATTACCCTATAGCTTATTAAAGAGATAATGGAAAGAGGAGGAATATTATTACTCTTCTAGAGTTTTCATGTCTTGAGTTTCTCTAGGGTAACTTGTATCTCTCATTATAATATGTGTGGCTTAAAATATACTTAAGTTTCATGTGTGTTAATTATTTTATATTCCAATATGTTTTAAATTTAGTTTATTACACCATTAATTTTTGTTTGTGTAACAAAACAATAATATTTTGTAATCAAGTTTGATAGACATGGTAAAGGATTCATTTTGTTGAAAATTTAATGGAATATCCACATGATTAAAAAAAATTAAGAAAATAATATTATAATAAGTATATATTCATCATTTTACAACACTTTTCAAATTTTAATCAATGAAAAAATCAACAATCCCTAGGTTTCATATCCATTCATTTTATACCAAGACACTAGTAGACTGGTTCATACAATAATTAAAATCATAATTGAACAAATAGATAAATAAATATAATCTATAATATTTACATTAATAATTTTCACTCATAAAAAAATATACCTTTTAGTTTAGGGAAAATTAAAGTGATTTTAGATCTGAATAAATTTTTCATAACTCAAACAAGAATTCATAAAGACATTTGTTCATCTCATAATATAATTATAATTAAACATAAAAAAAATGAATGAATACATTGGTGATGTAGGATAATCCCATGAGAATAAATAATATTTCATATTTGAGGAAAAAAAATTCTAATTTTTTGAGGGTTCCATCTTGGAAATTATAAGAGCATAAGTATTTTGGCACTTAGAATGGCCCAAAGCAAGTAAAAGTAGGTCACAATAAGTTAGGAAATTGATGGGAATGAGAAAGACCCTGTGTGCATGGATAAAGAGTGTATATGTTTGAATATAAAATTTTAGATAGGTTTTGAAAAAGGCATGGAGTGTGTAGAAGGAATAATGAAAAACTAAATTTCTTGAATAAGGGAGAGTTAAAGCTTTTAAAACCTAGTGCAAGTTGAAATAAAATTTAAGAATAGCTAAGGTGCATGATTGAAATGAAATGGAATAATACAAGGGATGTGATTGTATAATTTAAGCTATACCAATAAGTATGAATTAATTAAATAACAAAAGATAATACACATGGTTTGAAGTGTGCATGAGCAAATATAACATGTCATTTTTCTAAGTTCTTGATTACATAGGATTATACAAGGTTACCCATGTGTTGTTTTTCAAGGTGTCAAGGTGAAAACACATCAATCTAAATATTCTATCTCAAGATAAGTCCCACGTGTTATACATATAAAATATAGTGAACATACATAAAAATTTAGGAAAGGAATTAATGCACAAATGAAAAAAGACATGAACAATAGAGATGACATGTAGGGAAAGTTGTAAGAGTACTGGTGCAAATAATTCTCATGGTTCCAGATCAATAAAATAATAAACACATGTAACCATGACACAACACAATAGTTGAAGAAAATAAAATCTATTTGTAAGCTTAAAAATAAGCTACATAAGACTACCTTAGCCACATAAACCCTACTTTGATTGTGTGCAAGATAATAAAGTGTGAAATGTAGGAGTTGGTGGAATAATTTCATTTAGATATACCTAATAAAAGATAAAATTTGGGGTGGCTTAATAATTTCATATGGGGATATGATAAAAAATATGCCTAATTTTTTTTCAACCATAACATAGATAAGTAGTACACCATTAAATGAAGCTACCAACATTTGCTTTGGAATAATCCAAGGAATATCCTAAACTTTAATTTTTATATAAGGAGATGCTAGGCAAGTTTTAAGAGGATCACCTCTTTGGGAAATTTATGATATATTTCAAATTGAAGGAGAGTGATAATGAATTTGAAAAAATAAATCTTGTTGCCTTGAATGAGTTCACATAGATGTAATAAACTCAATTATCATTATAGAGAGATAGAGTGATTCAAGTTTGAGGACTAGATTGTAAGAGTTGAGAGCTCTATTATATCAACTAATAATCTAATAATATATTATAACCTTGAGTTAATGAATGAAATACTCATTTATATGAATCTATTTTGCAATAGTGGTGAGAAAGTGTTAGACTACGTGGTTAAGGCTTTACTTCACTATGAAGCTTGACCATGACTACATCAATTGATGATGTATTCTACTAAGGTCATTACCATTGATCCATTTGGAATGCATGTATCTCTATCATCTATGAATAATTTTCAATTATAAATATTATAAATGACACTTATTAGGTCTATATAGACGGTATAAGACATCAATTTATAATCTTGAAAATGAAAATAACTTACATATAATTATCCATTATCATTTAAATAGTAATATCAATTTTATGAAATAATTTATAATACATTAATGATCATAATACAATAAAACTATTATTGGAGGTCATCTATAATTCATAGCATATTGTATTGTTAAGGGGTTTTATAATTCAACAATGAGTACACCTCTTTGTTAGATAACCAAATCCCAATAATAAAAAAATTACTAAGAGATTAAAGATGGAAAACCTTTCATAACTGCATCCTATTGACTATTTTTAGTCACCATGAAGGGAAAAATCCATTTTCAGCTCAAAGCTTCAGCAATCATGATGGTTTCAAGGTTTAGTCCAAGTTCATGGAAATGGATAAGTCTCAAAAGGATAAATCAATACTTCATAGGTTTTGCTTTGTAATTTTTATGAAAAGTTTGGTCTTCACATATTTTACAGTGAATTAGTCAGATAAAGTGTTGCAAAGGACTTTTGAACTTTTGTTTAGAAAAAAAATCCAACCAATTCATAAAGAATCAGCTAAGTCTTTTCCTTCAAAAAACTTATTTATAAAACTTGAAACTTTTGTTATGAAAAAAATTTATGAAGAAAATGACTAGTCAGGATAAAATTTACAAAGACAAATCTTGTAAAGAATAAAAAAACCATTGGATGAATCAGAGGAAAAGTTGAGAAGATTTTCTATCTTTTCCAGATCCACATGTCACTTTTTTTCTTAGTGAGACTTAGACATTTATCTTTAGAGGTTATTTGGTGCCATGCATCATTCTCCCAGTAGTCCCAGTCTTGATCAAAAATTCTTTTTAACACTTAGTCAATTTTTAAAAATTTACTTGGTAAATCTTCACATTCACATCAACAAAGTAGTGGGTAAGCAAGATGCTTCCACATGTTACAATATTGATGACTTAGGGTCCTAAAACTATCCATATAATTAAAATCCATCTAGGCTAGTGGATTAGAGAGATGATTCCATATGGAACAATATTGTTGCCCCACTCTCTTTGATATTTTTGTACAACCCAAATAATATGCTAGAGCCCTATACTAGTGGATAAGTGATATGACACCACATAACATAATCCCACTACTCCAAAACCCTAGGGTGGTTTGTGAAAACACAATAATGCATCAAATTGAGAAGGATCCATGTGGAGGTAACAGGCCCTAAGTACATAATGGTAGGAGTGTCTAGTGAAAAGAGAGCACCAGTTGGTAGAACTTGATCGAGAGATCCCAAAGTAGTTAGGGAGATGACATGTAGAGGCCATAGACTATGGCCAAAGCTTAATGGATTGAAAGAGTGACATAACTAAGTAAAAAAGGAAGAAAATAATGAAATGGTAATATGTCACCACTTGCCAAGCCTAAAATAGATGGCCCATTTGACCATCAAGACTATCATAATCAAGATTTGTAGAATTAGAGAAATGGTGGCTCAAGGATTGTAATATTATGATATGAGGACATTATAGTTGGTGTAAAGAATTTAACTAAGACAAAATCTATAGAATTTAATTCTAATATAACTAATATCATTTAAGTGTGAGAAATACTAGAATGATGAGATCTTGACTAGGGAATCTAGGACAAAAAAGTGTCTTAATGACAAACATGGCATGAAAATCTTCAGGGAGCAACATTGAAAGTATAAGTGGTGAAATTAGGCTAAAATATTTCAAGGCAATAATTATGTGAGATCTACAACCACATTATTTGACATGAAACCTTTCAAATTGATTTATGACTATTGAATGATTAAATATTAGTTATTTCATAACCAATATGATAAGGGGCTGAGTTGATAGATTTAAGTTTATGGTAATCACCACCATACCTTAAGGATGTAGTTAGAGTATCGATTACCTTTAGACATCCCTATCTAATTTGTAGAGAGATTAAGTGTCTCAATTTTTGATATTTAATTTTATTCTCTTAGTTATATTCTTGATTATAATTAATGACATGTGGGTTTCCAATTGCCTATAAAATCCTAGGTCTTACATTATAAAAGGGTCAACATTTTTAGGCATAGTAATGCTACCAAAATTTGACCCCCAATATCCCTATCCTAATATAACAAATCTCTGCCTATTTGATTTTTTAATATTGACTCGCACCTTGATATTAATAGGAGCTAGTTTACTTTTCTTCATGCTTTATGGTCTATGTGCATTCTTAGTTGTTGATCATTATCTATGGATATTAATCCCTCTCATTTTTATCCTCCATGTACACCTCTCTATAGAACTAAAATTCTCTACAAGTCTCATATTGTGTATACATGGGTTTGTCTAGGAATTATTTATGGATCATTTGTCACCCCTCCTAATGTTACACTATGTCCCCTTACCTCCATGAGAAATAATTATGCAATGTGCTTGATTTGAATATTATGTAACCAATCTATTAGTTTTATTGTGTCATTAAGTAAGTGAGGTGATTTTTCTATCTTGGTGTATCACATTTTAAATTTTAGTAATCTTATTACCTTTTCTCTCCCTTTTCCACTTTGTCAAGTTTAATTTTAGTGTTAGCTATAGATTTCATTATAATCTTTATGGGTTTGCATGTTAATCTTAAATTAGATACATCTAGAATAAAAGGAATCCAACCTACTCCAGAGGTTCATCCAAAGGAGTGTAAGAGTCCCACATCTTAGGGAATGATCCCATTACAAAGAGACACCCAATCAGTCTATGGCATGCAAGTCCAAGTGTGCAAGTGTGGAAGAGACGTGTACTAGTGTGCATGAGAACCCTTTACACAAGGGTGCATATTTCAAGTGATAATAGTTTCTAACATGCCTCATGAGACTTCTTCAAAGGTTGGTTGAGATATTAGTGCTAATATAAGTGATTCACATGTTGAAGACACTCTATAGGCACCTAAAATCGGTTCATAAAGATTGTCCTTTCATCTCTATGCCTAGATAGACAATATCATATTTAAGGGGCACTAATTTTCATTGCATCAAGATACCTAAAATTTCTAGAATAAGAGGAGTTAGAGTATCCTTATATCCTATTTGAAAGGCTAATGATGTAAGATAAACTTCTCCTAGAACTCAATATACACCCTCATTTGGAAGATTCACTACACATAAAGGAATATTATTACGTATTACTTTCATCATTACACATAGAAACCAATCCTTTAGTTTATTTAATTAAGGTAGTAACCCATTGATCCTTCCTTAGTATGATGATATTCTCATAAATACTCTTAAAATCATCCCCTAATTTATCATAGAATATTATACTACCCCAATAGAGCATATACAAGACATTGTAAATATTTACTCCATCCATAATGTGATTAAAGATAATGTCATAATGTGGCTCCTTGCATCTTATTTGAAAGGGAGATTACTCTAATGGTACCATAATTTGTGGCCTGGTACTATTCAAAATTAGGATGAGTTAGGTATGAAACTATGTAGATAGTTTGAAGAAAATAATGACCACCTATCACTAATTAAATAGCTCATGACCATAAAAAAGGATCCACACCAGTAGATGGTTGAATTCAAATTTAGATTATAGAAGACTTGAGATTGAGTTCCACTCCTGGTAACACCAAATCCTAACGCTATGTTCTTATATTTTTTTAGATCATTGAATAGTGATGTGGTTTTAATATTCTAATTTATGGGTGGGATAGTACTACCAAATGATTATGAGGTTTTTGTGTGTGTATAAAACTTCTTGATTTAAGTAGGAAAAATTTCACCTAGATCCCCTATGCCCTTATATATTAATCCCCCATGTATAAGTTTACATGCCTTTCCCCCCATTATGAATCTATCCCCTATTATTGTTGTTGTCAGCCCACCAAATCCATCAAATTTTGTTTCCTTGAGTGAGATTCAAAAATTCAATTCCTTATTTAATAACTTTAGAAATGATCTAGTAACACTCAAAAGGTATCAAGCATAAAATTATAGGTCTTATCAACCCTTTAACCAAAAACATCAATCAAATATGCCTCCCTACCAACATGATACACATGCTGAAAACTAACTTCCATATAATAGACCACCTTATGCACCAAATTATAACACTACGAGAACCTCTAGAGCTCTCATGCATGTGAAAAATAACATGTCATAGGACTATGAATGGTTCTACCCATGTGATCAGCCACATGATTAATTTGCATGTGTAAATGGAGAGAAGAATGAGGTACCTATGATGTAAAATACACCAACACCTTAGGATCCTCCATTTAATTCATATCAACCAAGGTATGAACCACATGCATGATTGCAAGATTATGGAGGATCCACTCTATTAAATCTGTAGGAGGGTAGCTTTAATTATTTTAATTAGAATGAGGTACTGAATATAAGAAGAAACCCATTTAATTTTAATAAAATATTCATAACGAGAGTATTAGTGGAGGAAACATCTTCTTCATTACTTTTAACTTCAATGCTCTAGGTCTATCATGTAGTTATCAAAGTCAAAAACACATATGCAACCTTTAGTGCACAAAAAATAGGTTGCATAGAGAGATATCCAATCCTAGACTAGTGTGCAAGTGTGAAAAGAGTCTATAATTCAAAAGGTGTATATTAAAAGGACTCAAATTCCCTTTAATATAGTCAAAAAGATGAATATTGGCTTTGAAATTTCTATGTGGGTTGATATTATTATTCCTTCCTAAAAGAATTTTTTGAAGGATGCCTTGAGGAGCTTCCAATTTCATGAGCCATCATAGACTGCACCTACTATGCCCACAAGTCTATACCAACCCAAAGAAGATGTGCACATAAATAGAAAACTGAACTCATTCTACATCTTTTTGATTATTGGTAAGCATCTTGTACATAATTATATGATAGATTATGGTGTGATTATCTCATTTATGTTGAATAAAATCATATAAATTCTAGGCATAACATACACTCCCATCTTAAAAGGGGTCATCCAATTAGATGAAATAATAGTTAAAATAAAAGGAATTGTCAAGGATACAAATCTCATTTTGCATGTGTTTTTAAGCCTTTCCATTGTGAAATACATCACAATCATTTACTTACCCCCTTAATTTTATATATGCCTCTCCTAATATTTCATTACAAAGATAGGCAAATATCTATCCTCAAATTAATTGCACATGCTACTTAAAACTAGATATAGGACTAAGGTGACCATCAAGGCTGAGCCTATTTTAAAGAATCACATAGATCCATACACTCATATCTCATTTTATTTAAAATTCACTTTTTAGACATCCCATTTTTTCCATAGCTATGTTCCAACTAGACTTCAGATTGATTTCTACCAAACAATGCAAATTAAGCCTAGGAATCACTGAATGTCCCAATTTTAGACACACATAAAATATTAGTGCTCAAAATCATGTTGAGGCATCATTATTAAGGGTATTATCTTGTACGCAAAAATAACCTCTCATAAATTCATCTCTAGTCAATTTTTAACCTAGTAAATTATGAGTTTGGCCTTTGGACCCATTAAGCAAGGAACTTAAACAATTCCTAAAGTGCAAAAATGCTAAGCAAACCAAATTAAATGAGTAAGTGAAAATTTCATGTGAAATTAGTGAAAATTAATTTTATAAAAAGGAAATTCCAATAAAATTTAGGTCATGATGATGTCATCATCCTCAAATTTAAGGAATTAAAAATATCTCCTTTAAATCCTTAAATTCAGAAATGGAGAGCCATGCTTAATAAATGGGATATCTATCCCAAATATTAAATACTTATCCCCTCCTTAACTCAAATATGTTTAAAATAAACCTAACTACACTTGGGTTAGATTTATTTTGAAAGGATATAAGTAGAAGTGCCAAGACTATTCTAAAACAAGCTTTCAAGCCAAAGTTATAATGTTCAATTATTGAGAGAGAGAAGAATTCTTGTAATGTTATAATACACAAATATTGATATATTACTACATATTTACAAAGAAAATCTCAACATTACCAAGGTGAAAAGGAGAAATGATGCAAGGATAACCATTTTTAAAGGCTTTTTTATCACATGACCAAGCACATTCCTTCATGGCCAACATGCAACTCTTGCTCATAAAGAAGATAAATAATACTTGTTTTATCTTTGATTTTTAGTTACTTACATTATTCTCTAGCTCCTTGAGTGTCTAGGTTTGAGGTGTTAGATTTATTAATGTGTTTTTATTGGTTTTTATCATACTAACACTTGACTAATTACCCTCTTGGATTCCTATGATCACACACATTTTTAAACCAAGAGGAGAATTCAATTCTTCATGAGACTACCACACCCATTAAAGAGGTCCCAATGACTTACTTGATGAATGGGCATGTAAGCATTATGAGTGTGACCAATATGATAATGTAGATAAACAAAGCTGGGCACATACTAAATTATCAAAGAAGACACCTTGTTTCCTAACCTTATAAAGGCACAAGAGGACCTTAAAGGCATATGGTAGTTATACTTTGATGGTTCTCAAAGCAAAAATGGCACAAAAAATGATATTGTAATAGTCTCCCCTCAAAAGGAGAAATATTACATGTGTTTAGATTGTAGTTTGGATACACAAATAATGTTTCTAAATATGAGATGATGATCTAGGGTCTTTATTTGGAACATAAGACAAGAATCAAGGTGTTACAAATTTTTAGAGATAACAAGCTAGTGGTAAACCATGTCAAAGCATAAAACATGTCCAAAAATAGTTTACTAAGATCTTACAAACATAGGACATGATCAAAGAGTTTGATTCTTTCAATATCCATTCCATATAAAGAGTGAATAATGATGATGCTAATAGGCTCATAATTGTGGGTGTGTAGTATGACCTCTAGTGTAGTATAAGGAATGAGTCTGATCATTTTGTGATACTTGTAGTCAGACCAACAGTCCCAGATAATACAAGCAATTAGTATGTGTTTAGAAGTGATGATAAAAAATTAATTTCCTATAAGATGAATCTGATTTATAAACCAATAATAAATCATGGCTCCAAACTCAATATGAGGAAAAAATCATTTAATTAAAGGCAGCTAAGCTACTTAAAGGGCTAGTCATGCTTGAAATCATCTTTAATTTTAAAAACTAGCTAAAGGGTGAGATGAGAAACATGATGGTGGAGGTAGAAATATTCAAGTCAATGGCCATATATAATGACAAGATCCTAAAAGCCAATAAGGTATTCTCCTTATTTTAAATTGAAAAATTCATTGAGCTAAGCAAAAAGTATGATGATATATTCACATGGAGTTATAAATACCTCAGATGCCTTGTTCCAAGCTTAGACCAACATATGATTGAAATATAACATAATACCAAAGTTAGGAAAGTATAATAAGAGGATAGTTAACCCTAAGCTTGATCCCTTAATCAGTAAGGAACTCTCAAATCTCATTGAGGCCAACATAATATTTCCAATCAAACATTCCTCATGGGTAGCCAATTTGGTCACAATGTGTAAGAATAATGGAGAGATCCAATTGTACATATACTTTAGGGACCTGAATAAATACTCCCTCAAATACCACTACCCCCTCTTTCTAATGGATAATTCTACAAATAATCATAATTATGGAAAGGTTTTCACTATTGAATGGTTAATTAGTACTTGTGTAGGAGTGTGATCAATTTAAAATAGAATTAACCACTAAGTGGGGTACCTTTAAATACCAAAGGATGCCTTTTGGTTTGAAAAATGTAGGATCCACTTTATATAGGACCATGGATATGGCATTCAAGGGACCCCTCAATAACTTCATCTTGGTTTATCTTGATGATATAATTAAATTTTTAAAGTGTGCATTGGATCATTTGAATAGAGAGATCCAATTGTGCATACAATTCAAGGACATTTACAAAGCCTCCCTCAAATACCACTACCCCTTCCTACCAAGGGAGAAAATTATGCAAATATTCATAGGCATAGAAAGGTTTTCACTATTAAATGGTTATTTGAGTTATAACCAAGTACTTGTGTGGGAGTGAGATCAGTTAAAAATATAATTCACCATTAAGTGGGGTACCTTCACATACCAAAGGATGTACTTTAGTTTTAAATATGTAGGAGCAACCACTTTCTAGAGTGCCATGGATATGGCATTCAAGGGACTCCTTAACAACATCATCTTGGTTTACCTCAATGATATAAATATTTTTCAAAGTACACATTGGATCATTTGGGTCACCTAAATTAAGTATTTGAAAAATTATGGGTGTTTTAGATCTCTATGAACCCAAGTAAGTACACATTCATAGTTCATGAAAGCAAAATTTTGGGACACATCATCTCTAAGGGGGGAATCACCATTGGTCCCAAATGAGTTGAGGTGATTCTATCATTCCCTCTCCCAAGTCAAAAGAAGGTTCTCTAAAGCTTCTTTGGAAAAATAAACTTTATTAAAAGGTTTGTCCTAAGTTTCACAACTCTAGTCAAGCCCTTCACACCAATGCTTAAGAAGATCACTACATTTAATTAGACCCAAGAAGGTTGAAGTAGTTTAGAGGCCATCAAGCATGCCATCATAGAGGCCCTGACCTTGATCAACCTAGATTATAGTATATATTTCATCCTTTATGAATTTTGTAGAATTGAAGGCATATCAACCATCCTTGTGTAGTTGAACAATGACAAACTAGATTAACCTATCACTTTATTTAGCTAGGCACTCAAAGATTATGAGCTATAATATATATTTGTAGATAATCACACCATTTAAATAATAAGAGTGATCAAGAAGTTAAGGCATATGATCTCGAACAATACTATCCATCTCATGGTCTTATACTTGAGTATAAATGAGTTTTTACTAAAAAAGGAAATAAAAGAGAAGAGAGTCAGTTGGGTCATAAAGGTGATGAAATATGACATGGACATCCAAATCACCAAACTAGTGTGAGGAAAGAGACTCTGTGAGTAGCTATAAGAGGATGTGAAGAATTAAGAATGTATAATTTTTGCATTATACAAGAGTCAACCGAAAGACCAAGGTGCCCCAACAAGCTGGACTAAGAGCATGAGGATCTTCCTCCACATTGATGCATATCTACATGGCTTGAATAAATCTAAGCATAAACATTTTATATTAAAATCCATTCTTTATGTTCTTGTTAGTGGTGCATATTTTAAAATAGACATCAATGGAGTTCTCTTGTGATGCATATAATAGGAATAGGCGAACAAGATCCTCAAATAATTTGATGATGGGTCATTAGGAGGCCATTACTCTCTTAAAAACCTTGTAATGAAAATCATGTGAGATGGCTATTATTAACCAACTCTATTCAAATATGCACATGGGTTAAAATTTGTAAAAGGTGTGCCTTATTTTTAGTCATGTAAAAATTGGTAGCCCTACCTATGTGTCTAATAAAAACTGATCAAACATTTGCATAATGGGGCATAGACTTCATTGGCATGATAAATCTACCATAAAGTGTTGGGCATAAATAGATACTCACAATAATTAAATACTTCATAAAGTGGATGGAGATAATAGTGAAAAAAGTGGATAATGAGGTTTACATCTTGGACTTATATGAAAGCATTGTCATAATATTTAGTGTTTCAACCACTATTATCTCAGAAAAAGTACTCACTTTCCTTGTAGACAAGATCAATGAATAGGTGGTGATACATAATAGACATCTAAGCATCTTCTCGAATTATTTCCTTTAGGGTAATGGTTAGCCAAATTGACTAAAAATAATTTGATTTGTATTATTAAGTGAACCATGGAATATAATCAGTGATCATGGCATACCAATCTCAATATATCCCTCTGGGTAGATCAAATAATGTTGAAAAGAGTGTTGGGGAATTCACCCTCCATGTTAGTCTATGGAAATGAAGTGAGGCTACCTAGGTATCTTAAATTTCCTTCTTAGATATAGACCATAAATTGGAATTGATCAAGAGTGATCCCATGATAGTAAGGGTAGCCTAACTAATGAAACTCAAAGAACATAAGGCACAAGCCATGCACACTATGGAACTTCAGCAGGCACAAACCAAGAGAAGATTTGATAGAAAGGATGTTGATAGAAGATTAAATGAAGGAGAATTGGTACTCAAGTGGGATGTATATAGATATTTTTTTGGAAACATACAAAATTTGATGCTATATGGAGTGGCCCATATACTGTAGTTAGTTGCAATCAAGCCAATGCATACCAACTTACAAGGCCAAGTAGAGAAGTGTTGTCCATTGTCATCAATGGTATTCTTCTCAAGAAATATCTCTAATGATCATGAGATCCCTTATAAATAGTAGTTTAGATGTTTTAATTTCCATAAATGTTGTGCACACATGCTATTGTTTAGAGTAGTTGCATTTCCTCTAAGCACTTGTGCATAGTTCTGTTAGTTTAGATTTAACTTTCCTCAAATTATCATTTGACAAATTTATTTTCTTTATTTGTCCTTGTGGAATTTATATCAATTCCTTCTAAGGTTAAGTGGGATTTTTATGCCAATCATATTCAGGATAAAGACCATGGGATTCTAGATGACTTTATACCCAATGGATTGATTCAAAGACAACTGGATTCCTACTTAGAAGGCAAGAAACCTATAGAGGTCACCAAAATGTTGACTATTTTTAGTCATAATGAAGTGTATCATCCATTTTTAGTTCAAATATTCAACAGTCATGAAGGTTTCAAGGTTCAGTCCAAGTTCATAGAAATGGCTAAGTCTCCAAAGAAGAAATCAATACTTCACAGGTTTTTCTTTGAAAGTTTTGTGAAAGGTTTGGTATTCATATCTTTTACAATGAATTAGTTGGAGAAAGTGTTGTAAATTAATTCAAAACTTTTGTTTTGAAAAAAGGATCTAACCACTTCGTATAGAATTGGCTAAGTCCTTTCCTCTGAAAAATTATTGAGAAAATTTAAAACTTTTGTTTTGAACAAAAGTTTCAAAGAGGAAGACTAGTCAGGACAAATTTCATGAATACAAATATTGAAAAGAAGAAAAATAAATATTAGATGAGTTAGAGGAAAAGTTACAAAGGTTTTCTATCTTCACCTAGTGTCACTTTTTTATTCAGTTAACTTAGCTAGTTCTCTTCAAAGGTTACCTGGTGCCATGCGCCACTCTCCTAACACCATCAGGCCTATTAAATAATGATTTTAAACACTTAGTTTATTTTAAAAAATTTACATGGTAGATCTCCATGTTAGCAAAGTAACAAGAAAATAGGAAAGTGAGATGCTTCCATGTGTTACAATCTTGGCAACCTAGGGTCCCAATTTTTTTTGTATAATTCAAAACCCTCTAAGCTAGTGGGTTAGTTAGATTATACCATAACACATTCCCACTACCCTATTCTCCTATATAGTTTTGTATAGCCTAAATAATAAGTCAGATCCTTGAGCTAATGAGTAATAAATATGACACCACATGATACAATCCCACTATTCCTCATCCCTGGAGTGGTTCATGTAAACACAATAGTATGTTAGATTGATGGAAGAGTGAAAAGGAGCCATGTGGAAGTAGTAGGCCTTGAGTACATAGTGGAAGGATTTCCCAAAAAATAAGAGAACACTATCCTACATATCCTAAGAGATCTTGAATTAGTTATGGAGATGACATGTGGAGGCCATAAACTACAACCAAAGCTTAATGGATTAAAGGGGTGACACAACTAAGTAATAAAGGAAGTGGTAGGTTAAATTGTGCCATATCAATAGTCACCAAGCCTAAAATTGATGTACCATTTAGCCTTAAAGACCATCATAATAATAATTTATAGAATTAGAGCATGTTGGTTCAAGGATCATAATATTGTGAGATTAATGACTTGGGAGGACATTGTAGTTGGCATAGTGAATTGAACTAACCTCAAGTTTATAAAATTCAATGCTAATATAACTAATAGAATTAAAGAGTGAGTGAGACTATAATGATGAGATCATGACTAGGGCATATAGGATAAATAAGTATCTTAATGACAAGCATGGCATGAAAGTCTTTAGGGAGTAACATTTAAAGTATAAGCAATAAAATTAATCCAAAATACTCCAAGGCAATAATTTCATGAGATCTAAAACCACATTCTTGCACATAAAACATTTCAAATTGAGTTGTGGTTGTTGAGTGATTAAATATTGGTTTTTACACAACTAATAAGATAAGGGGATGAGTTGACATATTCAAATTTATTTTAATCATTTCCATGCCTCGAGGACACAATCAGAGTCGTAAGTACCTTTGGCCATCCCCATTTGATTTATAGAGAGATTATGTGTCTCAATTTCTAGTATTTAATTTAATTATCTCATCTATATTCATGATTGTAATTGATGACTTGTGGGCTTCCAATTTCCTATAAAATCCTAGGTCTTACATTATAAAAGGGTTGACACTTCTAGGCTTTATAATGCTACAAAAAATTTCCCTCCAAGATCCCTCTCCTAGTATAAAAAATATCATCTTATTCGAGTTTGTAATATTTCCTTAGACCTTGATATTAATAGGAATTGATTTAATTTTCTTCATTCTCTATATTCTATGTGCATTCTTAGTTGTTGATGCTTGTCTGTGGATGTTTGTTCCTCTCATTTCCATCTTCCCTTCACACCTATGCGTAGAACTTAAAGTCTCTATAATTCTCATGTTGTTTATAAAAGGGTCTATGTAAGCATTATATATGGACCATTTTCCCCCTTTTAATGCTTCACTATGTTCCCTTACCTCCATGTGAAACACTTATGTATTGCACTCAGTTTGAATGTTGTGTAACTAGTCTGTTAGTTTTATTTTGTCATTAAGTGGGTGAGGTGCTCACTCTATCCTTGTTGCATCATATTTTACATTCCAAAAATAATGTTAACTTTTCTCTCCCTTTTCCCCTTGGTCAAGTTTATGTTTATTGCTAGTTGTATATTTCATTCTACTCTTTGTAGGTATACATGTTGATCCTAAATTAGATACATCTAGAATAGAAGGAAGTCAACCCAGTCTAGAGGTCTTTCCCAAGGAACATAAGAGTTCCACACCTTGGGGTATGATCACATTATTAAAATAGACACCAAATAACTCTGTAACATGCAAGTCCAAGTGTGCAGGCATAGAAGAGCCATGTACCAACATTTGTGAGAGCCCTTCACACATGGATGCACATTTTGAGTGATAACACATCCCATGTGAATTTTTTAGATCTTCAAAAATTATTTACATAACTTAATTTAATGATAAAAAACTTAATCACATCAAGAGTCTCTAATTAACATGGATTCTAATATAAATGAAAAAATCAATAAAAAATCATACCAAAAAAAAAAAATGAGAGGAGAGGAGAGATATTATTTTATATTATTAAACATATCTTGGATGTGGTATTTATATACATGTGAAATTCCAACTTATTTCTCCTTATCCTATACTCTCTCTTACTGTTATATGGATGATATCAATATTAATTATAAAAAATAATATAATTTTCCCTATTAAAAATCAGGTGTTTACATGAATATTTTAATTTTATTAACTAAAGGACATTTTAATTTTCAAAAATAAAATTATTCTTGAACCTATTGGAAATACTTCCATATGCACCTATTACATCATAACATATTTCTAAGGATAATATATAACAACACGTGCATTATAAAATTATATTCAACATAATGTTTAAAGTGTTAATACAAGGCATAAAAATGATTACGTAAACATGTAAGATATTTTAAATAAGATTAAAGGGGATATTAAAAGGCATACATAACATCTTGAAAGACATGAATACTTGACACTAGAATCCTTTTCTAGCTATCGAACAATCAAGAATAACCATGTGTCAAGTATTTAAGCATATTTTTCCATGTCTTCTCGTCAAGAATGTGAATATTGATGGATGAGTTTAAAATACATTAACACTTTAATCCATGAATTTTATTTGTTGATCCATGTTTTTTGATAAATGATTATGCCTTGAGTTTTATCCTCAATACCCCTTCAAATGCCTAAGCTAGAGGCTTTTCATCTAGGAGTGTTTTACATTTGATTGATTTTACAAAGGTTTAGGTTATGCATTCAATGGTATGTTATCATTCGGCCATATTTTTTGATATAAACCTTATAGTTAAACTAAAAATGTAATCTCATATCCATCATTTCCTTTAGAATCTCCTAGGACTCTGCAACTCTAATATTTGATTGTCAAAGTTGCATATCTAACTTCTCAAATTCTTTAGTGGTCTCTACCATAATTCTCACAATTTTCCTCAATTTAATATAAGAAACCAAACCAAAGAATTAAATCTCTCCATCATCTATTATATTTACATTCAAGTTGAAAAAAATAACAACAAAATTAATGTACACCTAAAATTTAAAATTTGGGGCTAATTTTTTGAAAGTATTATAAATTTGTGTAAGCACATTCTTTTGTTTATTTGATAGTATCATGCATTAATTTTGATATGACATGGTTTTTTTCAACCTTGGGATGTAATAACCCCATCATGGTGTCTGTAATGACCATTGAAAGTTATCATTTTCATGATTAGATTGATGTATTCAAGTTTAATTAATCTTAATGGAAATCATGTCTATGTGAACTTGTGTAGAAGGAGGATCCATAACATCACTAGCTGATCCTTATTTTCAAATCTACACCTTATTTCATAGACCCTTGGCTTGGTACTATAAATTTTCACATAACCTTGATTCATATTCTAGTACCTCTTGTAGATTGTTTTTCATTCCAAAGTTTTTTTACTTCTTATTAAAGATCTTTGTTCCTCTTTGAATAATGTTTCATATTTACCTTGTTAATTACACAAATTTCAAGAGTTTTATTAGGGGATTATTTAGGGTTAATATCCCCAACCCTAATGATCCATAGTGATCCCTTTAACTCCTATAAATTTATATAAGACATAAGATTATTACAAACCAATGTAATAGTACAATCAACAAACACCAAGATCAATATCGAAAGTAGTTATATGAATTTTTTTGGAAATATATAAAAAAGTAACATCAAAACCAAATATTTTTGAAGGATCCCATTCTTTCGCAAAGTAGT
Source organism: Torreya grandis (assembly GCA_037957365.1). Taxonomy (NCBI): domain Eukaryota; kingdom Viridiplantae; phylum Streptophyta; class Pinopsida; order Cupressales; family Taxaceae; genus Torreya; species Torreya grandis. The sequence continues at coordinate 997,901 of JARHVA010002993.1, forward strand.
GTATTACAAGATATATTTGCAGATCCCATATTAACATAATCATTATTATATTTTTTAATAATATCATTATCTTGATTAAGACTAAAATCAATAACCATCTTTCTCCTTTTATAGGTGGGCATGCACCTAGATTAAATAGTGTCATCTTGCTCAAATTTTGTAACTATATAGTCAACCAACATTTTTCCTTATTTATTTTCTTGGTTCTTAATGACAATCCATGCTAGTGTAATTTCCATACTTTTCATAAAGTCTGGATTGAAAAGTAACATATTCTACTCTTGGATACTATAATCATCCAAATTTTCAAGTATTTCATTTACTTTAATATTTGATATTGGAGTAAGATCAACTCCCACTTAGTATTTTTACACATCTAATTTTTTTACAAGCATTATTATTGTAAATTTTTAAGCAAGATTTTATGAATGTAGATCACTATTTCAATTTATGTACTTATTTTTTTGTTTCCTTATATTTTTAGTCCTCATTTCCTCTTTTTGTGGTCATGTTCCCCTCTCTTTATTTTATTTTCTTTATTTTTTGTGTTACCTATGCTTGAAGATCCCATTTCTCCCCATCCTCTATATTTTTGGATTCTAACCATTTTCTTATGGAGTCTAAAAGTGGTCTGACCAATTTTGGCATAATATGAAACTAGTTAGTGTCCTTGTGTGTCCATTTTTACCCTTATAACATTTTTGTTCATTTTGTGGGCCTATTTTATCAGTTTTTCCTCTTTTATTATGTTAGTTTGCACACTAATAGGTTATTATTTTTAATTCAAAAAGTATATATAGACAAATAATCCTAAGTAATTTAAATAATAATTAATGACATCACATTAGATGGTGCAATCCTAAGGCATGATAAATTATTATCTTCACATATTTTAATAATTTAACATTAGTTGTATTTTATTTTCTTAGGGAAAGAATATTAAATGTCCTCTTAATTGGGTTGGGACACTCGCACTAGAACTACATCAACTGGTGATTTTGAGCATGTGGGATTTGTAGCTATAAACCTCAAAGGGGCTTGGGTCAATTTAATGCACATTTATTATCTTTAAATGTGTTACTAGGTGATTGAGGCCAAGTTATGGTTATTTCAAAGCTATACAAGATTTAGACATCTTCCCACGCTTATTCACAAATATTCACAAAGATTTAGATGAATAGTTTTAGGATGTTCCAAATTGTAAGGATCAATAAAACTATATTTATATTAGGTCATATTCAACTCAAAATACCACTTTTCATGATATAAAAAACTAGACAACCGTCTTTGGTGCCATACAAAATTGATCATCATGATAGATCTCAATTTGAATCTTGGAATTATTTTTTTACAATTTCAAATTTATTCTCTACATTTTGAGTGTCTATTAGGATATATGTAAGTATGTAATAAGAATTTATTTATATTATTCCTTCTCATTTAATTTACATTTCATGGTACTTAAATCCCCCTTAGCCCTAGGTAGATTTGAATCACCGTGATTTACTTAATTTACCTTGTGTCATAGTATCACATAATTTGAATAGTGTTTTGAACACACATGTGCCATTATTATAAAAATAATCATTTAATTTAGCCTCATCCTCTTGAACATATTTTTCACTAATTGATATATAATATTTTTAGTTATATTCCCCAGCTACTCTATATAATGTTGTATATTTGATTGGGCATGATGCACATGTTGAGTAGATGATGTGGGACCATAAACAAGTGGTGAGTAGTCAAATAGCTTGATCAAAATAGCATGGATTGATTATTTGTATGGCTATCTGGGTAACAAACATTTAATTGTTTCAAATTAAAATGTACAAGAGGGTGCCTTTATGCCATTAACTTTAATAAATAATGGTAAGTGTATTTATGTAATTAAATTAGATTGATAATTTAATAACTTATAACCACTTATATAACTTATCTTTCCAAATTTCACACAAAAATGATCATAAAAACTTATCGCTAATATAAATTTACTAACTCAGTAAAGATGTATTAAAGAGGGTGTCTTAAGTAAGATGCTTACCATTTTTACAATTATCTATTTACCTAAACTAACACAATAAGGGATTTGGAGAAATTCCAAACAAACCCATTATGAGTTGAAGCCAATTATTCCTACACATACCAAGTTACTTTCTATTTTTTTTGAATTTCAACATTTAAAGAGGGATCATGAAAATTTTAGTTGTTTAATCTTCATCACCAAAAATCATAGATAGTGATACTTGATATCCATGTGTTTAGTATTTTTATGAAATATTTCATCATTTTTCACCTTGATTGAAATATGATTATCCATATAATATCATAGGATCAATTTGAGACACCTTTAGATCATCAAGAATGTGTCATGGATATATTATATCTCTGTAAGCATCCCAAACTACCATATACTCTAACTCTGGTGATTATTTTTTCACAATATCATGCTTCTTAAGACACTATTCAATGGTAGTTGATCCCATATGCACATTTTAACTTATTATGGATAAATTGTCATCCACACGACCTTCATAATTGATATCATTATATCCAAAAAGTGTGAAACTATTTTTGTGGTGGTACACAAGACCATATATCTATGTTCCTTATAAGTAAAAAAGTACTTGTTTAGATTAATTCTAAATAATTTTCTTGGATCATGAATTAATTTGGATAATATACTTACTACAAAGGAAATATATAGCCTAGTGGTCATAAAATATATTATTTTCATAACTAGTTGAATGTATTTAGTGTCATATGAGAATTCATGTTCATCATCTTTAGAAAATTTCATGTGACTTTCCATAAGTGTTAGTGTAGATTTTCACTTATTCATAAAAAAAAAATTAAAAATTTGAAATGTAATTAGTTTTTGTAATGAAAATAATTTTATCTTTCTGAGTTACCTCTATGCCTAAGTGATAGTGAAGAAGACCAAGATTTATCATCTCAAACCCTAATTTTAACTCCTTCATAACCATACCATGATTATTATCATTCCATGTGAAAAATAATAATTAACATAGAGAATAAGAGTCTAAAAATTATTTAGTTGTACTTGAATATACAAAGTATCATTTTATTCATCATGCATAAAACTAATTTTATAGAAGTAAGAATCCATATTTTCGTATTAAGCCCTTAGTATATGTTTGATGTCATGTAATGATTTTATTAATTGACACACTTATGTTTGGCACTGATAATATTAAAACCTTGTGTTTTTTCATATAAAATTTATTAATTAGATCACCTTAAAAAAACAAACTCTTTACATTATTTAATGTACTTTCTACCCATTTTGTTTCCAAAGCAAGAATCATGAAAATAGTGTGCCACCTGGTAATAGAAGTTTCTTTAAAATTTATACATTGTTATTGTAAATAATTTTTTTTAGTAATCAATGACTTGGTTTATAAATGGAATGATTAGATTTATGGTTGATTATATAAACCTTTGTGCATCCAAATGGTTAAATATGTGAATCAAAATCAATAAGAAACCAAGTATGATTGTCTATTATAGCATCATATTCAACATGAATTATAGTTTTCTAATTTTTTTAATAAGATTATTCATATGTAGATGGCTTAACTTAGTAAGTATAAATTATTTCACAATTAATCTATTTACATGAATTTTTAGGACCTATTTAGCCACCTTCATCTACTTTGAAGTTATAAAAATTACTATGAGCCCACTTAGGATAATTTTGGAAATTATCAAGATTAGGATCACCATAAATCTTTGTCTTTTGTAAATACCTAAATATGGTTATAGTTAATTTAAAATGTTAATTCTTGATGCATCCTAAACCATTTGAATTGAGCCTAAACACACGACTATTATTCATCATTCCTCTAAGCCATTAATATATATGTGGGTTTGACCCTATGTTTTTCATCATTACTACACAAAAATTTAAAAATTAATGCTAAAACCTTTGTTCATAACTTGTATAATACCTTCAACTCAAGATAATTGTATTTTATTCTTTATGAAAATGTTGATCTATGCAGACAAGTTCACTGACATTGATCTATCCACCTAGAGTGGATTTATCCTGCACCAATTAATAACTAGTTTTTAAAAATTTAAAGATTTATTTGGATCTTCCCACATGTTTCATAATTTTAGATAATGGAATTTATCAAAAGGTTTCACTACAAATATAAGTCAAATTTCATTCATTATTTACAGCTTAGCACTATCTATTGAGAACTTATACACTATTGCACATTGAACAAGTCTACCCTATACTTCCCAAATTTAGTATCATTCACAAGGAGTATCCAAAATCCAAGTATAAATTATCTAAAATAAATTTAAGATTTATAATTTCCACGTATCAAATCCATATTTATAGATGCATGAATTTATTTAAAGAGCAAAATTACAAAAATCACTCTAGGTGGGAGAACTATGTGGCTTATTTCCATATTCAAATTATCTAGATACATAGGCAATGGTCAATCATCAAGGGGGTGATTAGGTTTATCTCAACACATTACACTCATTTTATTATTTTTTCAAGTTTTTAAATCTCATAAGGGCCCCTAGGGTTTATAAATAAAAGAAGAGAAAAATAATATATTCACATGAAAATATCATAATAATAATACATCATCTCTCTTAGTAGACATATGAAATGAAGGTGGAGTAGTTATAAATTTTTCACAATCAATGCATACAAGTTTTAAGTCAATAAGAATAAAAAAAATCCATTGTTGTTCAAGGAGTATAGACCTATCCAAAAAAATATTTAGATACAGTTCTTAATTATGAATTATCATAGTTATATTTTACTATGCTTTTCATGGTTAACTGTTATTCATAGTTAAATAAAAAGTTCATGATTAACAAATAATCAACCCATTCTATTGTATAGTGAATTTAGTTCTATTTAGGAGTAGTTTCAACTTGTGCCTATAATCATGCACAATCACAATCTTGAATTATATTGATTCACATTATCAAAAATCAGAAATAGTCAATAGAAATTCTAGATCTAAACTAAGTGCATTTCTTCTAGTGTTTTCATAAAATAATATATTTCCATTTCATAAAGTTAAAATTTATAATTGTTAATAATTGTATATCTTTAACATTTTGATCTCCCTTAATTTTTACACATGTTAAACAAAAATTTAATAGTTAAATAAAAATAGAGTAGACCATATTGACAAACTTGATGTGAAATAACCAAACACAAACATTAAATAAGATACATATAAAGCATTACCAATTACTATACAACAAGAGGATAAATAAAAAAATCTACCTCTTTTGGCCAATTCTAAATATCTTGATTTCATAATTATATATTGATATTATAATTATGATGATGATATGTAAGACCCAACATATGGAAAGTTATATAAGATAAATTTTGATCATATCGATCCATAAGAATAATTATCTCATACTTTATTAACATACATGGGAGTTGGAGGTTATCCATATACAATATAGAGGGAAAATTTATAAACTACTATGGAGATATAGTCCTCCAAGGATAAATGAAAGGCTATAGTTAAAAATAATCAACATAATCAAAGTATAAAAACTTTTAATATTAATTCAAAAAAATAACAAGAGAAAATTCAAGCTTTATGTCTAAGGGTCACATCACTTGAAGTAAGGATTTCACATACATATAACCCTCAATATGCTATATTCAATGTTGCATCTTATAACGAATATATGCAATTAGAACAAAAATAAAAATTTGAATAACAAAGAATTGGAAATGGACAAGTAATAAAAATAACAAATCAAAAAGGAATGATTCAAAAAATAATTAGAACAATAAAGGTTACAAAAGGAACATGATAAAAAAAAAAGAGAATAAATCAAAAAAGAATAAGTTACCACAAGAACAAGCACTAAATGAGAAGTTATAAAAACAAACTCAATATAAGGAACCAAGCATCATCAAGAAAGGGTTTCTCATAAATAAATAAAAAATACACACCAAATAAGATTAATGTGATTCCAAAAGAGGAAACTAAAAAGTTCTATGTATATTTAAAAATTTTGATTCTTAGTCTTATTGCCAATGGAAATAAATATACTAAGGTTAATATTGCCTCTTTTCATGAATACAATATATTTAACATTACACTTATATAACATTTAGGGTATGACAATCAATATTTGGGTAATATTACTAGGCCTAGATGATACATTGGAGTAATTGAGTTACCTATAAAACTTGGGATAAGTACATGTTTCATTATATTTCACATTGATCCTACCTTGGATCATTGCAAGGAAGTAATGGTTGTAATACATAAGGTAAAAATAGGTAAATATCATGATTATGTCACATTTGAAAATGAAGATGCAATGGTTACAATCTCAAAAAAGGATGAATCCATTGAGAAAGAATAAATAAAGTAAAATACTTATTAAACTAACATTCCAACAAATAAAACTAATATAATAATTTTAAAAAAACATGATACAACACATATGGTAAAGAAAAAAATTAGATATTTCAATATCACAATATGGTGTAGTAGTTTTACATATATAAATACAAATAAGGATAAGAGTGACATAACAAAATTTAAGGACCAATAAGATGATTGTGATCATCATTATGATTATACAAGAGATCCATATGACACACTTGATAACACAAGACCTACACATCAACATCCCATCTCAAATGGTGTCTTAACATAGTATTCAAATGGTAATTACATATGATATGCATGAACTCCAAGGAACCATCCTAGTTTTGTACATAGCTTCATTGTATTTACTTAGCCATTGTATTATTATGTTTTGACATATATATTCTTAAATATACCTTTATTATAACCCTTGGATTTATTTTATTTGGACCTTTTGTTTGAAAGGAATGAAAAACAAAGTGTTCTAAGCCACAAAGATATCAAGTGTTAAAAACAAAACATCATAAGGAGAATATGGAATCATATAATTGTAAATTGATATGTAGAATAAAGAGAAATATCATATAATATATATCCAAAACTTCATGTAAGTATAATGAAAGTGTCTTGCCTATATAGGCAAGGAAGATAAATTATATCTATAAGATCAAGCTAAGAGATAACCTAGGGATGAAAACCCACTATACCTAAATAGAAAAAATATTTAATATCCACACCTAAGTGGGTGGGGAAAAAATTCTTAACTAATTAAAGCACATATGAAACATAAGATAAGGTAAATAACCTACTCTAACACCCCCCCAAGTGAATCTAGGTGCCAAACAAAATATGGCATATCCAACATATGAGTCCCAACAATAAGGCCTAATTAGGTACTCATGTAAAATATATCCATGAATAAATGAATAATATGTCCTCATGAGCACCCCCCAAGGACAAATTATAAAACCCTAAGCATGACATGTAACTCAAGGTATTGAGGTAATGTAAAAAGATAAATATATATGTCAACAACCTACAACTAAGTTAGAATGTACTCCAAAAAATTAAATAAATCTTGAATGTGTTGATGAAATAAGTGCTTGTGAATCTCAATATGCTTGTTCGATTAGTTCTCAACAAGGTTGTGGGAAATGTAATTTCACTTTGGTTATCAGACTAAAGTATAGTAGGTGAATCCAAACTCTATCAATAACTATCAAAGCCAAATAATTTGATGAGTCATTATGAATATTTCCTTGTACTCTACCTCTATATATGAAATTGAATGATCCTACTACTTATTGCATGCCCAAATAACTAGAGAATACTCAATACAAAAAAAAGTAACCATAAGTGGAATTATTTCCATCAATATAACCTACCTAATATATATCAATATAGCCAACTAACTGAGTAGAACCTATGGTGTAGTGTAATCCAAGGTGGGAAGTGCCCTAAAAATATCAAAAAATCCTTTTATTAGCCTACCATTGAATGACATGAGGATTATGTGTAAATTAAGATATAAGCCTAAATGCAAAGGATATATTGGGGTGATTATGTGTTAATTACATGAGACTTCCAACCAAATTCCCATATAATGTAGGATCACAAAGAGGAGTGGAGCATGTGGAATTAAGAATGAATCCAACCCTGAAAGGAAAGGGACTTGGATTGCAATCAACAATACCAAATTATTGAAGAAAAAATGGATGTAATTTTTATGAATTAAATGAATCCTTGAATCTGATTTAAGAATTTTCAAACCAAGGAAAAAGTACAAAATATCAAGATTTTTCATATCAAACTACATGGAAAGATCCTCCTAAATAATGTGAATCTGAGAAGAACTCCCAATAAGAAGTAGATCATAAACATACAAGACACAAATAATAATATCATCTCCAACATGTTTTATATATACTATAGTATGTGAGTGGTAAAAAACAAAGATAGTAGATAAAATAAAATAATCCATCTTATCATACTAGAACCAAGGGGCATTGAGACCATAGAGAGACCTTCAAAGTCTAAAAATAATAGAATAATAATAAACAAAACCAATAGGTTGTTTAATGTATATTTCCTCCTACAAATATTCATGTAAATAAGGCACTCTTTACATCCATTTGGTACAATAGCTAACCTTGTGATGTAGCAAGAGAAAGGATAAGACACACATAATTTGATCCAGGTGGATCCATGTACTATTTTATTTTTCAGAGTCTTCAAATTTAGTTCAAAGCAATTTCACATTGTAGTACTCGTTGAGAGATTTTTGACGCTTTTTACGGTTTTCAAAACAGACACCGTATGCAAAAGTTATAGGGCACTGAAGTTTTGGTTCAATAGGTAAAAATTTGGTGTCATAAGTGACATGGCATAGTTGAGGAACGGCAAGTGGACCAATCTCCATTTGACACATGGAAAATAATTAGAGGGAAAAAAATATTGGTTAGGTGTTTTTTAATGCACATGTTATTTGATAAATTCAAATATATTAAAGGCACCATGTCTATCACGCCACCCAAGGAAAATTTCAAAGTCCAAGGCACCAAAAAGGAGGGAAGAAGAAGTCAAAGTGTTCAAATTGCATGCTTGGCACCTAGGGAGGAGAGATTGAGTGCACCCAACAAGGAGAGGCTGATTCATACTCAGTCAAGGCACCTAGAAAGGTGGGAGGAGGTTTGAATCCCTGAATTGCCACCCAAAATTGAATAGCCTTAATCGCTTTAGCCACGGTGGCTGAAATGTTATAAAAAGGAGTTATTTTTACTTGTATTGACATGGATTTCTGACTGTGTAAAGAGAATTAAGAGGATTAGAGCCTTGTTTTTTCCTTATACGGCCTTGGGCTTTTGTTTTCAGGTCTAAGAGAAATATTTTTAGGCATATAAAGATCAGAGAAGGTGAAATTGAAGATTTGTAAAGGTTTTGAAGCCATTTGTTGCAAAATTTTAATAGAATGGTCCTCACTATTGGGTAGACCCAGAGATGTAGGCTATTGAAGCTGAACTCCGTTATCAACTTGCTGGTGCTATCTTTAATTTTATTTGATTATTATTGCATTCTAATCTTCATTTTAATTCTAATTTTACTTTATTTATGCAAATTAAATACAAGAAAGTGAAAATTTGAAGGATCTCATAAACATGAACAAGTGATTTTCAAATGTAATGCACTTGTATTTTTTAGTTTACAGATCAAATTTTTGGTATCAGAGCGGTTATTATTTAACAGTGATTGCTAGTGTATGTTGACAAGGTCTAAATCCCAAAAGGGTGAAGGAAAACTCGTTGAGTATAATCCAGAGATTGGTTCAAGGCGTGCTTTAAGGATGGCTGAAGAAGAGATGGAATCTGAACAAGATTTCCATTGAGCTTTCATAGACATGAGAAGCATGGTTGAGGAACTATACCGTGACAAATAAAAGAAATTTGAGAATGAAAAAGAAGGTGATTCACGAGAATCAAAAGGTAAAGAAACCAAAAAAACCTTCTCCATCAGATGATGGTAAAAACATTGTAAAATCTCTCCCTTCACTAAAATTGGATATTAAGTTTGAATTACCAATGTTTAATGGTGAAGTTAATGCCAAAAAGTTGGATAATTGGGTCAAGAAGATTGAAGTTTATTGTAGGGTCCAAAGATTGTAGGGGATGAGTCAAAAATTCATTTGGCTACTCTTCATATGAGAAGTACAGCTCTCATCTGGTGGGAGAGTAAGTTGAAGGATGCTGAACTTCAAAAAGGTAACTCAATTTCTACTTGGACTGAATTTATTGAAGAACTCAGAAAGCAATTCTATCCTTTAGGCTATATAAAACAAGCCATGATGGATTGGCAAATTTTAGACAAGGAAAAGGCCAAAGTGTTCAAAATTATACACAAGATTTTAGGAAAAAAACTTTACTTTTGAATGTTCCTCTATACACACAAGAAACACTGCTAAAATATATAGGTGGGTTGCATAGTTACTTAAGACATATGATTCTTATGTTTAATCCCACTAATTTAGATGCAGTATGTGTTCAAGCCACTCATTTAGAGGCTAGAGGAAAACAATCAAAATAATCTTTTCCTAAAGTAAAAAGTAAGAAATCAAATGTTAAGCATTCCAAAGGGGAAAGTTCATCAGGAAAGGGTAAATAGAAATCCACTTATATTGTTAAAAAAGAAGAAGGAAAACCATTTCGTAATCATTGCAAGAAAAATCATGATGAGATTAAGTGTTGGAAACTACATCCTGAGTGAAGGCCTAAAAAGTTTTAAAAGAAAGAAAAGAAGGCTAATGCTATGGTTCAGGACTTAGGATCAGATTCAGGTGATGAAACTAAGATAGTAGCTATGGGTTTACACAATGATTTTTATCTTTCATTTTCTAGAACTAAGTCATCAAGTGATGCATCTTCTTTTAGATAGAATTATGTGCATGTTGATAAGAAAATAAATGAATTATTCCACATTAAAGTTGTTTCAAAGCATACTAAGATTGACACTCTATTTGATAGTGGTTCACAAGCAAATTTGATTTCTGAAGAGGTTGTTAAGAAGCTAGGCTTACAAACCAATCCCCATCCGAAGCCTTATCCACTAGGTTGGGTGTGTGACAATGTGAAGCTACAAGTCTCACAAACTTGTAGGCTAAGGTTTGCCATCACATCCAAGTTTGTAGATGAGGTTGAGTTGGATGTTGTTTCATTGGACATATGTGGGATTGTTTTGGGAAGCCCATATCTTTATGATAGAAAAGAAATCTTCTATAGAGAGGAGAATAAGTACTTGCTTGTTAAGGATGGCATTGAATATATGGTTAGAGCACATCACATTAGAACAAGTCTTTCCTTGGTTACAATAGGGCAAATGAAAAGACTAGTTAATTCAAGCAAGAATTTTTATTTCATGTTGATTAAGTCTAAGGAAAAATAATATTCTCAAGCTTTGGAAAAGTGTGATCCTAGACACAAGAATGAATTGGTTGAAATCATTTCTACTTATGATGATGTATTTCAGGATCCTAAGGGCTTACCTCCTAAAAGGGGAGTTCAACATGAAATTTAGCTATTGTAGGATTCTCCTCTCCCTAATATTGGCATGTACAGGTTATCAGTGGTGGAAAATGAGGAAATCAAGAAACAGGTAATGGATCTATTGGATAGAGGTGTTATTCGTCCAAGTTCATCTCCTGTTGGTTTGCCAATTATTTTGGTGCCAAAGAAAGATGGCACTTGGTGAATGTGTGTTGATTTTCATGCTTTAAACAAAATTACTATCAAGAATCATTACCCTCTTCCTCGTATAGATGATTTGTTGGATTAATTAATCCATGCTATTTATTTCACTAAGCTGGATTTGAGAAGTGGATATCATCAAGTAAGAATTAATGAAGGTGATGTATGGAAAACTGCCTTTAAGGCAAAATAGGGATTGTTTGAATGGCTTGTTATGCCTTTTGGGTTGTGTAATGCCCTGGCTACATTCATGAGATTGATGACTGATGTTTTTAGATAGCTCCTTGATGATTTTGTTATAGTTTACTTAGATGATATATTGATTTTCAGCAATTCATGGGAAGAGCATGTGATCCACATTAAGAAAGTCATGGATGCATTATGAAGGGAAAAACTATCTTAAAATGTCAAAATGTGAATTTGGAAAGACCTCTTTGATATACTTGGGTTACATTGTAGGACATGGTAAATTGAAAATTGATCCTGCAAAAGTGGCAGTCATTGTTAATTGGCCTACACCCACTAACACAACTAAGGTTAGGATTTTTCTTGGTGTAGTACAATTTTGGAGGAAGTTTATTGCTCAATTTTCATATATTGCATCACCTTTGCATTCTTTGACAAGTGTGAAATAGGTCTTTTAGTGGGGAGGCAAACATCAAAAAGCCTTCAATACTTTGAAAGAAAAGAAGTATTGCTCCGGTCTTGACACTTCCTGATATACAACCATTTGAGATCAAGCTGGATGCAAGTGAGTATGCTATGGGAGCTATTTTAATGCAAGGTAAGAAACCAGTTTGTTATCATTCTAAAACCTTTAAAAGTGTAGTAAGAAAATATCCAACTTATGATAAGGAATTGTATGCATTGGTTCAAAGTGTTAAAAAATGGAAACATTACTTAATGGGCAAAGAAACAATAATACATATAAATCATCAGCCCTTACAGTATCTCCAATCACAAACTAAGCTACAACAGTCTAGACATTTTTGTTGGATGGGTTTCTTACACCGATTTCATCTTGTGATCAAGTATAAAAAAGGAATTTAGAATAAGGTTGTAGATATGCTATCTAGGCCTCCTATGGTTGTTGCATCTATTCTTTTACAACATGGTTCTTTGTCTCATGAAAGTTATAAAGAAAAATATGTGAATTATCTTGATTTTCAAGATGTTTATAAAGACTTAAGTAGTAGTAGACAAGTAGAAGAATTGGACTATCATGTACACAATGATCTTTTGTATCATTTGGTTAAACTATGTATTCCTCAAAATGAGAGGGTGCACATGATTAGAGAAGCACATACTTCTCTTATTTTTGGTCATTTTGGAGTTTATAAAATGGTTGCACATTTGAAAATGTATTGTTATTGGCCTCGTATGCAGGAAAATGTTGCTAAATATATAAGGGGATGTACTCTTTGTGCACAAGTAAACTGAGTAATAAGAAATTGGGACTTTACACTCCTCTACCCATTCCTACTCACCCCTGGGAAAGTATCTCTATGGATTTTGTGGGGGGATTGCCTATGACACAAAGAAAACATGACTATTATAATGTGGTTGTGGATAGATTTAAAAAAATGTGTGTTTTGATTCCTTGCATTAAGCAAATTACTAGTGAAGGCACTGCATATTTATTCTTTAAACATGTATGGGTTCATTTTGGTTTGCCTACTTCAATTATTTTTGATTGAGATTCTCAATTTATTGGGGAGTTCTGGTCAACTTTGTGGGGACTAATGGACTCTAAATTAAAAAAGAGCACTGCATTTGATCCACAAACCGATGGACAAATAGAGGTTGTGAACTGCACTATGGTACATTTGCTTAGGGGTTACAACAATAAAAATTCAAAGTTATGGGATGAACAATTGTGTTACATACAACATGCATATAATCGGGCACTTCATTCTTCTACCATTAAATCTCCATTTGAAGTTTGTTATGGATACTTGCCTAAATCTCCTCTAGATGTTAGCTATGGATAGGATATAGCTGTTGGTGAACCAAAAGAATCCATTCAAGCCAAGAAGTTCATTGAACAATTACAACTCATTCATCAAACTATTCGTACTCAATTGGAGAAAAGTCAAGCCAAGTACAAAGCTAGGCATGAAAAACATCATATTGATCACCAATTTATTGTAGGTGATATGGTATGGCTTCACATTAGTAAGGAAAGACTGACAGGTGAAGGTAAAATGTTGAAACCAATCCGGTATGGTCCTTTTTAGATAATGGAAAAAATTGGCACAAATGCTTTCCGATTAGACTTACCATCTTACATGCAAATTTATTCAATTGTAAACATGGAAAATTTGAAATTGTATGAGCCTCCAATATCATTGATCATGATGAAAGTGTATCCATTCCTTCCATTGATGATTTTTCTCCTAAATATCTAACAGAATTGCAGGAAGACACTATACTTGATAGGAATATGCGGACTTCGTGAAGAGGTAATGTTGAATATCTTCATGTTGGTCTCAAAGGGATGCACCCAAGCAAGGCCAGATGGATGGAAGTCAAAAAGGTGAGGGAAAAATACCCTCACTTCATTACCAATTAATTTCAACTTTTAGTGGTCCAAAAGTTCCCATTGGGGAAGAATGATCCAGGTGGATCCATGTACCGTTCTATTTTTCAAAGTCTTCAAATTTAGTTCAAAGCAATTTCACATTTTAGTACTCATCAAGAGCTTTTTGACGCTTTTCATGGTTTACAAAATGGACACTGTATGCAAAAGTTATAGGATGCTAAAGTTTTGGCTCAATAGGTAAAAATTTGGTGTCATAAGTGATGTGGCACAGGTGAGGAATGCCAAGTGGACCAATCTCCATTTGACACATGGAAAATAATTAGAGGGTAAAAAAATATTGGTTAGGTGTTTTTTTATGCACATGGTATTTGATAAATTCAAATGTATTAAAGGTGCCATGTCTATCATGCCATCCAAGGAAAATTTCAAAGTCCAAGGCACCAAAAAGGAGGGAAGAAGTCAAAGTGTTCAAACTACATGCTTGGTGCCTAGGGAGGAGAGCCTAAGCGCGCCCAATAAGGAGAGGCTGATTCATACTCAGTCAAGGCACCTAGAAAGGTGGGAGGAGGTTTAAACCCCTGACCTACCACCCAAAATTGAGTAGCCTTGACCGCTTCAACCATGGTGGCTGAAATGTTATAAAAGGGAGTTATTTTTACTGGTATTGACACATATTTTTGACTGTGTAAAGAGAATTAAGAGGATTAGAGCCTTGTTTTTGCCTTGTACGGCCTTGGGCTTTTGTTTTCAGGTCTAAGAGAAATATTTTCAAGCATATAAAGATTAGAGAAGGTGAAATTGAAGATTTGTAAAGGTTTTGAAGCCATTTGTTGCAGCATTTTAATAGAACAGTCCTCACTATTGGGCGGACTCAGAGATGTAGGCTATTAAACCCAAACTCCGTTATCAACTTGTTGGTGTTATCTTTGATTTTATATGATTATTATTGCATTATAATCTTCATTTTAATTCTGATTTTACTTTCTTTATGCAAATTAAATACAAGAAAGTGAAAATTTGAAGGATCTCATAAACATGAACAAGTGATTTTCGAATGTAATGCACTTGTATTTTTTAGTTTACAGATCATAATCCTTCTTAGAAATGGAGGAAAATGTATCATAGTAATGAATGCCTTATACTTATGAAAAAACCTTTACAACAAGATGACCATTATACTTATCAATGGACCCATTATATGCATATTTGGTTTGATATATCCACTTACATCTAACTAAATTTCTTCCCGTAGGAAGAGATATGATACCCCAAGTATGATTCTTCATCAAAGAATAATAATCATCTATCATCACATCATCCCACTCTTGTATCCCATGAGCCTATGAAAAAGTCTATGGATACCTATAAAATGATTGACACAAAATTCTAAAACCTATAGAGTGTGCATGTTGATGTCTAGTGGGTGGAAGAACTTGTCTAAAATTTGATACCTTAGAAATTTTAGTATGAGACCATTTAGGCATAGTGAGAACAAGATCCTCATATAATTATACATCTATAGATCCTTAGTGGCCTCTTAAATTGGCTCCTCAAAGAAGGGATCCTCAAGATGAATCAAATAATCATAAATGAATGGGATTAAATAATAATAAGAAGACTTGGAATAAGATGAATAATCATGAGAAGAGAAACACTCATCAAACTAAACATATGTTCAAAAAAGAACATCATGAGTATTAGGATCCAAAAGTTGATAAGCTTTCATGTCCTCATAATACCATACAAATATCAAGGGTTTTATATTATTATTCAAGGATTTCCTTTTCTTCTTTGTTATAACATCCCAAGTATGGCTCCTAAAAACTTGAAAAAAATAGACATTATGCTTAGTTCTAGACCAGTCCTCCTCTAGAGTCAAATGCTTAAGTGTTCTATGTGGTGTGCAATTCTGAATGTATCTTGTATAATTAACTTCTTTTGCCAAGTATACAAGAGGTAAATCATGAGAATGCATCATGTAGTTAGCCATCTCTTTTAAAGTTTAATTCATCCTTTATGATAGGACATTCTATTGTGAAGTATGAGGAATAAAATGTTGATAATAATGCCATGATTTACCAAAAAATAATAAAAATCTTTGCTAAAGTAATCTCCCCCATTATCAATGTGAAGACTCTTTATGCAACTATAAGATTGATTCTTGACCAAATCCTTGAAGACTTTGAAGTGTGAAAAAACTTCACTTTTGTACTTGAGAAAATAAACCCAAACATGCCTCGATAAATTATCAATAAATGTAAGTGCATAGTTAGTACCATTAAATGAAGGCAATGAAAACCATCAAGTCATTTTTCACAAGCTGAAATGGTGAATAACTCTCTTGGACATACCCTTAGGAAATGAATCTTGGTGTTGTTTTTATAATGCAAAACCAAGCAAACTCCATCAAGGCAAGAAACTCTAGGAAGACCATCAACCATACCATTAGTGCTCAACTTATTAAACTATATATAATTAAGATGTCCAAATATTTCATGCCAAATGTTACTTTCAAAATTGGCATGAGAAACCAAGCATGTCCCCATAGAAGAAGTGTCACCAAAACCCTCGAAGTGATATAGTTAGGAATGATGATCAACAATACCTTTTGCAATAAGTGACTGAGGCTCCAACAAAGTTCAAATTTCAGCACCTTATGGTTTGAAAGTCACTATCTTTTCCTAACCAGAATGACAAATTTGATAAATAGAAATCAAATTTGTGGTGATGTTATGAACATATAGTACATCATTGATGTGGCCAATTGCAAGTTGTAGGTCACCTTTTTCCTTAATAGAAATAAAGGAAGAATATCCAACCTCAATTTTGGAATTAGAACTAAAAATAAGAGATATAAGAGATTCCGAAGAAGAATTCATATGGTGATAAGCACCATAATATATAACACAACTATTTATAATAGGTGACTGAGATCTCCCAAAAAAAATTAAGTGATTTTCCATGCTCATTAGAATGAGGTGGAATGGAGATAAAAATATTTTATTTTATGATTGCATCCTCTAATGCTATCATTATATTACAACACCTATTTTATACATGACCAGTCCCCCAACAAAAGGAGTATGAATGGATAGACTTATTATTAGATTTAGAAGACTCCTTGGGTTTAGAGTTATTATATTTAAGTTTAATGGCACTTTGAGATGGAGAAGAAATGGTTTTTTTATTTAATTTTGTATCTTGCCTTACCCTTAGGATTAGATGATACTAATTAATTTTGAGAGGTGTAAGACTCAATGTTAGATAATTTAGATTCTTCTCTAGTACGTGTTTCACAAAACAACTCTAAATCAGGGATTTTGAATGTGGCATCCAAGGCATCCATGATAGAGAAAAAGGTATAAAAAAGACTTGGAATGGAACTTTCAAATTGTATGGAATTAGGTAAAGACACTCTCCATATTTATTATCTCTTCCACTCTCCTTCAATAGTGTCAACAAGTTCTTAAAATTAGTAATATAGTCTACAATGGATGGAAAAGCTTCAATATTGAGAGAAGTGATCTCTACTTCAAGCTACATGGATTTCATGTTATCCACATTACCAAATAAACCCTTAAATTTTACCCATATTTTAAAATTATATTCACATCCTTCTAAATGAGATAAAATACTATGATTTACATAAGTTACTATCAAACCCATGCACTCATCAAATTTTCACTAGTGCTAAATTTTTTCATATTCTTTAGTGAACATTGGTTGTGTTTTAGTCATTAAGGCCCATAATCCTTTGAATTTAATGTTTGTTTGCATTTTTGGTCTCCATGTGTGGTAATTATGTGTTGTTAATGGCTCACACTAATCTAATTAGAATAATAAGCCATTCTAAAAACACCAAATAATAAGAGAATGGGAAAAGGGTGCACAAATCAACACAAACACAACCCCCCCCCCCAATATATATATATATATATATATATATATATATATATTGGCGGGGGGTTGTGTTTGTGTTGATTTGTGCACCCTTTATATATATATATATATATATATATATATATATATATATATATATATATATATATATATATATATATATATATATATTAGGCCCCTCAAATTTGGAACTTTATAATTGAGTGAATTTTATAATATAAATGAAACCAATATATCGAACATTAAAAAATATAATTTTGAAAAAAATGGAACTTGGTTTCGAGTTCCCGATCAAAAGTTATAGTTATTACAAAAAAAATTCATAAACGGGTCAAATAAAAATGCACATAATTAAAATGCTTGGAATTTTTTTTAATTCATGGATGAATTTTAAAGTAAATGAGATTGGGACTTAATCCCCCACTAGTAATAATAAAAAATTAAGCCCCCCATGTGATCATACTATGTGACTAAAGGGTTAAGGGTGAGGATGAGTGTTCCCTCCTCTTGATTTATTTGATTGATGGGTGAGTGATATCACCACAAAAAAGCCTCCACTTTACCCATGAATAGTGTTTCATGTCACTCCATTAAATTTGATGTGGTGCAACAAGTCAAAAAGTCTATCTTAAGTCTTGTCAAGATCTAGGTCATAAGAAGTCACTAGTATAGTTATAGGTACATGGTACAATCATAAGTGAAATTCATATGTACAATCTATGTACATTATGAATTTAAATAAAATCACCATATAGTGATGCATGTATAAACACATGTGGAAAGTACAATCACACATGAGTACAGTCACATATCGAATTCAAACCCTCAAAAAAGGCAAAAAATAGACTACCATGAAATTAGTTCATGTTTACAACTATTCCTAGGGTTTTAAACTCTTCTGAATCCAATTGTGTTGTTTATTTTTCATATAGATACAAAAATTTATAAAAAAAACTAAGAAATATATGGCTAAAATATATATGTATCTAATACCATGAAATCAACTAAAAATAAAACATTTCAAGCCATAAATATCTCAGACTTTATCAGTAAAAACATCACAAGAAGAATCTAACAAGATAGACTTGAAAATTGATATGTAGAATAAAGATAAATATCATATAATATATTTATATGACTTCATATCCACATCTAAGTGGGTGGGAAAAAAATAATTCTTAACTAAGTATAGCACCTAAGGAACATGGGCTAAGATATTTAACCTACTCTAACAACCTCTTGATATTTTATCTTGATATAGACATCAATACAAATCATCCTAAAACTATAGTGCACATCATTTGCATCATTCAACTTGCTCTTTTTTTTCATATTGACTATATAAAAACACTTCAGCTTCCATTTTAGTTTACAAAATCCTACTTCTATATACTACATGAGCACACATTGATTCTTTTCCATTGGGGACATCTAGATTCTTATTCCCACTTTCAGATACATTATTACAACACACACACACACACACACACACACACACACACACACACACACATTTTCAAAAGGAAAAGTGTTGGTATATTTTATTAATAAAATGGTGAAAAAATAAAACTAATAATCCAAACAAAAGTGGTAAAGATAAAGTGAACCTAACAATTCTCTAAGAGATAAATGGGGGAAGTGATCACCTCATTGACATCATACCTCAAAAGGGGAAGAACAATAGCCATACACCTCAAGGTGTGTAAAAATAACCCCCAAGGAAAATAAGGGAATTAGTGTTAGATGTTAAATTCAAATAGGATGAAAATGTGTGATAGAAGAATTTAATTCTCTAAACTTTTCCTTTTTACCTTTCTTCTTTTTTGCCTCTAACCACCCCCTTAGAGAAGGATCCACCATGACTATCTATAGTTCTGAAATCTAGTTATTAGGAGGATTAGTTCCCATTGGTTCCTTATCAGAGTCTAAACTCTTAGATTCATGTGTTTGTTTTTATGCTCCTAGCATCCCATTTGTATCTATATTCTTTATTGTGTGAGGTTCTACTCCTCTTCCCCACTTAGAAAGGACATATGCCTCATCAATTGGATTAGTTTTAGCATTATGGTTCAATTTTTGGTGTAGCATGTTATTGGCTATCCAATTTTGCTCCTTCACCATCAAAATCTTCTTGTTTTAGATAATTCCAAATTTTTTTTGTTACATTTGCTCCTTTTTTATTTTTTGGGTGTATATAACCTTGAGGGCATGTAGTATGTAGATGACTAGGCATCCAGTAATTTCTATAGGGGAAAGTTGTGTTCTTGTAATCCACCATCTGAATATGTTATGAGTTCCCATATTTGAAAATGATTTTATCTATTTATCCTTTAATCAAATCAATTTATATACAAATGCAGGAATAAGTGTGCAAACCTACAATAATTCACTTAGTATCACTCCTGATGTATGAGCCCAAAGAGTTACCTAAATATATAAATACGTAGGTGAAGCATAGATGTAGGTTGGGTAATCTAACCCAAAATAGTACTTTTTTGATATCATGTGTGGTAGGATCAAAATATAGGAACCATAGAGTGATGAAGAGCCCAACAATACCCCAAAACCAAGGACCCTCTACAAGGCATCTTTGATAATCTACCATTTCAAGAAAGTGAACAATAAAAAATCCTTTTGAACAAATCATGATCTCACAATGATCAGTCCATGAAGTGTATATCTAATGGTACAATACTTTTTTGGATGGCCAAAGTCCATTGAATCTATATATGACTTCTTATTGTTTGATATCTTATAAATATATGAACACCTTTTTTGTAGTAATTTTTACAATCTTCACCTCTTTAGCATGATCTACAACATATGCATGGGGAAAAGGAGGGGGATTCCTTAAATTTTGTGTTTTGGTTAAATTCCTCAAAGATTCTTTGAAAAAGGGTTTTGATGATGATGACTTCCTTGGGTTATCACCTCCTCCCCTTAATTGAAGTAGCAACTGGATGGTGGAATCTTTCCCAATGTTGTAAAAAAGAAGAGGATTTTGATCTTTAAGTTATCATCCCTTATAATAGAGGAATTTATTTACTAATGGATCTCCTATACTTTTTTCAATATCTCCTTTTAAGGCTATCACAAGGTCATGTAAATGTGCCCAAATACATAGTTTTACCAGTAAGAGAAATAACCATCATTTGGAAATGTGTTTGCTCTATATGATCAAATTTTGTGTGGTATTTGAAAGTGTTTATTTGATACTAAATGCCATACCTTTTCCATGCATCTACTTCTATTATGGGAATGGTAACATCTAATGTTTTCCTAAGGATACAATTTATCTATCACAATGTTGGTGTGGGATACTCTAACCCAAATCGAACAAGACCCTATGATGTCTAGTCTAGGCATCTCCCCTACTCTATTGAATGTATGTCCCTTCCATCTTGGATTAATTTTCATATAATATTTATCTATTGTGATGTGATAATCTTACCTGACCCCTCATTGGATCTCCTAGAACATGTGACAATGGGTAAGTGCCTCTTCTCCCACAGAATCACCACTACCATTGTGGAAATGCCTACAGTCTTGCACTCATCATAAACCCTAACAAATCCTATCATTTATATCATCAACACACACACACACACACACACACACACACACACACACACACACACACACACACACACACACACACACACACACACACACACACACACACACACAATAGGGCCATATTGACTTCTTTAAATTTATCCACATTTCCATGGTATCACATATAGTACACATTATGCCTTGACACACGTTTCATATTTAATTCTATTTTTGAAGCCTTGTTACTTGTCATTATAATTAAATTTCAAAAAAAATCAAAATTTTAAAAAGTTAAAAAAATTCATGTCAAAAATATAAGAAATTCAAAATGTTCTAAAAAATACACCATTAGTTCTAATCATGGCTTGATTTTATAGTTTACTTCTTTTCATGTTTTATTTATCACATATTTTTATAGATAAAATATTATTTTCTAAACACACATGCATTTAATTAAGTATATGAGTGTGATGTAGGACATACATATCATACATGGAATTTTAGATGTTGGATTATATTTACCCAATGGACATGCCTATGTTAGGGGGATCTTATTCTATAGGTTAAATCACAACAAGTTATATATATCTATGACCTCTATACCATGTTGAGCTACATGTCCTACAAGTGTCTTTCTAATTATTCATATCTTACATTTTGTTACATGGATATGCCACTTTGATATGATGTGACACTAATACATATGGATGATATTGACTAGTTTTAATTTTTTTATTCTCAATAAATGTTGTTTAATTTCATGCATGATAGGATAAAAATTTCTTGATTATTGGGTGTGGCCCTTGGCCCTATGTCTTCAATATTTTCATGGTATGTTCAACATTTGAACATGTCCAATTGATTGATCATATCTAAGATATTTCAGCTTGGTATGTGTGACATTTGAATGTCCATTTCTTGTGGCCAATGACCTTATGTTTGATTTTATTGTGAAACATTTGAATATGTCTAATTATTTATGGTCCTTGTCCCTTTGTGTTTAAAATATTTCTTATGAGACATTTGAATATTTCCACTTTCTTCTAGCCCTTGGCCCTATGTGTGAAATCTTTTTCTTGTGAGACATTTGAACATGTCCATTTCTTGTGGCCCATGGCCTTATGTGTGCAATACTTTCTTGGTATGTGGAAAATTTGAACATGTCCATTGTTTGTGGTTCTTAGCCCTATGTATTCAATATTCACTTGTATGTGTAACATTTTTACATGTCCCTTGTATGTGGCCTTTGGAATTATGTGTGACATTGTATGACATTATGTGTTGTTCTTATTGAGCTTGATTAGTGGTGTAATGATTTATATCAAGCACTTTTACTATATTGTCTACTTAAAAAAATGCTACTTTACTACATGTCTCATTGTTAACTCTATCTAGACATGAAACTTGCATGCCTTGTATTCAATATGTTACATACATGATTTAATGACAATATATTACTATGGTGACATGCTCTCTGAATGTTGACATATTGATTCATGATTATATCTATATCATATGATAAAATTAACTCTTCTTTTGAGATTAGAGACTTGTAGGATACATTCCTGACTTCAAAAGGGGAGCATTATAGTGGGATTGCCTTAGAGATTCAATCCTCCATGAACATAAAAATCATATTTTGATAATATACAAGTTTTTAAAGATTCAAAATAGTTTCAAAAATAGATTTGAGACATATTATAAGTTTTAAATATTCAAAGTAATTTAAAAATTAGATATATGATAAAAAAAACACATCAAATACAAATTCTTGGAGCATATGACATGCATATGCACTCACCTTAAAAAATATCTAAGTCAATGTTCATACACAATTAAATGCATATGCATAACATATGAAAAATAGTTGAAAGATCAAAAATTATAGGTTTCACATAAAATTAAAATCAAGCATATAAATGCATGTCATTCTATATCATTTATATCAGATTTAGGGGGTATTCTACTTGTTCATGCACATATATAATTTTTTAAAAGTTTAAAAAAGAATGATACTGGTTCATGCCCATATCAAATACAATACATTTTAAAAATTAAAAGGAAAATATTAATTTCAATACAAAATATATTGGCATTGAATTAATGCTAGGGGGATGAATATTCTTCATTATCTTTCAATCATACAAGTAGAATATAGGTCCATCTAAAGCAATGTGATTCATTTTTTATTTGTAATGTAAATTTAAATATAGTGACACTCAATAGCCCTAAAATCACTTTTAGTGAACCCATTATGGTTCCACCTTATTTTTTATTAGTACATTGGCTAATTTTCCCATTCACGAGAGTTGGAATATGCATCTTTCTAACACAAGGGCTTGATTATCTATTTAAAAATTGGGACTTGATCATTTTCAATTTTACAATGGTTAAAAATGAGGAACTATCTCCCAAGTTCTTCAATAATGGGGCACATTTCATGAATTCTTCACCATATTTTATACGTTATAAGAAAATCTTGTTTCATCTCCATATAGTTGTACCCTTATTTTCTCTATTTTCAAACTTCAAACTTCAAAATTTAGCTTTTTAAACATTCAAATATGAAGAAATGATTACTTCATATGTTTTTGTAGGGTTTCCTAAAATGATTTCCATGCATAATTGGAGTATTTTATCAAATAATAAATATGTTATACACACTCATGTTTAATATTTTCTCTTTTACTATAGTAATTTCATTATTAGAATAAAAGGGGGGAAATGTAGATACCTAAATCTAGTCATAGTTACTTGAAAATGTTAATTATTTACATATCATAAAACACTAAAATTAAGCCTAAATACATAATGATTATTCACCATTAATCTAATACATTTATATATATATATATATATATATATATATATGAGATCTTAGCTCTCTATTTACCATCACTATTACATAAAACTTTCAAAATTTATGCTCAAATCTTTGTTACATCATTCTTAAAATACCTCTAATTCAGGATAGTTATCCTTAATTCTTTAGGATAAGTCCACTCTAGGCATATATTCTTGCTACCTCAAACCTATCCACCTATAGTGGCCTCATCTTACACAAATTAATGACTCGTTTCCAAATTTCATAATATTACTATAGACCTATCTTCCTAGAGTGGCCTCATCTTGCACCACATATAGTTTCCAAATTTAAAAATATCTATTTGGGTCTTTTTACAAATTTTATAAGGTTAGCTAACGTAAATCATCAAAAGGTTTCACTATAAATAAAAATTAAAGTTCATTCATTATTATTAGATTGACACTATCTATTGAGCACTTATACACTATTTCACATTAAGAAATTATGCCCTATTCTTCCTTGATTCAATATCATTCACAAGTAAAATCCATAAACCAAGTATAAATCATCTCAAATCAAGTCAATATTTAAGCCATATTTATATTTGCATACATATAGTCAAGGAGCACAATTGCATAGATGACTATAGGTAGTAGAATTACACGTGGCTTGATTCCCTCTTTATAGTATCTGGGTATATAGGAAACAATCAAATGATCAAGAGTATGGCTGGGGTCATCTCAACACATTACAGTTCATGATGCTTAATGTACTTATTATATTGGACTTTAAGTAAGTTATAACAATCCTAAATATTATTAAAGGCAACCAAACATTTACCATTAAGTAATTCTATCTATTGCAAATGAGCCACTTTATAGTCTTCATCATTGATGATGTACTATAATGAAATTCAGAGAGAAGGCAACTCAACCTCAATAGGAATAATGGATTTAGTTATATGAACAAGTGAATAGGGTGTAGATCTTGTTGGAGTATGGAATGTGGTATGGTATGAATAAAGGGTTTTTATTAGATGTAAGTGCCAATTATGACTAGTGTCATTGAAAATCTTCTTTAAAATGGTGACAATGGTTTATTAGAAGCCTTTGCTTGGTCATTGCCTTACAAATAGTAATCAGTAGAGAAATGTTGTTTGATATGGTATGGAGAATAAAATGCTTTCACATATTTATTATTAAATTATCTATCATTATTAGATATAATATCATAAGGGATGTCATAGTAGTAAATGAGATGGTTGATTATGAACTTAGAGATCTACTTACCAGTGTCGTAAGTGAGAAGAATGGCTTCCACCCACTTATTGAAGTATTTGGTACTAGTCAAAATGTTTTTATGGCCATCTAAATATGTTGGATTGATATTCTTGATGAGTTTGAGTACCCACATTGAGAATGGCCATGATGTTGTCAATGGTTTGAGTGTCTTACCTGGAGTATCAATCAGATTAGCATGCTTCTGAATCTTGACACACCTCTTCATATATTTAGATACATCTACTTCCATCATTGACCAGTAATAACCAACATGCAATAGATTTTGGCTAAAATTTCCCCAATGGTGTGGGATCTACACACTCCTTCACGAACCCCTCCATGCTAGTCTAAATTCTGCCAAAGGTAAACAATGAAGTAGAGTTCCATTATAGCTTCTATGACACAAGGTTAGTCTGAATAAGGTATAAAAAGAATATTTATGGGCAAAGGTTGTTATGTTTATGTGATAAATTAGAGGCATGGTTTGGTCTTGAAGATAGGCATATATATCTAAGTACCAAGGAGACATGGGACCAATAATGTCATAAACCATCTCGATGGCTGAATGTTTATGTGCCAATGCTAAGAGATGTTCAAAAATAAATTGATAATATATAGCTCTACCAGTGATCTAGATTATAGAACCAATAGTGGCCATAGCATCTATTATTTTATTATTATCTCAAGACATTATTTCAAATTAGATGTTGAAAATCTACTACATGAGTGTATCGACCATTTATTTATAACTTACCAACTTCTTGTCCTTGGTCTAATATTGATCTATGGCCTAAATTATGATTAACTATGAATCACCATATACTAGTAAATGTTGAATGTTTCATAATAATACTTGATGAAGCCCTACAATGATCAATTCATACTAGGCCATGCTATTGGTATAGGGAAATCCAATGCGAAAGGCCTTGGGAATGAAATCCCCTTATGGAATAAAAAAATATTATAGACCCAGATAATTGAGTCATGAATGATCCATAAAATTAAATCTTATACTATTTGGCTTTAGGAGGTACATCTACTTCATCAATAGTCATAATGGTCTCATTTAGAAATCTAAATGTAAGAAGTTGAGTATCTTGAATAAGAACTTCAACAAGCTAGTCTGTGATTACTTACCCTTTAATGGATTTATGGTTGGCATATTCAATTTAAAACTTGATCAATATCATGATTCATTTTTCAATACATCCCTATAGAGATGATTTGGAAAGTATATGCTTGAAGAGTGGATCTACTTTGGTGATAACAATGATATTATTGTTTAATATATAATGATGCAATTTTTGGGCTATGAACACCATTGCTAAATAGGATTTTTCAATCAACAAATATTTATGGTTATACATGACCAAATTTTAACTAAGATAATACATGGAATGTTCCCTCCCTATTTGTAACATTGTGCTAAAAGTGACCCTAGTGCATTCTCGATTGCTGATAAGTAAAGAAGTAATGGCTTGTTTGGAATTGGTGGAAACAAAATAGGTGGGTTGACAAGATATTGTTTAAGCTGATCAAATGTTTTTTGACACTTTTCACTCCAAGAGAATGTAAAAACTTTCTTTAATAAGTGTATAAATGGATGTCATTTATCATCTAATCTATGAGATTAAGTGTCTGATAGATTGACTCTTGCCCTATAAATTATAGAGCTACTCAAGATAGATGGTGGTGTAATTTATGTAATTACATGGAATTTGGTTGGGTTGACTTCAAGGACCCTATGAGATATAATGAAACCTAAAAATTTACCATAAGTGATGCCAAATAAAAATTTATTAAGATTAATCTTGACATTATACTTATAAAGTCTCTCATGTAGCATAGCTGGGTGATCAATATGGGTCTTTGATTTACCTAAAATATCATCGACATAGTCCTTAAAAATGTCATGCATCATGTCATGAAAAATCACTATCATAAAACTTTGGTAATTGGATCCATCATTATTAAGCCTAGATGACATCACTTGGTAATAAAATATTCCCCATGGAGTGGTAAACATTATCTTATACTCATCTTTTGGTGCTATCTTAATTTAATTATAACCTAAAAAACATCCATTAAATAGAATTTCATAACCACTCATTAAGTCAACTATCATGTCAATATTAGGCAGAAGAAAATCATATTTTAGGTAGGATTTGTTGATGTAAATTAGTGCAGATATTAATACCTTATGGATTTTTATTCACTGGAAAAATGTTTGAAATCCACTCTAAATAGTCGATCAGACAGATACTTTTTGCATCTAAGAGTTTTTACAACTCTTTAGTTACTAACATAGAAATTAGAGGATGCATCTTATGCAACTTTTGATTAATAGGATTAGCATCATGATGTACAAAAAGATGGTGTATAACCAAGGTAGGGTCTAAACTTGGCATGTTTGAGTAGGCACATGTAAGTATATCAATAAATTCCCTCAAAAGGGTTGTAAAGGCTTCACATTCCTCAGTGAGGGACACACATAATTTTATCCACTTTGGGTTTGATAGAGTCCCAATGTTTACCTCTAAAGTTTCCTCCACTAAAAGTGTAGAACCATCATCTAAAATAGTTATCAAGGAGTTAAATTGATTGGTAATCACAAATCATAACTCTCCTAAACATGATGAATTAGATTATCCTAATGATGGCATCAACTATGAAATAAATACCTTAGGGCACTCTTAGACAATCTGAGTAAAATACTATCACTCTTTAGTATTGATATCTGATTCATGAATAGATTGTGAGTTATTGGTCTCCTATGCTTCATAGGAAGAGGGGTGAACATCCCCATCTAATGGTGCTATAAATCAATTTTCACTAAGAGAATTTCTTTTCTCTTTAATTTTTACCTAGTTAGAAATCCTCCCAAAGAGGTTTTCACATTTAGACCTCAGTACTTGATTTTTTTTATTTTTGGCTAGGGAAGTTCACCCACTCTCTAAAGTAGGCAACAAGATCCAATCTAATATCAAAGCCCTGCTTGTGGTATCTAAGAGGTATGTGACTCCTTAATCCTAGAAATTTAAATATGGACTCATCATTTTCAAACTCATCTAATGGCATTATCAACTCTTATTGGTCTTATTCTATCAATTAGGGATGGTAAAGGGTCAAATGTGAAGGTTGATAAACAAGGATAATGGTGTAAATAACATGGGGGTTAAGCAAGTTTATAGCATCAAGGTCATCATAGATGTTATAATTGGACCATACATCACTATCATAATCATCATAATTAATAGTTGGTGTTAAAATGCAAATTAGGTATGTCGAGTCACCCTTAGGTGGTTTAAATATAATACCATGAGTTCCCTTGTACTTAGTCATTGAAACTAGTTGATAGTTCCTTATTGATATAACCCAAAGCCTAAGCTTTCATAAGCTAGATGATCCATAATTTGATTAGGAATATGATATTTAATTCATTGGTAATAGTAAACTAACTCATTAGTGTAGATCCATGAGTCATCTTCTACTAAGGGGTCATATTCTAAGTTAGAGGCTGGTTTAAAAATAATGGGCTTGTTCAGTTAAGATTTTCATTTGGTTTCCCATGCCATACTTGTAGTCTTGGTTGTAGGTATCCCATAAGATTTAGGAATTGTATGTAATTTGGAATTATGAAATGCATTATGGTTGCTATATTATCTAATACCTTTATCAATGACATAGATGTGGTTGGAAATTTTTGGTGGGGGCATGCTTGAGGTAGAGGCTAATCTATCTAGGTCAATGTAATTGTTTTATGGGCTTGAATAAAAAAAATTCCCTTTTCATATTTTTTTGCATCAGATTTGGGCATAGGATTCATGCCAAATTGGTAATTATAATTTTTATACTCAGCCTTAAGGTGTTTACAATATTGATATGACCGAATATTAGTAGGTATAGTCACTTCCATTCCTAAGTGTGGAAATTTTATACATTGATGCAATGTAGATGGTATGGCCCTTATTTTATGAATCTAGGGTTGGCCCAATAAAAAATTATAAGATAAAACTAGATATAAAACATGACACAAAGTATCATGGGTTAATGGATAATAAATATTGGTAAGTTGATTATATCTTGAGACTCCAATTATTTGTTATCATATACCTAGATAATGATGGTGTTTGGCTACATGTTGGTTATTATATATCTGAGATATTTGACCAACTTTAGAGACATAATGTTAAGACCTAAACCATTGTTTATAAGGACATGTTTAACTCTATGGTTTGTTATACCAACTTTAATGTACAATGGGTTATTATGCATAAGGCCTAGAGAAGATATATCACTTTGGTCAAAGGTGAGACATTATCCAAGGTAAAAGTGTCCTACCATGGCTTGGAATTTGTCTAGAGTGATATCATCTAGCATAAGGGATTGGTTAAGATACTCATTTAGCTTGTATTTGTAGATGGTACATGTACACCACAAATCCATGATGGAGATGTGTGCAGGTGTTTTATTCCATTGTTCTATAATATCATAAGCTTTCCCCTCAATTTTGGTAGTTGGTTTATTTCTAATAGGCATAGGATGATGATTAGGCCCATTTGTAGTATTTGGATATAGTTCTCTAATAGTGACTCTGGCTTATCAAGTTGTGATTGTGCAATATCTATCTAAAACATAGATTTGATAGTTAGCTACGTAGGTAGGCATTATCATAATGATGATTATTGGAAGGTATGGTTCATGATTATTAACATGGCCCATAGAAATATCATCAACATAAGGAGGTTAGTTGGTATTATTCAATAAATATGCATTTTATGGAAAGGTCCAGGTCTATTTGTAGTTAGTATAGGGTTGATAGTGATGGTGGAAGTATGCCCACGTAAAACATGTCCTATAACATTTTTTTAGGTATACACAATGACATGGTGACATCCTTGGTTGGTTTGATCATTTTCCCCTTGGTTCTAACCATTTTTTTTTTGTTGTTGTTGTAGATGGCATTTTTGTTGTTAATTATATGATGGAGTTATCTACCACTATTTTTGTTGGTACTGTTACTACTCATTATTATTTTTATGTTGAGGAAATGGATTATGGTAGATAACCAAGTTATCATTGTTCATAAGAGCATGGGTGTGTCTTTCTATTCTCCAATCTCTAACATGTTCTCAATTAGATGTCTAAGTTAGATACACTATCTTATAAAATTTCCTCTAACACGATGGTACTCACAAAATTCATTTTATTTGTACCAATCAAGAAAATGAGTATTGTAAGGAAATGGCTTTGGTATAGGCCAAATAATCATATTTTCTTAAACTAATCTTTAGAATACAAACTTGATAGGCTCACCAAGGTCACTGAATTATCAAGAAATGAGTGGTCTTCTCCTTAGATGAGGGGTTTTTAATTGATTTTGATTTTTTGGTAATTGGTTTTGTGGAGGTCATAGATAAATGTATGGAAGAAGTGGTTGTTGGGTGGAGGTATATAGAGATCTAGTGTTTACACCATCTAAACATGGTGTGATTTAGTAACCCCATTGTTAACAACATTTTTAATCCAATTGTAGGGTTTAGGTCTTTTATTGATATTGGCTTGAGGTAGTGTTGAATCTAGTACTTGAATTTGGTTTTGATTATAATTATAACCTTGATCTTAGTTCTAGTTATGATTAGAATAGGATAGCTTGATTATGCCTTTATTGATAAGGGATTTCTCAATTTGTATTCTTTTTCGTATAACTTCTTTGAACATATGATCAAATTATAACTTGACATTATAGGATATATAACTATGCAAACTACAAACTCTTGGTAAATATTGAAATAAACTATCTATCTAGTAGATTGTGTCTAAACCAGCTTGATAGGGCTCTCTAACATTACAAGGATGTAAGGATTATTTTAGAAGTATTCAATTTATCTTAGGATAGATCCATAATAGTAATCTCATGCTTGAGATTATATGAAATGAGTTGTATAAACTTCTCTAAGAGATCATCAAAGTCACGTACAAAATTATTTGTTAATTTCAATAGCCATCTCAAGGCTTGTTTAGTTAGACTCCTTAGGAATAGTAGAAG
Source organism: Torreya grandis (assembly GCA_037957365.1). Classification (NCBI taxonomy): domain Eukaryota; kingdom Viridiplantae; phylum Streptophyta; class Pinopsida; order Cupressales; family Taxaceae; genus Torreya; species Torreya grandis. The sequence continues at coordinate 1,029,674 of JARHVA010002993.1, forward strand.
TAAAAATATATCACTATAGGCCACTGAATGAAAGGAAATAATTAATTATTTCAAATGCTCTATAGGGTCACCTTTGCCTTTGTATTTATTAAATTTATGTGGCTCATAACCTCATGGAAAAGATATTTGTAAACATTCCATGTTAAATGGGTAAGATCATATCTCCTCTATTTTTAATTTCTTCATTTGTTTTCTAACCTGTATTGTTTGAATTACATCTTTCATCTATTGAAACTCTTAGGCTAGGAAATCATAAGGAGTGGCCAATTATTGAGGTTTCATGGTCAAAAGTGGATTATCGTGATTGGGATAGGAATATTTTGGGATGCTAGTTGACTTGGATGGATAGCTAGGTATGCATATCCATGCATTAGGACTATACTTTGGGTATGGAATATGTTTTTGTTGAAGCACATTTTGGTTCAAGTTGGATATATAACCTTGGTTAGTGAATTATGAATATGGTAATGAAATTTGGCCATCATAGAATGTGTTGGTATTATTGGGATTGGGAGGGAAAATTTTGTTTACTTATTGAACTATATTAAATATAGATAACATGCTACTGACTTGGTCCCTACAGTTGAAGTTATTAGTAGTTTGATCCTTGTTACATATGCAATACCCATTAGGTGAAAGGTAATTGTTTCCTAATACCTAATACCTATGATGGGTAATAAATTTTTTGTTGGATAAACACATATTATTGGATTGATACTTGTTGAAACATCACTTGTTATTGAAATAGAACTTATTGTTGAATCAAAACTTGTTATTGGTTTGGCAGGTATTTTTATTGATTTGGCAATTATTGGGGAATCTAAATTTATTGATTTGAAAAGTGTTTTTCTTGACCAACTAACACATTATGACTAATAATAATATGTTTTTTGTTAGGAAACATCTATGATTGAGAAGTTAAATTGGTTTGTGCTTATTGTGGTAGAACATTTTTTTCACCTATTGAGGTTTTTAAGTGTTTTGCAATTGTTGCAATGGTAAGTTTTTATTTTGTTGACTCATTTCCTCTTGTTACCAATTCTAGGAAGCATTGGGTTTAAGAGTCGAATGTGCTTGTTAATTTTATAAAATAGGTGTACTTATTACCTTCTATTGCAATCCACTCATAGGGTTGTTCAAAGGAACCTATTGTGTATTTCTTGGTGGAAAATTAGACCCACTTTGGTTTAAATTGGACCACACTTGCATGTTATCTAAATTTTTTTTATTGGTATATTATAATTGAGAAACATTATCTTCCATTAAAATATGGACATTATACATACCACCAACTAACGTGTTTTGTCTAAAGGGTTTTATGTTTTAGCTTGAAAATCTTGAGGTGTCTATTTGTTTCCCTATTAATGGAGCTATCTCAATAAGTGGTGTGTAAGAAATAACCCTTGCATTAAATTTATGACCTAGGTTGAGATAGGTTTATACACTTATGTACCTATTCCATTTGTTCATCCATAACACCTTTTCCTTTTGTAAGCATATTGTGGTCTTGTCGTGGTGTTTGGACCAAATCTTAACTATAACTAGTAGATTCCCATTTGAATACTTAAATTCTTAGTGCACTACTAGGAATTATAATTAAACTACTTAGACTTTCTTGTGGGAAGTTTGGAAGAAAATTGACCCCTAGTTTGATGGCTCTAACTAACACTTCATATTTGTTCTCTAATAAATGATGTTCAAATAGGTATGGTTTGTAGTTAGTTTGTGTTGGCATCATAACATAATAGGGATATTTTAATTGGTTTTGTTTAATGTTAGGTGTCATTTGAGCAAGGTATTGTCATTTTTTCTCTTATTTTTGGACTAGATAAGGAGGCATAATTACCAAATACTACACTAAAGGTTCATGCATTTGTTTACACATATGGGATGTTATAAGATGGATAAGGATCTATCTCATAAGTGATTTCATCATATGAATCTTGAAAAAAGGGTCACTTTTCACAAATTTCCCATAAACAAGATTATACATAGTCCCACTACATGTGTAACAAGCCATGTTTAGGTCCATGGATAGGTCACATGACAAACAAAGGGTCTAAAGGTAACAAATAACCAGGTATAAAAATGAAGGACCTTTGGCTCTATAAAAGAGTCATAAAGGGATAAACAACTAAACTAGGAAAAGGGAGAATAAAACAAATTCAAGTTTGGTCTAACAAAATGACACTAATTTACCCAAAGGTGGTTATAATCATAAATGAAAGGAACACAAAGGATCAAACTCATTTATGGATAAAGTACTAATTTGACCATAGGTAATTATAATCAATCACAAAAGTGAGTAAATAAAGTAGAACAATTTGAACTAGGATCAAGAGATATCAATGATTTGTCCAAAGGTGGTTATAATCATACTAAAAATAAGCCTAGACATAGAAACACAAAACTTGAGTAAGAACTAAAATGCAAACTAAACTAAGGTAATTATATTGAGTGACACTTAACAATTGGTTAACTTAAGAATCAAAGTTTGAATCACAACAACTATTGGAATAATGAAACTAGGACGCTTGAAAATTTGGCACAATAAACTTTAAACAAAGTATATGGCAACCACTTGGATCAAAAGGATGCTCTAAACAAGGTAAAGAACAAAAAACCACCACTAGGTCTATCCAAGGGGTCTTTGAGATCAAATATGAAATCAACCCAAGTAACATAATATAAACACAAAAAAGGTGCACAACATGAGACCAAATTAGATAAGGCTTTGATGTGAACCTGATTAGTTTAGGATTTTCATTTTGAAAGGTTGAGTTTCATATTTAATGTGAAAATTTTGAATGTTATAAGGCAAAGGATAGACCAAAATGGGAAGTGTAACCGTGAGTTTGAAATAAGAGAGGTATAATAATAGCTTAGAACATTGGTTTCAAAAGTGATAAGAGATTGGAATGAATTTGGTATAATAACAACGATCCTTTAAATAAATGTCATGGTAAATGGTTTTTAGAATAAAATATCCAAGGAAAATTTTTGGAACAAAATGGGTGGTGTAATGATTCCAAATTTAAAAAAAAGACACACAAATGGTTTGGAACAAATTTCCAAGGCAAAAAGTGTGACACAAAGAGATGTAGTAATATCTCTTAAGCTAAAGAGGTGTAAAAACAACATGGATGTTTTGTAATTATTTGGATGTGACACCACAAACAAATAGTTTTAGTATAAAAACACACATGTAAATTAAAAATAAAATAAAATAGAAGTAACACCAATGTTCATCCTATTCCCTATAACTGACATGGGTGTGCATGGCTTTAGCCAAAATTTCCACCAATATACCAATGCTTGTGGAGAATTAAATGTTAATCTAAAAAATAAAGTATAGGCATAGGTAGAGAGTTTTACATCCCCTCTATCTCTCAAGAATTGATATGTGGTATGAACTTATAGTGAGGAGCACTCAAAACTTGTCATGAAATTCCATGAAAATTGTGGGTTTGTCTAAAATATATAAGTTTCAAACATATTAGATGGTCATAAGTGTGGTTAACACGAGAGTGAAATTATGTCAATTAGGTTCATACCTGATAACTTACTATTCAAGGGTATATTCTATTTCATAGAGACTCTAACCATGTATTACTTAGTGGATTCCAATGTTTAGCAAGACTTGACCTAGGTTTTCATTAAAATTAGAGAGGCTAGTTGCTCAACTCCTTGGTAATTTCAATATCATGTGCCCTGATTTGTATACCCCACCATGGAGTGGGTTTGGTATGATGATGGGATATGAAACCCTCAGTAAACTCACCCCTAAATAATTTATGGAGAGGAAATGAACTCCCACCGACAATTTAAATGCATAAAATAAATAAATTAAAAAGGAAAGACTTTAGAGGTCATTTCTAGGTCACCCAAGTCACTTGGAGCTTGGGGAGAGCATAAAAACATTATTTCTAACACAAATTTAAAACAAAGGCAATAAACTAAGCACTTTTTGTCACTCAATTTCCCTAGAGGGGATAAGGGAGAGCATGCACGTAATAATTCATAATTTTTCATAAACAAAGAATCTAGTCTAAGAACTTTTAAATTTAGCTAATAAATGAAAAAAAAATAAAATGAAAATGCTCTTAAGAGCTATAAATAATATGTATGTCCCTTTTAATATCTACAAATAAAAGTGTGATTGAAAATTTGGCCCCTTAGCCTCATTTTCACTTGTAAAATTTTCAAAAACAACTAAGAAACAAATATCAACTAAGTGGATTTTAAGCATCAAACAAAATGTATGTAAGATTTTAACAATGCTTAAGCATTACTATCTCCTCCTTATGTCTTGAAACTTATTAGAGGGTTTGCTTGATTACAATCCCAAAATAAAGTGAGAAAATAATAATTTAATTTGATCTCTTGGGTTTTTATTTATATCTCAGAGAAAATTGACAATGATCACATAGAGATCAATGCCAATTCTTGAAATTGATGGTGATTTAGTTAGATCATTGAAATTTCCTAAAAACACAAAAAAAAAATTATTTCAAAGGAAAAATGGTTAATTAACAATATCAAAACACAAATATCTCATGGATATCTAAGAGGAATAGTTAGAAAGAAAACAAATAGGTTGTTAAATGTAAAATGAAAGAAAGAAAAATCAAGAAAATCCAATGTTATCCATGTTCTTACCTTGCTCTATTTTTTATGTAGATATTGTGTTTGATTCTTGCAACTAACATCGATATGAAAAATCAGCATCGATTCCTACAACATTGTTAAAAAAGATATAAAATTCAAAGCAAAAACTTGAAACTTGAATATTTAAATGCATCCATTAGAAAAAACAAATCTATAATATTAATCTCCTTAGCCATATGGGATGTTTGGTCCCATCGAATATGTCATTATGTACCTTAAGAGTTCAAAGAGGAAAAAATACGTAGATTAGTCTCTTGTTAGTTTAAATGAGATAATAACAAGCATAACTATTCACTAACACTAAACCCTCTTACCTAAGAACTAAGGGAACATAACACAATAAGCAAGAGCACAAAATAAAGATGAAGACAATATAATTTTCTTACCTCCCTTATCACATGTGACGATTAATTGTTGGAATAAGGATGCTCATGCTTGGACTATGATGAATTTACTATTTTATCAATGCTCTTCTAAAGTAGTATCATCTCTCCAATAGTCACTTGTGGCTTGGTGTGAAGCTTGGAATAAATTGGGAATTATAACATTACTCTTTAAGGTATTCAAGAAGGTATTCTAGTAGAATAAACTTACACACAAAAGTTTATTAAACAATGGTGTGGTTACTTGCATTTATAGCTAAAAGAACTAACTCTAACCATGGGTAGGTTAGGTTATATTATAACTTGGGTTGAGTATAAATTAACTTAGGTTGAGTAAGTCTAAATTTGGGTGGATTTGAGGCACTCATGAAATCTTGATGCCTCAGTTTCAGATATTTGTGAGGCATGACAACTCACCTTAGATAGTTGTGAGGTGCAAGTCATTTTTTTGAATATTTATGAGATAGTAAATCACTTTACTATATAATTTGAATTATGACATTATTTTTGGAAAAAATTACTTTTTAGTAAATGAAATTCACTAATTTGATTTGGAATTTTTATTTAGGTAAGTTAATTATGATTTTAAATATATAATTAGTCTTGATTAGTGCTATTTGGATTTTGGGAATTGATTTAAATATCATAAATTAATATCTTTACATGCCAAAAGTGCCAAATTACTAGGTCATAATTTTAATAGGGTTATAAATGAACCAGGTTAGTGATGCATACAAGGTGATACACCAAATAAGCTATCCTCGTCATGTTTCTAAGTAATTAAATCCCTTATATGGATGAATTTGGGAAATCTAGGTGATTTTTAAAATTAAAATCTGTCATTTGATAGAAAGTGAATTGAATTTTAGTTTAGGAATGAAAGTGGACAAAACTAAGTATCTACAGATATATATGAAAAAATCAATGATCAAGAGTATAGCTGGGGTCATTTCATACCATTACAATACCCCTTTTTTTCTTCAGCTTTCTAACTTTCTTATAGAGTTCTAGGGTTTTTTAAGTATTGAGGATAAAAACAATGATATACACACAAAAATATTAGAATCACAATACATTATCACTCTCAATAGACATAAGCACAAAATTCATGATAGTTATAAATTCATCATAGTGAACATGGATAAGTCTATAGTCAATAAAAATGAACAACCTACATTGTTATCCAAGAAGGTAGACCTTTCCAGAAGCATACTTATATTATGTTCCTAATTTTAAGTTGTCATAATTATATTTTATTCTACTTTTCACTATCAGGTATGAGTAAAATTTAACTCAAACAAGTCCATGGTCAACATACACAACTGACCCACATTGTTATCTAGGGCATGTGGTCCTATCTAGGAGAAGTTTCAAATTATACCTCTAATCACGCATATTCATAGTCCTACCTTCTATTTATTTACACAATCAAACATCATAAATAATCAATATTTTTTTTGGGTTTAAGATAAGTACATATATTCTAGTGTTTTCCAAAATTAGTATTTTTATATATTTAACAAGTTACAAGACAAAATTATTAATAATTTTATATCATTAGCATTTTTATCCCTCTCAATTTTTATAACTATTAAACAAGCATTTAATTATTAAATGAAAATAGGGTAAACCACCTTTAAGTCAATATTTATACCAATTTTTAATCTATTTATGTATAAAAACAAGTAGTTTGGGGACTTAGAAATTTTTGATTATTTTATATGTTACCATTCCCTAAAGAATCAGAATAAGATGTAATGGATACTTATGAATAAAAAGGAACTAAATAATCACTTGTTTGATCCAAATTAAACTCATGCCAAAATATAGGAAAGCTATTTCTATTGCTCAGTCCCTTACCAATATGACACTTTTGCATTTCTCTCTCCAACTTATCAAATTGAGTCAAGTTCACCATTGTTCATATTCCAGAATTAATAAAAAATCACATATTTTCTTACTATAAATTTGTTTGTATCATGTGAAAACAAATGACACCCTATATTTTATCAGAATAACCAAGGAAGATGCATTTTATACTCCTAGGTTCCAGCTTAGTTCTACATTTTGCATAAACTAGAGTGTAAAAATGTATCAAAATTTTTATTAAGCATTTAAACTTAGGATTAAATACATTCCATACATTATATGGTGTTTTTCCCAAAATATAAGCTATGGGGGACCTATTCCTTAAGTACACTAAAATTTCAACAGCATCAACTCAAAATTTATCATCTATCTACTTATAGTAATACATAACTCATGCTATACCTTCCACAATTTTGTTCATCCTCACAAAAATCTATTTTTTACTAGATTATAATTAGTAGTATATTTTAAATTGATTCCACATTCTTAGTAATAATCTAAAAAAATCATGTGAGATATACTCATCACCATTATATGATTGTAATGTGGCTATTTTCAAACCTTTTTATTTTTTAACAAGTGTTAAAACTCAAAAAATATAATGCAAATCTCTAATTTGTTCTTCATGAAATATAACCAAGTCATCTATGAAAAGCATCAATGAACACGATAAACTATTGACACCCTAAAATCAATGATATTTTCATATCTAAAACTTTTCTATGAACCAACTTCAAACACTTGTTGGCTTACCAAGTAGACTTCTAATGGAAGTTTTCCCTATTTTGTTAACCCAAAACACACGCATCACAAAAAAAAATCATTTTTTGAAGGGGGATAAACCATAAACCATACCATTTTATTGAAATACTATTAAATATTTAATGTTAATATGTCCATACCACATATGCCACAATTGTTTGTGAGGAAATAGTACTTGTTTCAACCATTATTTCAAATTATTGTGAAGGAGGAAACACTTTACAGAGCATTATTACCAATTATCCACCCTCATAACATATACAGAGAGCATTTTACCCATCTCTAACTAATTTTTTGTAAATAATCCAATTTTATAAAATTTGTTTTGAATGGTGACTAAATAAAGGAGATGATTTTTCAATGTAAGAATATACTAGACACCAATAAAAACTTAATAGAACTATCGATAATAAAAATCCTAATATATCTAACACCTTTAGGAATATACATAGATCTATCTACTAAGGTTATAAGTATTAGATTTTCTTATTTGTAATTACAAAATAAGCCTATTCAGTGTATCATATATTTGGTTACACATATTTATATAAACCAAACATCCATGAATTCATTCATAGCCTCAAACTCCATATAGATTATTCAAGCATACCCATACAATAATTTGAAATTAGATTAATTTGAAATATTTCTTGACTCCTCATATTCATGTTCTACACATTGGGTAAAATTTGTATTGTGAATTTTATCATATGGGATTCTACACTAGGATACAATATGACCAAGTTTGTCACACTAGTGAACCTAATTTTTTATCGACATCTGCCTCTACCTTTGACTTGATATCATCCTTGATAACTTGACTCATTATTATGAGGATGACTATTTTTTTATGTGTAATGATATTTTGATTTTGGTAATTTCATCTTCCTATACCATGAAACCTTCCTCCTTTGAAACTTATACCCCCTCTATTTTAATGATTACTATTATTGAAAGTACTAGGTTTATATTTTTTTTACATAAACTTATTTTGTTTTATTATTTTTTAGGTAGTAATATAATTTTTAATAAGATTATATATTAGTTTATCAAAATTAGTGCTTATAATCTTAACAAAAAGTGTAGCATCTCAACAAAGTTATTATAAGAGATAGGTAACCCTTTCAAAGTAACAATAACAAATAAATAATAATTAAGTTTCCCAAGATATACCTTAGTGTATTTATTTTAAATATTTATAAATTTATAAAATTAATCTCCCATATCCCCATTGTTATTTAAAGATAAATTAAATAATTGTATTTGCATGCATTTTTCTTGTGCTTTGGCATTTTGTCATATAAATATGACAAGGTTTTATAGGCAATATAGATATGTGGAGAATTTGATGTATGTTGTAGTATAATTTTTTTATTTAAGGATAAAACTTTTGAATATTTTAAGTTGAGAAAATCCAAATTATCTTGTGTAGTTAATAATATGGGAGTGTCATCCTTCAGAATATCGCATAATTTTTTGAAAAATAATGATGATTACATCAAATTTTATAGTTACTATAATTGGAAACTATAATAAGGTCATTGCCAAATTAAAAGTTATAGGTTTTAGGCATATTTAAAAAATTCATATAATTATTATTTTCTAAATAGAAAATAATAATATTTCTATGGGGTTTTTCACTTAACCTTTATGAATAACATAAAATATTTTTTGACGGCTTTTTGTCTTAACCCCAAAAATAAAGTTTCACAAATACACCATTATGAATTTAAATTACACCTTTATAATACCTTCTCCACACAATTCATTAAAAATAATATTTCAAAAATATTCCCTTTATAAAGTAGTTTTCCAAATAGTTTTTAAAGCAAAAAGAGAGGAAAGGGTTTTTAACTTAAGAACTTGTAATTTTGTTTAGTTATGTTACAAAAAAAAATACTACTTGGTATAATATCATTCTTACAAAAATATTTTTTAAATATTTTGTATAATATTATATAATATAACATCCTAAAAGCTTACCCAAATTTTTTTGAGTGTGTAAAGATCTAACTCCTTGGTTACCTACACCACTCAAAATTTGAGTGCATCTAATTCTATTAAACATAAGATGGAATTCATGGTATACAAATACTCTTTCTCTTGTTATATAAATTTCATTAGATGACTTGGATTTATAATTTCATTCATGAGAATCATTTTCCCTCTCAAGCACATGAATCCAAGGATAATTGATAGAGTAAGTGTCTGGGTGTTTACCTAATTAAAATTCTACCTATGAAGATAAGTAAGTGGCTCACAACTTAAGAAAAACCTTTCAAGATAATAAAAACATAATATAATTTGACCTCAAAATAAGATTAGTGTATTTATGAAAATGGTATAAATTACTCAAGGATGACCAAAGAATCATGTGTCTTGTTGAAACATGTTCAGCTACCAAAGTTACAAATAATTTCATAGTTTTTAAAGAAATGATAAAAAAAACTTGAAACTATTAACCATTTAGAGGATTAATAGTGATCTAATCCATTATCCTCTTACTAAGCATATTACTGACTTTAATGGAACTTAATCTTATAGTTGAATGTTCTAACATATGAGATACCAACTCATTATCAGTTTTTTAACATTGCTTCAACACTTTAAGAAAGATGGTAGAAATATTAAACTCGGTCTTTGACTCAATCAACTTAACTTATCCTACATATAAGGACACTACAATGAATAGTTATGTAATCACTAACCAATCATTACCACCATTAATGATATTAATAATTAATCCAATTTTATTTTCAATACGTTAATAAGAACCCATATCACTCAATGCTAAGTTTGTTTTGTGTTAAGGAACATGTTCTTATGTTAACATAGTCATATTTATATTAAGTGACATCCAACCAATCTCTTATTCAATCAAACTACCATGGAAACTTAACATCCCTTCATTTAAATTCATTCACATTTTCAATACTCAACACAGTAAATTAAAATAGTGAACAATTTTATTGTGAAAGCTTATGGAATATGGTTTTCACTTGTTCATATGAAGTGATGAGGTTATAATTTTAACAATATATTAAAAATAGTCTATGCACAAGAACTTATCATAAATCTACAAGAAAATTTAGAATAGAGGTCTAAGTAGGAATCTACAATGGTTACTCCAATTCTAAACTAACATCAACACCAATGTGGATTTTTTCATTAAAAAACCATTAATTTGGAATAAAATGAAAATATTTAGATATAATAAGTAAAAATAAATATTACCTCACATAGAGTAACCTTTGTTTCCTTTGTGACTCAAATATACTAAGGTCACATAATAATAACTCAAGTGTAATTTTAATCATTAGTATATATTGTTAATAAATAAAATAGTGAGTTTTAACTGTGAATTTTTTTTTCTAGATATAATATTGTCACTTAACAAAGTTAACGATAATAAAAAATACTTTAAGTATTTAATTGGATAAGGAACAACCTACATTCTATCTCTTAACTCAGAGCGTATTTTATCTTATACAAATACATCATTATGCACTTAAATAACTCTGAGTCCAACATGTTAAGAACAATCATGTATCATACCCCAAATGTAATTTAAGAGAAACTTTTAAGCAACTCAGGCATAACATCAAACACCACTTACCTTGTTTTAAAGATTATTGGCTTAGTTAAGAATTATTTTCTATCTGGACTCAAGCTAAATAATATCTTAAAAATAACTTCCAAAATCATTTGGATAACATAACCATCCCAATCCTTACTATCTAAATCACCAATAGGTAAGTTAGACAACTATAATTATACAAGTATTCAAATCATGACCATTTAATAATTAGTAAACAACATACTACTTTAATGAGTTCCATTGAGAATAGAATGAAAAGGAATACTTGACCAAGACAAGGTGGTTTCATAATAAATAATATACAATAGTTAACATTCAAACATACAAGACCCTGGGTTTATCTTTTATTATTTACATATGCCATTTAGTTCTATCTTTGATAATAACATTGTCTATCATTCATACCCATGACATGCTATTTTGATAAGATATAGATATAGTTTTCCTTAATAATTCATGTTACTTACAATAAAGAAAAAACCGAAATCAAAGGATTCAAAAAAGAGTCCACTTCAAAATCCAATAATTTAATCACAAAGGCACTCTTCATATTTTAGTCTATCAGTCAAGAATGATAAAAAATCAAAGAATGTATGAATTTTTAGCATACAATGCTATCACATTTGGACAAAAGCTAGAATTTAAGTAAGGTATATCATACATTTATGTCATAGTCACCAAACCCATCTACTGATATATATTAAAATGCTATAACCAATATTTGGCTTACAAAATGTATAACATCAAAAATATCCAATGTGCATGATTAGTTACAAGGAAAACATGCAAATTATTATTGAAGTTAAGATATTTTACAATAATTTGTTTAATAATTTGGATATATCAATTAATTGCAAGAGTAATAAAAATCATTATAAATAAAGACAAGTGATGATAAGAAAATGAGTTAGCTCAGAATAATGGCAACTCAAACTTGCATGAACCACAAACCACCTATCCTAAAATATTTAAACACAAAAAGTCAGTGCTAAGCTAGAAAAGTGCATTCCTTCAAGATAAATAATCAAGCACATTATTTTAAACAATGACATAACAAGTTTGTTAACCACTAACACATAAAAATATTTTTGAGCAACTTTGTTGTACTTAATCTAATAAAAATATTATTTTTCTCATAATATAATGATTCTACATGAATAAACAAATCCAAAGGATTCCTAAAACAAAGCTACTACTGATTTAACAACTTAACCACTTGAACAATAATTATAGCTACTTTATGAATTTGGACTTATCCATATACCAAATTCAGTATAATTTTATAGCAATGCAAAGAAAACCACAATCCAAAAAATACATATCATCCATTATAAGCAAAATGATTGCATATCATTATTTTTAATGATCCATAATCTACATAAGATTCGCGTAATTATTCAAATGAAAGGTTACAACAATACAAAGATCATTTCAAAACGAAATAATATACATATAATGATAATTGATTATTACTTCAATCACATTACTTTACAAAGAAAATATATAATTTTTTAACATGGCATCAATCTTTCAAATACAACCACAACATGAATGATACATAACTATATATTGAAGTTAGCAAACATACACTCATCCTTGCATAATAATGTTTATTTTAAACAAAAATAGTGTCTCATAATAATGAGTAACATAAAAAACTCAACATATAAACAATAAAGCCCTTCAATAAAGAACACATCACATTTGGTGAAAAATATTTTTAACTTATGCATAAACAACCAACAAACATGTAGAAGTGTCTCATGAAAACCATATAATATTCATTTGAATTCAAGCCTACTCCAACATCAAGATTTATGCAAGTATACACTATTAACCAGTAATTAATGTTACTCCATTAATATGCGAAAAAAATGGAGCTAAACATATCATAGAAACTCAATTTGGTAATACTAGAACATCACACAATCACAAGCCACTTATGTAAAAATCTAGTGTTACCATAGCTAATGAATAAGTATAAATATAAATATTAACAAATCAACTTATTGCTGTAATTTAAAATCATTCACATACAAAATCAAGACATAACAATAAATAAATACCCATCAAAGTATCAAAAAATCACTTACCCCTTATCTTATGCAATTTTAGGGTTATGTCTTCATGTTAAAATAACCATAAAACAAAAAACCAATATTTCAAAATAAGGTGTATCTAAACAACACTAAATTAATCATATTTATCTAATTCCATCATAGCTTATCAAGCTATTCATATAAGTTAATTCTACAACTATTAATTTCTACCAAAATTAGTGAATTTATACAACAATTTGCCCTTATTTTCAATGAATGAAAATGAAACTATACACTCTTATGTATTTAATGACATAAATACAAATATAAATGATCTTGACTTAGTAACAAGGGTTTGACCTTAACACAAAACACAATGCCATCATAACCATATAAACTAGTCATAACACCAAGGAGGAAAATAAGCCAATTTAAAAACTAGTATGCAAGGCCCTCACAAACACCTATTCTCTAAAATCATGGTTAAGGCTAGTATATACATACATAAGTATACATATATGTGCTTACACTTAAAATAGATCCAAAAATAACTTGACACAATGTCAAATAATTAAAATTTAGGACTATTTAGTAAGAAGGAAGAGTGACTTGCATGTAGAATGAGGCTCCATTGCTTCCTTTATCCTAGATTTTCCTTCCAAGTTATATTCAGCCAAAAAAAAGCTTTCCAAGAGCATATTTTATGTCATTGTGTCCTATTATAACCCAAGTAATTCCATTCAAGGTATAGGGTTCCAATAGGTAGTGAAAGCACATCATAATAAGGAGTTCATTCATTTCCACACAAAATTCAAACTAAGTTATTGCTAATTCAATAATTCAACCCAACACAACTTTCAAAAACCCTTATGTTTTGCAGAGTAGTCCAAGAAAAGTTACTAATTTCTTAGGAATACATATAATGCATTCAAATTCCTTCTTGAATTTTATCCAATGATTTAGGGTTACTGAAAGTTAAACATGCATACTTGAGTTGACAAATAATCATTTATAAAATCAAAGTCCCCAAAGACCTTAATGATTAAATCATGAATTAAGTCCAAAAGACTTATAATAATCATGCCAAGCCTAAATTCTAACTAAATTTCATGTATTAAACTAAGGCATAAGTTACATTTTGATAATTGACAAGTACAGTTACACAAAGAAATCAAACACATATATAAATATAAAACCTAAAGTAAATCATTTTAATCATACTTAAAAAGTATTACTATATCATACAAATGCCAATAACATTACTCCAAAATTAATAAAATCATTGAATTGGTTTTTATCAATAAGGATAATATTAAATAGTCAATAACGAACGATCCAAAAGGTGCAATTGGCCTAGTCCCAATGGTGGCTTTAAATATCAATAAAATAAAATGGTGAACTTGACAATCACAATATTTCAATCATGAGCACAAGTGGTAAAAATGAATATAGTGGTATTATTCCTTAAATAATAATCATTAAACAAGTTGAAACATAACCAAAAGGTTAAATCTTACCAGAATTCATGTTAATTTATTCAAACAGCTTTGTGTTATTAACAAGGAACCATAATTTTACACCCTATACTATTTTAACCAAGCATTGAAAATGCCATGCATAGTCAGCTACTCAATGGTGAAATTGCTGACTTTCATTTGGTATAAAATTATAATCACTTTCATTAATTATATTAATAATAATATGAAAATAAAAAATCTTTTTGCATTCATAACCAAGTCCTAGGCCAAGACTTTAACAATTACAAATCTATAAAAGTTGCTAACACTAAAAATATAACCATGCAACTTATAGATTATGAAAGATAAATTAAAGTTATGTGACTTATCCAGTCATTACCAATAATTTTCATAATGAAATAATATCAATGTGTAAAATTGATTTTAATTCAATGACAAGCACATAATCTAAACAAAAATTCAATTAAGAAATCATGCAAAGTAGTCAAATCAAATGACCTTGTTCAAACTAGAATGATTCTTTCCCATCTAATTATGGGTTGGATCTAGGGATATAACATACTCCATATATTAAAAATTCAACACGCTAGTTCTTAAGGAGACAAATGTAGGTAATTGGATTCTTTTATTCTAGACATACATTTTTTAAGCACCAACACTAGGTTATACATCTAGAGACATCTATAAATTTTTAGTTGAACCATTGAAATAAGGACTAAAAATTTGAAAATTCAAAAATTTTGTGCTATAAATTTATATTATTACATAGATACATCATGATAAAAACCTATAATATTTTTTTTATAGTAGTTGTATTAACAAAAAATTGAATTTTAGAAAAATTTCAAGAATTGATGTGGTATTTTCCACACATTTTTTTATTGTGTTATGCTTAATAGATAACTCATCAACAATCATCACATAATGATAGTAATTATAGTAATCCATGATGTTATGGTTAGTTTTATTTCAAAAAAATTACCTTTCATGGGTTATGGTAACATCCTGTACTAACCAAATTAAACATTAGAGAAGCCATTTCAAACTATCATATGCAACCTAAAGGTTTTCAACATGATCTCCATTACTTTGTAAGCTCATGATGGTCCAAGCAAACCAATCCTACCATATTTTATCTACACCTAAGGGATTTTACCCAAATTTTGTTACTCTTAAAATGGTAGCTAGGATTTTTTAGCACCTAATCAAGGATTCATGCTGCTCCGTCGGAGCATAGTATTAGCATAACACTCATAACATGATTTTTTTTTTAAGAAATCTAAATATTGGTTACAAAATACTACTTTCAAGTATAAAAAACTACCTACTATATAGTATGTCTACACTTATCAACTAATAGATACATGGGTTTTAAAAATTAGTAACCTCTTACTTCAACATAAAAGTTCAACACATAGGATCAAATAGTGCTTCATAACCACTCATATTATCTTCAAGGTTTCAAAATAGTTTTCAATAGTCCATGAAAGTGATACATACAAAAAAACACATACAAACATGTACACACAATATTTATTTATTTTTTCATAAGAGCTTACCTATATGACATCTAAGGGAGAGTTAGCTTTAGAAATAGTCTCACCCAAAAATGGGAATCTTATATTTACATAATTATTTAACTTAACATAAGGCCATCTATCATAAGAGTTTTATACCAGCTCAATAATTAATGTAATTAAAATTCTATCAAATTCTAAATTGAAATCAAACTAGAATATTTGATTTATAATAAACAAAATATCATACCAAGTCATTGCTTCAACAAGAAAAACTCAATAATCTAGAAACAAACATGGCTCATATCTCTCATGAGAATTTATCATACGCAATCCAATTCATTTCAAACATGAAACTTATTTATAAAAATTATCTATATGCCAGCTAAGGAAAAGATAACAATTACTTGGCATCGCCCAATAGTGGGTTCTCATTGGCCATATAATAAGGCAAATATAACCGTTTTATGAACATAAAACCAAATGTAAGAACCTAGGAAGAATTCAATCTACTTCCAAATCACATCATGATCTTCTTAGACTATTTTTAAAATACAATATATAAGAAACCAAAATCTATAGTAATACACTTATAAATATTATTAATAAAGTAAGAATAAATCATTTATTATTTTCCTATCAATCTGAGCAAAATAAAAGACATGCCTTAAATTCCCAATTAAAATACCTCAATTATTATGGCTATACTAAATTTGATGCTACTAAAATCATCTCAATAGATTTAAATATTCAATCCCTAATATTCCTTTATAATTCATAGTGATTGACTTAAATGATCAACTGACCTGATATGAACATTATCATCATTTAGTGATCTCAGATATAGCATCCCCCCTTATCACAATAAAATTTTATTTCCTACAAAGTTCAATGCTAACACTTACTAGGATTGTAATAGATCATAATGACCATTTACACCATCTGGATTAAGATGCTATTTAATTCACAAACAAAGGCCTCAAAACTCCATTGATTACCTAAGAAAGTCATTCTCATTCACCCAGTCTTGGAATTTTAGGTTAGAGTTACACCCTATATCTCCCAAGCACATCATAACTTAAGAATCATATGTTTACTCACCCATATAATTCATCAAAGGATACCATGAATTCTTCCTTTGTTTCTAATGACAAGGTTTTTATCACTTTACCCCTTATTATATTTCCCATACAAACCAATGGTTCATTAGTGATGCATTTTTTTTAATTTAATGTATCTTTAGGGAAAGGTGAACTCAACCAAGGCTCTGTGTGAATATAAAGAGGATTCTCAAATGTGTTTTCATTCTAGATGAAAACTTATTAGCTTTTAACAGTTCAAAGTCACATAATAGAGCATTACCTTATTCTACTTGAGAAAGGATAAATGCCTTTATCAGATCCTATTCTAATTTAGCTTAAGTGAATCATTTTAAATTTAGTTTACTAAATAATAAATCAAAAATTTCTCTTCCAAAAGGTCCCTAGGGCTGTAACATAGGCTCTGATACCAATGTAACATCCTCAAAGTTGACCCAAAAAAATTGAGTCTGTAAGGATCTACCTCCTTGATTACCTACACCACTCATAGTTCAAGTGCATCCACTTCTATTAACCATAGATGAAAGTCATAACCCATAACTAATCTTCCTCTTATTATTTATATATATATATATATATATATATATATATATATATATATCAATCATAAGGTGACTTGGATTTAACATTTTATTCATGAGAATATTTGTCCCTCTCAAGCACATGGATCCAAGTATAATTGATAGATTAAGGGTGTAGGTGTCTATCTAATTAAAATTATATCAAGAAGTAAGTGACTCACAACTTAAGAATCACCTTTAAATATCATACATATATAAGATCCTTTGACCTTAAAATAATATCAATCTATATAATAACAAGGTATAACTTACTCAAGGATCACCAAATAATGGAAAATCTTTCTAAAACATGATCAAATTCCTAAGTTAAGGATAATTTCACATATTTTAAAGACACAATGACAATGACATGAAATTATTAGTCATTTATATGATGAATAATATTATAAGCCACTATCTTCTTACTAAGAATATTAACAAATTTAATGGCATTTAATCCTATAGTTGAATGCTCAAATATAAGGCATACTAGCTCATCGTCATTTTTTTAACTTTACTTCAACACTTAAGAAAGATGGTAAAACTACTATACTTGGTATTTTACTTGATCAACTTAACTTGTCTGACATAGAATGACACTATAGTGAGTAGCTAAGTTATCCCTGACCAATTATTACCACCACTAATGATATTAATAGATAATGAAATTTTATTTTTAATACACTAATAAGAACCCATATCACTCAATGCTAATTTTATTTGGTTTTACATGTTCTCAAGTTGACATAGTCTGATTTACATTATGTCACATCCAACCAATATCCTATTCAATCAAACCACCATGGAAGCATAACATCCCTTCTCTTAATTCCATTCACATGTGCAAGACTCAACACACTCAATTACCATAGTGAATAATGTTATTGTTAAAGCTTATGGAGAATGGTTTTCTTGAGTTCTTTACAACCTCACCATTCACTTATTCATACATAGTGATGAGGTTCTACTTTTAACATTCTCTTAAAAAAAATTCCATGCACAATAACTTCTAATAACCCTACAAGAAAATTTAGAATAGAGGTATAAAAAATACTCTAGATTGGTTACTACAATTCCTAACTAACATCACCACCAATGTGGATTTTAATTCATTCAAAAAATATTAATTTGGAATAAACTAAAAATATTTGGATAGAATAAGTAATATAAATATTATTTCACATAGATTAACCTTTATTTCCGTTGTGACTCAAATCAACTAAGGTCACACAATAACAAATTTAGTATAATTTTAATCATTAGCATAGAATGATAATAAATAAAATAGTGATTTTCAAATGTGAAACTTTAATTTTTTATAGATATAATATTTTTACTTAACCAAGTTAATGATAAAAAAATTAAATATTTAAATGGATAAGGAAGAACCTAGATTATACCTCTTAACTCAGAGGGTATTTGATCTTATAAAAATACATCATTATCCACTTAAAAAACTTGGATTCCAACATATTAAGAAAAATCATGTATCATACCTTAAAGAGAATTTAAGAGAAGTGTTTAAGAATCTAAGGTAGATCATCAAACACCACCTAACTTACTTTAAGGACTATTATCTTGGTTATGAATTCTTTTCTACCTAGACTCAAGCTAAATAATATCTTAAAACCCACTTTCAAAAGCATTTGGATAACATAACCATCCCAATCCTTCCTACCTACATCACCAATAGGTAAGGTAGACAACTATAGTCATAAAAATATTCAAATCATGACCATTTAATGATCATTAAACAACATATTGTTATATAGTGACTTCCAATGAGAATATAATGCAAATGAATACTTGACCAAGACAAGGTGGATTCACACTAAATAATATACAATAGTTAAAATCCAAACAGACAAGACCCTGGATCTATCTTTTTTATTCATATAGGCCATTTAGTTCTAGCTTTGATAATAACATTGTCTATCATTTAAACCCATAACATGTTTTTTAATAATATATAGATATATATGTTCTTAATAATCCATGTTAATCACAACATAGATAAATTGGAAGAAAAGAATTCAAAAAATATTCCACTTCAAAAACTAATGATTTAATCACAATATCACTCTGTATTTTAGTCTATTAGTCAAGAAAGATAAAAACTCAAAGAATGTATTATAATTTTTAACATACAATGTTGTCACATTTGGATAAAAGCTAAAAGCTAAGTAAGGTATATAATAACTTTATATCATAGTCAAAAAAACCCATCTATTGATATATAATATAATTCTACAACCAATATTTGACTTATAAAAATCATCAAATTAGAATATTTAATGCACATTATTGGTTACAATGGAAACATTCCAAGAATTAAAGAAGTTAAGAAATTTTACAATAGTTTACTCAAGAACTTAAATATCCAAATCAACCTCAAGATCAATAAAAATCACTGTAAATTAGGACAATTAATGACAATTAAATGAGTTAGCTTAGAACAATGGCAACTCAAACTTGTACGATCCACAAACCACATGTCCTAAAATGTTTCAACAAGAGAAGTCAATGCTAACTTGGAAAATTTCCTTCCTTCAAGGTAAATAATCTAGCAGATTATTTAAAATGAAAACATAGTAAGTTTATGACTACTAACACACAAAAGATATTTTTGAGCAACTTTTTTTTACTTAATCTAATCAAAAAATTAATTTTCTCATAACATAATGATTCCAACTGAATAAGAAAATACAAGGAATTCCACATATGAAACTACCACCATGTTAGTGACTTAACCACTTGAACAATAGTTATAACTAATTTATGAATTTGGCTTCATGCATATGCCAAATTAAATATAGTTTTATAGTAATTAAAATAAAACCACAATACAACAAATACATATAATCCCTTATAAGAAAAAATATTGCATATCATTATTTTCAAAGAGCCATAATCAACATAATGTTCATGTCATTATTCAAATGAAAGGGTACAACCATAAAAATATCATTATAAAGTAAAATAATATCTATATAATGATGATTGGTTACTACTTCAATCACCTTACTTGCCCAAGAGAAACTACAACCATTTAACAAGACACAAATCCTTCAAAGACAACCATAACATGAATGATACAAAAAACTATATAACAATTAATAAACATACACTCATACTTATGTAAAAATGTTTAATTTAAACAATAATAATGTCTCAAAATAGTGAGTAACACTTAATAATTTCATAATAAAAAAAATGAAGCCCTTCAATGAAGAACCCGCATCACACTTGGTGGAAAAAAACTTTAACTTATGCATGAACAACTAATATACAATATGCATAATTGTCTCATGAAAACCATATAATATTCATTTGAATTCAATCCTAAACCAACATCAAAATTTATTCAAGTAAACATTAATATTTAGTATTCATTATTACTCCATTCAAATGTATAAAATAAAGGAGGAACAATATCATAAAAACCTAGTCTGGAAGTACTAGAAAATCACACAATCACAAACCACTTAGGTAAGAATCTAGTATTACCATAGTTAATGAACAACGAAGTAGAAACACAATTTTTTTAAAATCAAATTCTTGATGGAAATTCAAATCATTCATGTACTAAATCAAGACACAATAGTAAATAATCACCCATCAAAGAATCAACAAGTCAACTACCTTTTATCTTATGTAATTATAGAATTATGTCCTCGTGCTAAAATAACCATAAAATAAGAAACCAATAGTTCATTAAAAGGTGTATCCAACCAACACCAAATTATGAAAATTTCTCTAATGCCATCATAACTTATTAGGATATTCATATAAGTTTCTAAATATTTTTTTTCCCAAGAGTAATGCATTTCTACAATAGTTTGCCCTTATTCACAATGAAAAAAACATGTAACCCTATAATATTATATAGTTAAAGGCACAAATAAAAACATAAATGATCTCGATTGAGTAACTAAGGTTTGACATTCACATAAAACACAATGCCATCATAACCATGTAAACTAGCCATAATGCCAATGAGGAAAACATGCTAGTTTAATAACTAGTATGCAGGAGCCTCACAAAAACCTATTTAACTCAAAGTGTGGTAAAGGCACATATATGTAAACCAAAGTATGCATATATGAGAATGTACCCAAAAATACAGCCACAAATAAATTTCTATAATGCCAAATAATTAAAAAGTATGATAATTTAGAAATAAGGAAGAGTGACTTGCTTATAGAATGAGGCTCCATTGTTTCCTTTACATTGGATTTCCTTTCTAAGATTTATTTAGCTATAAATCAACCTATCAAGCCTATATTTCATGTCATAGTGTCGTATTATAACCCAATAAAGTTATTTCAAGGTGTAAGGTTCCATTAGGTAGTGAAATCACGTCATAAGGAGTTAATGCATTTCCATAATAGAATTCCAAATGGAATATTGTTAATTACCTAATTCACACCAAAATAACTACCACAGACACTTGCATTTCACATAGTATTCCAAGATAAATTGTTAAGTTCCAAATAATGAATCTAATGCATTGTAATGACTTCTATAATATTATCTAATGATTTAATATTACTCAAGGATAAATATGCATACTTGAGGTAATAAATAATCATTTAAATATTAGGAAATCAAAGTCTCCAAATACCTTCATGGTTAAATCATGACTTAAGTCCAAAATATTTATTATCATCATGCTAAGACTAAAGTATAGTTCAATTTTAAATATTAATCCAAGGTCCAAGATGCATATTAAAAATATGACAAGAAGAGTTACACAAATAAATCAAGTACATATATAAATATAAAACCAAAAATTAAGTATTTTTATCATATATAAAAAATATTATCATATCATGCAAATGCCAAAAACATTACTCCAAAAGTATTATAGTTCATGAATTATTTTTTAGAAATAAGGATAATATTCAAGATTGAATAATGAAGGATCTAAAAGATGAAATTGGCCTTGTGCCAATGATGACCTCATATATCAATAACACAACATGGTGAAATTAACAATCACAATATCTCAATCATGAGCACAAGTGGTAATAAAAATGCCTATAGTTTCAACCTTCCTTAGATCATAAACATTCGACAAGTAAAAACATATCAAAAATGTTATATCTTACCACAAATCATGTTATTTCATTCAAACAATTTTGTGTTAGTAACAAGGAAACCATAATATTACATTTTGCACTATTTTAACCAAGCATAAAAAAAATGCCACATGTAATCAACTACCCAATGGTGAACTTGTTGACTTTAATCTTGGTATAAAATTAGAATCACTTTTATGAGTTAATAAAAATTATTAATAATATGAAAATAACAAACCTTTTTACATTCATAAATAATTTCTAACTCGAATTTAACAATTACAAAGAAATAAAAGTTTATAACACTAAAAATCATAACCATGCTACTTATTGGTTATGTAAGATATATTAAAGCAATGTGAATTATAAATCCATTGCCAAAATGTTTTTTAATTAAATAAGATTAGTGTGCATAATTGATTGTAATTAAATAACAACCACATAATCTAAACAAGAACTTCGTTTAGCAATCATTGAAAACAGTCATATCAAATGACCTTGTTCAAACTAAACTGATTCTTACCAATCTAATTGTGGGTTGGAAATAGATATATGACATGTAATATTAATCTAATTTAAAACAAGAATAAATCAAGTAAAGTGTTTTACCCAAATTTATGGCTGAAATATTTTCTTGGGACCCACACATCCACACTTTAAATTATTTATGGTTGTTCTAAACTAGATGTATGACTGTAATATTCTCATTGGGGCCCATGCTTTTACATTTTAAATTATTTATGGCTATTCTAAACATATTTATAAATGTTACAACTAATGTATGGTTGTTCCAAACACATTTATGGATGTTTTAATGCTTTAGAATCTTCCAAATTTGGTTCTTTTTTAGTTTTTATGTTTTTTCATGCTCCAAGAAATATTTCTATGATTTATTTTGGTCCTTTCAAACACTTCAAAGAATATTTTCAGCATTCAGATATTAATAAAATGTTTATAAATATTTTAAATTATTTATTTCTTTATATATTCGAACAAAAACTCTCTTTAGGAAAAGGCAAAGATAAATCTTTGTAGGCAAAATAACAAAAAAATTAATAATTCTTATTTAAAATTATCTCTTTTAGTATTTTAATAAAAAAACCTATCTCAAACTATCACATATATTAGGCAAAAATAAAACATATATTTTCATAATAAATTATAAATCCTTCTTTTTAAGACTACCACATTAACTATGAAAAAATCATATATTTGCATAATAGTTTCACAAAAAATAGATTATATATAGTTAAAATATTCTTACTCCCATGAGTAAGTGAACTTAGGCATTATCCTCTTCAAACAAACCTACTTAACACTCCATCTCTTCCATAGACCCACCACTTATTTTTCACACACTCCAAGCTTTATTGATTCAAAGTAAAATAATACAAAGAGGGTGCTTATACATCATTAATCTTCAATACACAATGGTAAATTTATTTATTAAAATTATCTTAGACTTATAATTCAATAAAATCATATAGCCGCTTATCTAACTTATCTTTCTAATTTGCACATAATAATAATAATAAAGAATTAAAACTACTTAACTTTACTAACTTAGTAAAGATTTATGAAATGGGCCATCTTAAGAAAGATACATACCTCCTTTAAAATTTATTTTTTTACCTAATATAACACATTAAATAATCTTGAACATCCTTTTCACTTGTTCCTATAAAACATTTTTAGCTATGCACCCATATTATTCTATTTGTTGTATATCTAATTAGGCATGATTAAAATGTTGAATAGATGATGGGGATCCAAATTTTCATAATTATGTGTGGAATATTTATATGATTCCTCACCACCCCCATAAATACCTATAAAAAACATTTGGACATTTGAGGGCCTCCTATTCTCCTCAATTTATCTTAGAATGGCCCAAATTCTCTTAGTGGTATTAACTATTAAGGATTATTATCTAGTATTAATAAGTTTTTTTTTTTCATTTTTGATTCTTCTTTGATCTAACCTACCTCTATTCCCACTTTATTTTCCCCACATCATCATATTTAGTATAATTTATAATATCTTCCTCATATGTTCAAGCCCTTTGTCCCCAAAAGGTGAAAATATAGGCCCTTAAGCATTTTTTGGAAAGCATATGACATGGATACATGAGGTTTTGATGATTTATAATTATATTGATTGGTATTATCTAGCATGGAGAACGACCTTGCACCAATTTATTTCTTTTTAATTTTAATTACCCCTTATGGATCATAAGGCTTATGCTAAAAATTAAGCAACCATGTGTATCTAATAACAAATGAGTCACTTTTAATTACTTAAATTATCTTAGTGGTATTGATGATGAGGAAACAAGCTCCAACATAACTAAGGTATATTTTCCTTCTTGTTTCTTTCTTGTACTTCTATATTTTTAAATGATCTTAAACTGCTTCTAGTTCCACTTTATTTCTCCAACATCATGCTCTTCAATACAATTTCTAATTTATTCTTTGTAAATTCCCACCAACCCTACCAACATTTTTATTTCTAGTATTAATTAATCCTATTGGATCATAAGAGACATGTTTAAAAATTAGTAAAACATGTGTATCTAATAACATTTTATGACACTTTTAATGAAAAAATATTATCAAAATTGAAATCCCCAACAATCAAACTAACTTTTACTAACGATCCTTTTTATATTTCAAAAAAATCATCATTGACATAAGAAAGTTGCCTTATGAATTCTAACACCAATAATCTATTGGACATGTACTTTGGAATAATTTAGGGAGGCAAGTTTTAAACATAGACTTTGATTTATTTATTGTTGTATTGTATATAACACTCAACCCATGATCTAGATTGAGAATTAAACCTAGGGGGAAATATATTAACTACTATGAACTAGTGTGTTGTGAAAAATCCAAACTCCTCTATATTGAAATCAAAAATATTTACAAGAGTAATAGATAAAGATTTATTAAAATATAATAAGAGTTTATGAAAAGAAATAAATTTATGTGGAAGAGATATTTTCCATCCACTTTGAATTACAACAAGGAAAGCTGTTGTTTAATAAGTAAGGAAACTTGATAATAATAATAATAATAATAATAATAATAATAATAATAATAATAATAATAATAATAATAATAATAATAATAATAATAATGCAATTTTTAAAACTTAAGTAGAACTAGTAAAATCCACTCAACATGCATAGACATGCAAATATAATTTTTATTTAAAATTAAAAAATAATAATACTTTTCAACATGAATATTCATGAAAATATGAATTTTATTTAAAATTAAAATAATAATAATAATATCCTTTCAACATGCATAGGCATGTGAATCGGAAAATTCTTAAGAATAAGAGATCTATTAGAAGAAGATTTGCTAATAATAGCCATTTGAGTTGGGCCAACTTGTTGGAAAAAATTTTATGGGAATTATATGATTTTATATTTTAAAAAAACTATGCAAATATTGGATCATCAATAAGATGTTCACAATGATAAAATGATGTGGTGAGGTTTTTTTAGCTCCATTTTTTTGAAGGCATTTAAAAGCTGCCATTTATGTTGTGTTATTTGTTTTTGGAAAATTTTAACTTTCAAATTATAAACCATTACTCTTATTAGTGGTACCAAGTAATTTTTGGGATCAAACCAAATATGCCTTGGTTCTCCTTCTATATATTAAGTAAAGGGTTTCAACATCCTCATATTAGATTCAATTATTCTCCTCATAGGTATTCCAAAAAATAAAGTATGTATTCATGTTATAAAGTGATTTTGAAAAGTGGAGTAGTTAGTGAATCTATAATTTTTATCAAGTAAAAGATACCATAACTAAAAATGTCTTGTAAATGTCTCATTAGTCTTGTAGTTTTCAACATGAGTCTACACATTAAGCTTCTTGTTATTTTTTAAATGGGTGTGGAGAGCTTGGAGATTTGGTCTAGGATGAGAATAAGAAAATTCAACCTCTTTGAGGGAGACTTAAATCTTTATTTGGTCACGTTTTAGTCTCTAGTTCATTTCCTCCTAGTTTTGTGGCTTTTTGTCCATGTTTATGATATTTGGTTTTTGAGTTATTCTTGTGTGTTTATTTTTATAGTTATTTTTAGGTTTATTTATTTTTTTAGTGTTTGT
This sequence comes from Torreya grandis, assembly GCA_037957365.1. Taxonomy (NCBI): domain Eukaryota; kingdom Viridiplantae; phylum Streptophyta; class Pinopsida; order Cupressales; family Taxaceae; genus Torreya; species Torreya grandis. The sequence goes on from JARHVA010002993.1 coordinate 1,056,855, forward strand.
ATATTTTGTGGACCTCATTGGGTTTTTGGAAGAAGGAATAAGTGTATAATGTAATGTTGGTTTTATTTTATTTTTATAAATCATATGGAAGCAACCATTTTTTCAAATGTTAAGGACCTCAATGAAAAATGAGATAATGAAGATGTTCAAATAAACCAAGTTGGCTTTAATAAAAATAAACATTTTTAGAATCATGTTATTAAGACTTCAAACCTAAAAGTGTTATGAGAGAAAACATGTGTTTCTATCTCTTAAAAAATATGAATTTATCTTTTGAAAACATAGAGTTGAGCGAGAGTGGGAAGAGAAAATAAAAACAAAAGGAAGATAACATGGTAATCCTTATGCCTTATATAAATACATAACCTTATTATTTATGAATTCATGCATAAATTTATACATAAGAGGAAAAAAGTTGTAAAATGTTATAATTTTTTGGTTTGTTTGAATATAAATGCTCCCCCTTGTCATTTTTTTGACAGTTTTATTAATACAATCTAGGGAAAGAAGTTATAATTTTATGTTAGATTATGTAGAATGATACAAAAAGGCATGTTTTTAATTATATTCATAAACTATAATATGTAGAGACATGTTATTATCATACCATTTTAGAATTTACAAATTGTTTCAAAATTGATAGAGGTTAAGAATTTTCCTCTACAAATTTGGATTATTTTTCCTTAAGTTTTAAATCCATCAAGTGAAGTCCTTTAGGTTAAATTTACTAGGGTTAATTTAGATAATATAAATTAATGTATTTTAATTTCATTAAAATTGACCATGCATTAGACTGAAATCCTAAATTTTAAATGTTAAAATAATGTTAGTTACATGTAGATTAGAGTGTATATTCACAAATTTAGGAAGATGATGATTTTTGATCTTATAAATAGGAGGGATATAATATTAAGATTTAATATTTAGAAGTTATATTCTCTAAGGTTTAGGATCAACCTCATGTTTGTAACATCTCTCATTATGTATGGATTTGATACATTAGCTACCAAAAGATGCAATAACTTACTTACAATGAGTTCGTGGACAAGCTAAGAGAATGTTATAAGATAATGGAAGATCAATAACCATGAGATTGGTATGTATTATCTTGGGTCCAATAATAAGATGGATCCAAATACAACCAAGTGGTTTTTGATTGGTTTTGTCAAATCCAAGACACATGAATCAGGTTTGTTTGAGATTTTATTTGGAATATCTAATTTGTTGAATTAACCAAAGATAATTAAAATTGATTTCAAATCATTTATCAACTAATAATTTTTGAATTAAAGTATTATTGATGACAATTTTGATAAAAATATGTGGATCATCATCTCAAAAGAGAGTTTAGTCATTGATCATATCATCTTCAATAAATTTTATAGCAGGTTTGGTAGAAGAAATTGTTTCAATAGCATGCACCTCTGTAGGTTGAGGAACTTTATGAGGGAACATTAACTCATTAGATAAATGGTATTTTATGTCTTGTAGTTATTTTATAATAAAATTAAGATGATAAGGAAAATTTATTACTAACTCCATAATAGAAATTTTACAAGGCATATAATTAAGTTCATTTAATAAAGTTTAGAGAGGTTTAGAGTTAGAATGAGTGTGAGGCATAGGTTGATTAGGTGGGGTAATTTTTGGAATTGTGTGATATTACATTGGTGGAGATGGATGATCACTAGTGGTTGGTTCTGAAGATGAGGGCTAAGAAGTTGTAGTGGCTTTAAGTAGTTGGTCTTTAGTAGATGATTTTTTATGTTTGTTAATAGTGTCTTTGTGATTAGGTTTATGATGATAATTGACTTTAGTTGTATTCACATATTGGGAATAGTATAATATTAATCATAATCAACATCAATAACATAAAAAAAAAATCATTAGAGTGTTATGTGTTGGGATCAAAGGAAGGCTTTTGAGATTTTTGGGTAGTAGATTTGGCAATGTTTATCTTTTGAGAAGCTTTGAGATAATCAAGATGATGTAGTTTAATGATAGTGTCATGGTCAAATGCATCTCCTAATATTAAAGAAACCAAAAATATTATAAATGACTGATATTTCTCATGAGAATGATCAATGTTGGCATGGATCCAAAAAAATTATTACGATCATATCATGATGGGAAAGAATTATTTGTATAGATGAAAGGTTTATATGTATATAGTAATTTATTCATTTTTGAGACCATCAAGAGTGGGTAAGAGGGAGTTTGAAATATAGTTTGGCTTATCCCTTTTTTTCATAAGATATTTGTATTGTTTATTACATTAGTTGAAGTTTGGAAATATTTATTGATTGAATTATGAGATGGTTCAAATTGATTCATAAGGAAATCTTGTCATTTAGATTGATCAAAAGCCTCTTCTAAGGTGTGAGGAGAAAAGATTCAAACCTTATACTAAAGAGGGGCCTTAAGGGAAGTAATGAAAATTTTGAAAATATTGTTATCACTCATGTTATGGTGAGCCTTGTGAGATAATGATTTCCATATTTTGATAAAAGTATGAGAAAATTCAGTAGGTAAATAATTAGAATTGATGAAGTGATTAAGATAATTTTTAGGAATATCTTTTTATTGGAAATCTTTTACTAGAGCATTGACAAAATCCTCTAGTTTCCATATGGAATGTTGGGGGAGTTTATTATACCATTATAAATCATATCCCATAAATTTTTTGACAAGTAGTTTATTGGTTGTGAAAGTGTTGGTTTGAACCCATTCCTTATAGACATTACCAAATAATTTAAATAACATAGCAAGGTATTTAGTTCCATCTTACTTAATAGTTATAGAGATATTTAAAATATCTATGGATATGATGAATGGAGATAAAGTTTCATTTTGAATATGTTGGAGCATTTTTTTATGTAGGAGAGATTGAGGGATGATATCCCTAGTGAAATATATAATAGGAGAGGGAAAAGTTATTTGATTATTTGGGGGCATGATGATATGGGTTTGACTAGCCATTTGTAGGATATGATTTTACATTTGGAGCATTTGGAAACTGTTAGTTTTTTGCATAAAATTTAGTTATTGAATAAGTTGAGCAAGAATTTGAGTTTTATCTATGAGTGTATTTTGATTACTAGTGATAGGAGGTAGAATTTTAGTGTTTATAAGATGTGGAATGTTAGCATTGGTAGGAGGTGGAATGTTATTATTGGTAGGAAGAACATTTCCAAGATTAGGGACATGAGGATTACCTATAGGAGGGTTCCCTATGTTGGTATCATTTTATCCAATGGTAAAGTAAAGAAGTTTGGATAAAGTACCATTCATGTTAAAATAATTTATATCATCATTTTGAGTAATGTGTACCATGTTGCATTCCATTTAGCTAGATGGTGGTCGAGAGTATTTAGACCATGAGGGATTATATTTTTGGGTGGATAAACAAAATAACCCATGTAAAATATGATGAGACTATCAATAAATATTATTATATGTGATTTCATAATGCTACCTAAGAATTAGGAGAAAATTAGAAATATAACACAATCAACTACTTACTAAATAAGGTCGACCATGGTTGACTTAGTTTAGAATATAGGAAAACTAAAATATAATTGACTTGGGTTAAATTAGTCATAAATGAAGGTAAAATAAACAATCTAGAAGGTTACAGGGTTGACCCAAGTCAATTTAGTTGGAAAAAAAGAAAAAAATAGTCTAGAAATCTATTGGGTTGACCAGGGTCAATTTAGTTAGACAAATTGGGAAAAAATAATACAATTTGGTCAAACCTGGTCGACTTCGTTGGATAGAGAAAAATTTTGACTATAAATTGGATGATGTAGTTTGAAAATAGAGGTAAATGAGTATAATATAGAAGACTAAGTCGAGCTTGGTTGACTTAGTATGTTCAAACACGTTAACTAGATCAACATTAGGCGATCTAGTTGAATCACATAATACATAATCATGTTGACATTGGTCAACACAATCCATGATATGAAATTTAAAACTAAACAACAAGCATAAATGAAAGTGTACAACTAATTATTTAATTATCTATCTAAAAAGATCATCATGAAAATGATCTATAAGGCTTTGATTGATTTTTAGGCTCCCAAAGATACTTGTCCATATGGAGGATTAGACTTTGCCCATAGCCCATAAAAATTGGTTTCAAGGGTAATCTAAAATTAATTTTTAGGTACTAACTATTAGCTAACACACTACAAGATCAAATGGATGGTTGGATTCCTAAGGTTCAAAGAAAAGGGGAATCCTAAGTGCTTCCTAAATACCATGAGGTATGTAGAAACTAAATACCATGTTTATCTCTAAAATATGGATATGAGTATTGAGTTAAACCCATCATGCCATGATATTTATAAATGATGGATGAGGATCATAAAAAAATTATCACATATCCTTTCACGATAGTAGATAACTAATATTTAAAATGTTCTAGAGGGAAATCAAGACAAGATGAAAATAAAAGCAAAAATCAAGTGGAAAAAATCAAATTTTTATGTCTAGAAGTAAATAAATAGGTATCTAACTATTTTTAAATCAAAATTGATATTAATTACTAAAAAAAAAGAAAATGAAGTGCCTTGATTATGTGGAAATTGAAACACATAAAATAATTTTGGCCTGGGCTAATCTAGTTGAGCAAATAGAATAGAATAAGATCAACATTGGTTTACATATTCTATTGTAAAAAATATCTAAAAAATCTATGCTGGTCAAGGTTGACTTTTTTTTTAGTAAGATAAGAAGACACATTACTAATTTTGATAAGTTAACTTGGTTGTGTGATATAAGTTTCTTAAAACCAAAAAAATGAAAAAAAATAGTATGGAAACATGAAACACTAAGTAATTTTACTAAAAAATAGAAATGGAAAAATGAGATAATTGATAAAAAATTGAAGTACTAAGTTGATTAGAAGAAACCTGGGTAATATAACTAAGTCAACCAAGTCAACTTAGTTGGATGAATATAAAATTTGTGGATATGAATACTAAAAATAGGTTATCCTAGATCGATTTAGTCATGCAAAGACAAAATCCTAAAAAAATTTAAAAAAAAATAGGATTGACCATGCTTGAGTTAGTCTGCATAAAGCTAAAAACTAAAAATAGTGATAGGACTAGCTTGATCTGAGTCAACCTAGTTTGTTGAGATTGAAGACTAAACATCATAAAAAATAAAATTGGGTTGACCTAAATTATTAGAGTAAAAATAGGAAAAATAGAATATAATTGGTTCAAATTTACTCAACCTATTATTCTATAAATGAAAATTATAAAACAAAGAATACAACTGGGTCAACCTTCACAACCTAGTTGACTGTGTAAGAAATTATGTATACAAAGCACTAAACTAGGTCAACCTGCATGACCTAGTTGATTATATATATATAATATGAAAATAGATAATAATATTGGGTTGAAAAATGTGACATAATTTATTGTGGATGCAAATAGTCAAACAAAAAACAAAACTAGATTGAATTGTGTGACCTAGTTGATTGTAAGTGAAAAATTTGAAATGTAAGGGTTAGATTATTTTTGGGCTCATCAGAATGTATATAAAAGATTGAGATATATCTACAACTTATCTCACTTCATAAATATAAGTTTAGATAAATTAATCAATGAAAATATATTGTGATACTTTTTATATTAGAAGTATAACCAAATTAGATCCACTAAACCTAACTAAAGGAGAACTTATCACACAACATTAAAGGAGAGGTTTCTAAAGCCTCTAGGAAAATAATATAATGAAATAACCCTAGATAGGTCTTCTAATGCATAAAATAAATCTAATATAGTTTTATCAAAGCTTATAACACAAATGGGGATGGTTTTAAAAAAAATAAGCGATGATGGTAGGCAAATAGGGGCTTAGATCACCTAAGGTGAAAAATGGCAAGCCAAGAAAACCCTATAACTACACTAAGTTTAAATGTAGAGGTAATATAATTAAGGAGTTTGTAGACACCTAGATTTCACCATTTAGTGTCAGAATTCACTTTGACACACTAACCCATCACTTTCACCAATTCAAATTCAAATTAACATAGTTTCCCTTTAATTTTAAATAATTGATTAATTCATAATTAATTCATGCACAACTATTTTCCTCAAACACTAATTAAAAATATAGATTATCCACCTCACCCAAACATCCTCTAAAATTTTCTCAATCATGTGTTGACTCATCCAACCAATCCCTCAACTTCCTCAATCACCTTATGAGTCATCTTAGAACATTTCAAACTCCTAGATGACTCAACCAACTAACTTGAATAATTCTTGGTGAGTCACTCGACCACATCCCCTTTTTATTCAAAACATGGAGTTAGTTAACATCTTCATGGATGAGGAATCAATCTGACTATTGAATATTTATATGATTTAATAAATTCAAATAATCCTCAATCGTTCATCTAATCTCTCGTAATCCTATAAATTAACGTGTAATTCATCACTTTCAATCATCCACCTTTAAACTAACAAAGTGATATCACATTTATATTGTGAATCAAAGTGAATAAAATCCATCTAAATAATTTTGCACCTCAAAATTCTACCTAATTCTATTTTCTTTAGAAAAGAGTTGAGCACCCATATTTAGCATTCAAGAGAAAATATCTATTTGATCACAATGGAGAAGGTGACAAATATTTCACAATTATAAGTATTATTTATTTTTTTCTTTCTTTCATTTACTACTCTATCTTTAAGTTTAAGTTTAACTTTAGATTAAGTTTCATTGTTTGATTTATTAGCTATATTTCACTCTAAATCTAATACTTACATTTTGGCATGCCTGGTGGGACCTTCTCTCAACTTGAAAATTGTAGACATCATAGGTGCATTTAGGAGCATAGTTAAGTTGTTTTCAATTGATCTATTTATGAACATACACTTAAAATTGGTTTTAAAAATGTGTTTTTGTAGTTATATGTCTTTTTCTGAGTTTTTTAGCTTATTATCTATTAACCTACAAAATAGTAAATTTATTATGCAAAACAACAAATTCATCAAAGTAAACAACAAATTCATTATTGTGTAGTTTTTATTCATATTTTTATAGTTTTTCATTCTTCTAACAATTTCTTTTATGGTTTATTTGCCTAGTTACTTTCTACTTCATTTTTGCTCTCTACTCTAGTTTCTATTTTTTGTTTAAGTCCTTGCAGAACATAGAAATCATCCCAAAAATTAGTGAAATCATCCTAAATACTACTAAAATCATCCTAAACTTTAGAAAAATTATCTTTAACTTCAATGAAATAATCTCAAAATTCATCAAAATCATCCCAAACTTCATCAAAATCTATTGAATATCAACAAAATCATTCCAAACATGAGTGAAATTGTCAAGCTAAATAATAAAATCACTCAAAACATCAAATCATTTTTGTAAGTATCTATTTTTCATTTTCTACTTTCTATTTTTCTAAATTCTCTAACTACTAATGAATTCATTGTTTGGTCTTACTATGTAACAATAAAATCATTCTATAACATTAGTTTTCTATCTTTTTTAATTTTTTTTAGCTAATATTCGTAGGTTCCCTTGATCTTTTATCTATACAAAAACATTTAATAGTTGTCTTATAAGACATTAGTCCAAGACAAACTAAATAAAGTTAAACATTTTCTTTTTGTTTCAAGTTTTATAATACTTTCCATTTCAACATTATAATTTTTAGTAGTAACTTAGATCACTTTCCAATTTTTAGAGTTAATTAAATTTACTTTCTAATCATTTATTTGGGTGTATCTTGTTGTGTATGTTATTTTATATAATGTTATATTGGTGATGATACTCAAAAAAATAGAAACAATATTAAGAAAAATTGTTACCCATGACCCACTTGTGTATATGCTCTTCTATTGGCATCACATTGGTAATGATACCTAAGAATTAGAGGCAAGTGTAATTCTTCTTTATTTATTTTGTTTTATTATGGGTTCTATCAGCTATGGATTTTGCCACCACATGGTAGGCCAACACTATGTATCGATGAGGTATACATACTAAGTTAGAGTTGTCAATCTTGGATAAGCAGTGTTGTGTTTTAAACACCATGAAGTGAGGGGGTTTCATCCTCTAATACCCAATCCTTATACATAATGGCTCAAATTTTAAATTTTTCAGCATCAACACATTAAAATATTATGGTTGTGTTGGGCACACTGCGACTAAAATTATTTGTATGCATTAGCTCAATAAATTTCTTCCATGGTTTCAAGCCTCATTGTAATAAAAGGTATATAGAGGAATCTCCTAAATAATCTTGTTCAAACTTTAAGCTTAGAAAAACCATTTTAACCATATAACTCACGATGCATCAACTAGTGGTTAGTGCTGAGAAACTACTTTCCATACACCCTTAAAATCAAAATTAGTGGGTCATGGGAATGACAAGATCCTCTAGGGACAATGTCTTAAAATATTAGGTCATAGATAATATAATTTAAAATCAAGTGACACAAAAATACTATGAATTATTCAAGTCCCTTAAGCTAATTTTTGTCTTTTTTGTGTAATGCATGTGTGTTTAGAGTAGGACTTATTTGTTTGCTTATTTGTGAAAACCATGTGCTGAAATATTTGATTGAAACTAAAAATATTTTGAGTATTGAAACAAATAAATCAAGTCATAATCCTAAAACTTTAAAAATCACAATTTTTAGTCCTAAAATTAAAACTCAAATAACCTTGTTGTCAATTTTAGTCATTTTGGTCTTTCACTTTCTTAGAGTCAAGTATGTATATTTTTACATTTTAGAGTCAAAATCCTTTCTCTTAGATATGTTTCCTATCACAAGGCACTTTTCCATGTTGAAAAATCATATGTTGAGGGATTCTCTTTTTGTAAATGACCCCTTTCACTTTGGTAGTCAAAAAAATCAAGGACAACATGTTGAAATACATGAAAATAAAGAATAAAAAAGACATTATCAATACGAAGGTATCCCTAAGGCCATATTACCTCCTTTCCCATTCAATCAATACATATTATATAATAATAATGAATTTTTAATCTAAGCCTTGAATCTAGGATAAAAACTTCCACTTGATTTTGATGTTCAAAATCTACACCATTTACTAGCTAGAAGATAGTCTCCATTACCTATCCAAGATCAATATACATCACAAGGCTCTTTAGAAGCTATTAAGTTATTGGTCCATACAATTATAATCCCTAAGTATCCTAAGACAAATTAAAATTTATCCTCAATGAAGAATCATGCCAAGAAATCCATGAGTATTTTATGGAGGCCCATACCAATAAAAATTAATTGAGAGATTACAAACCTCAAAGCTAATAAGATAAATAATCCTCTGGTTGACCAAAGTTCAAACCCAAATATAAGTTTGACTGTGAACCCAAATTCACCCTCATTAATCAATACAAATCTTAGCTTGAATAATCATTTCATCTCACCTGTCAATAATCAAACTAATCCAAATCTAATATTTAATGTCCATTCAACCTCAATAATCGTTCATCAATTGAATCCAAATTTTCATGCTTATTCAAGTTTACCAATCACTAACCAATAGAATCCAAACTTTAAAGTTTATTAAAATTTATCAATAATCAAATGATATAATCCAAAATTAAATGCTTATTAAAGTTTACCAAACATCAATCAACCAAATCCAAACTTAAATGCTTATTCAAGTTTATCAACCAATAAAACACATTAAAATCTGAACTTTCATAGTTCACCAATCAACCATACAAATCAAAATCAAATTTTGAACTTGAATTCTCATTATAATTAACCTATCAACAATAATCTAAATAGAAATCAAAACTTGAATGCCTATTTAAGTTTTACCCATCAACCAACATCAAAATTTTACTTTAGAAAGTCCATCAAATCAATTTTCAAGTTTTACCAATCCAAATTATTTTGTAGGTTTAGCTCTATCACATCAAAATCAAACACACATGAATCAAATACCATTCATAAACACCAATTCAACCATCAATCCACATTAACCTTTTAACCCCAAAACTCATCCAAAACAAACTTTTGGTTCACATATTTATCCAAATCCAGACATGAACCCAAATGCATTTATCAATCCACCCCCAAATTAAACCAACCTAGCTTCATTTACAAAACAAACTAATCCAAATATATTTACAAACACCACTAATATAAATATCTTCACATATCTAGATCCAACAAACCCAAACCGAATCACACAATCAAGAAACACAAATTCCCCTTTTAGTACATTTCTCAATCAATTTATCAACAATCCACCCCATAATCAATATTCATTCTCATAAGCTAACACCAATAAAAACTCGATTATGGGTAAAACATCTAACACATTTACCTCTTCAATCCAAATCAATCAAATATTGTCACACTTCATTCAAGAGTGTAAAAACATGAAGGATAAGATCCAAGGCTTGAAAGATGGTACCTTTTCTAGACAAAAACAATACAAGATTGAGTAAATATGTCCCTATCCATACGATGTAAATAAAATGAAAACACCCTTTACAAAAAAATTCTAACTCCTTGAATTTGATAAGTACAAAGGTAAAGGTGATTGTAGGGAACATATTAAAGACTTATATATGGTGTGTGTTGATGTTACATATAGTAATGAATAAATGTTAAGGCTCTTTCTGCACAATATAGGGGGTCAAGCCTTATAGTGGTTTTATCATTTACCCAAAGGATCAATCTCCACCTTTGAATACCTATCCAAAAATTTGTCCATCATTTCTCATATAACATTTAAAAGGAGTTGAATTTGCTCGATCTATCTAACACCAAATAATGAAATGGGGAAACCTTTACCTCTTTCTTACAAATATGACAGTCATTAGCAAACCATTTTACATGGTATTTTATTGAAAAGGAACTCATTGACATATTAATGAACAACCTTAACTTGGAGTTGGCTCATCACTTTCAACTTCATTGTCCAATGTCATTTGATAAAGTCATTGAAAAGGAGTCTAGATCAAAAAATAATAATTACCAAGGGTGTTATCAAAATTTTCAAATAAGATTATAATTTTTCAAACCAAATAGACAAACCCAAGTTCTTTAACCAAAAAAAATTTGTTTGGGATAGTGTGACAGATGTCAAGAATGTTAAAATCCCACAACCTATCAACAACATCATAATAAACAATGGCCAACCAAAATAATAAAAATGCAAGCATAACTTCACTCAATTGGGAGACTCTTATGAATTATTTTTTAAAAATTTGGCTCAAGTAAACATGATCATATGGCCCAACAAAAAAACCTTTGAATAAAATGTTCTTGAACCTAAATGGTAATGTTATAATGAATATTGTGAATAGCAACAAATTAAGGGATATTAAACTGATTGGTGTATGAGGCTAAAAAATTATGTCTAAGATATCATAGATTGTGGAAACATAACCATTGAAAATAAACCATCAACTTCATCTAATAACCAAAATCTAGGTATATATAAAGATTCATTTACAAAACATGATCAAGGGCATGGTAAAAAAAATTAGGAGCAGACTCAAACTAGTAATATCAATCAAACTAATCACCCTTTAGATTCTATAGTAAATTAAATTGATTATACAAACCAATTTATTATTTTAATCATAGTAAAATTCTAAAATTATTTCATTACAATAAGGTGCACCAATATTGCCATTCAAAGTGATTCCTCACCTACTATTGAGAGTAAGTACAATATCATAGATCACCTTGAGAAGACACTAGCTCACATATCCATTCTAGATCTTATAAAAACATACATTATATATAAATAAATGTTTTATAAAGTTATTAAAGAGTTAGGATGCCCTCAAGACATTAATCCATCTAATTTTCAAGTGTTAGTTAGAAACTTATCCACTAACAATAAAGTTACATTCGATCATTCTAATATCTCCCCTATTGGATCTGCACATAATTTACCTTTGTATATATAATTCATAATCTCTAGACACAAATTAAAAATGGTGTATATATAAAATTGATCATCTTTCAACTTGTGTACATTAATATTAATCAAACATTTGGGTTATCCTACAATAGCATCAGAATTGAATATTATTACCATTAAGGAATACAACAATAATGAATGTGAATTTATAGGCACTATATATATTCATTTGATGGTGGGGTTAATCATTCATAAGACATTATTTCATGTGATTTACTTGGATTTACCATATAATTTATTCTTTGTATGTCCATGGATCCACTCTATGAATGCTACACCCTCTACCTTGTATTAGTGTTTCAAGTTTTCACTTGATGGCATGGAAGTAACCATACCCAGTGACTCTTAACCCTTCAAATGCTATAAATTATTGGAAGGGAATTGTAAAAAATATAATTATAACCCTTTTAAAAAATACAAATATGTACCTATTTAATAATCACCAAAGCTTATAAATTGCATTCATCCTAACACATTGCTTCAAACACCCCACTTGGTGGTTGGTTGAATACACTGTCCACATCCACTTCAATATATACTCAATCTTAAAATCAAGAATCCAAATAGCCTTCCAATTCAAAAAACACAATATCTACTCCATCCAAATTCAAAATTGTTGAAAAAGGCATGGAAGAATATGAAATCCAAGATGTTTATTACTTAGGTAAAATCCATGTGTCTCAAAATAATCATTGTAGAACCCATTATTGAAAGAATACTAAAGTGGTTCAAACTTTTGGTAAGATTTCATTCATATTAGTTGATATCCTTTCTGATGAACAAATTGAATATTTGAATTCTTCCTAGATTTATTTTCATAAACAAGCTACTTGCTTCCTTAACAAATAATATCCCATCACCAAACCCATAATGTGCAGCATAATGAATTATAAAGGCAAGGGTCTTGGATTCCAAAAATAAGGACCAATAAAACTGATCACTTAAATCAAATAAATATTTACATGGTATATTTAAACCATTTAATGTGATCACAACACTTTACCAAAGTGACTCTTATAGTGAGTCTAAGGCAAGCTCTTCAAACACTAAAATGGGTTCCATCTATAGTTGATTTGAAGATCTATCCATGACCAAATTATTCCATGAAATTATTATCTTAATAATTGAACTAAAATAACCAAACCTAAGATAGTGGGACAAATAATCAACACCTATGATTGATCACCTTCAAAATGATGAAGCAATATATAAATTTTTTAGCACAAGAGATCATATTCTGGTAGGTGATCACAAGAATAGTTTTTCCATCCGGTAAGATGATTTTACATATTTTGGGGTATTATTATCACACTATCAAATTAGTATAATAAAAACATATCAATAAGAAACATATAATAATTAATACCTTGAGGAATAACTCAACCTTCCTCCACCGCCATAAAATATCAATAAGAATTGAGTCTCTTAGTTGAAGACACCATAACAATTAACATTGGGACATAGGAAAATCTAAAGAGAGTCAAAATTACCACATCATTAACTCAAGAATGAAATCAAACTTCCCTTGTATATAAATATATATTTTATAAATTACTTCAAGAGTCAAGAGTCTCTCAAGACATCAATCCATCTAATTTTTAAGCATTAGTTGGAAACTTATCCAATAACAATCAAGTTACATTCAATCATTCTAATGTCTCCCCTATGGGATCTGCACATAATTTACCTTTGTATATAGGATTCATAATATTTAAACATAATTTAGAAAGGGTGTTTAAATAAAATGGATTGGATTTGAACTTGTGTACATTAAGATTAATCAAACATTTGGGGTATCCTACAATACTAGAAATAAATATTATTACCATTAAGGCGTATGATAATAATGAATGTGAATCAATGAAATTATATATCTTTATTTGATGGTGGGGATTGTCATTTAGGATACATTATTTCATGTGTTTAACTTGGATTTACCATATAATTTACTCATTGGATGTCCATGGATCCACTCTATGAATGTTATACCCTCCACCTTACACAAGTGTTTGAAGTTTTCTCATGATGACATGGAAGTAACCATACTTGGTAATCCTCAACCCTTATGATATTAAAAATTATTGGAAGGACATTATAAAAAATAAAATTATCTCCATTTTATATAAGACACATATGCACCTATCGAAGAATCACCAAAGCTTAGAAATTGTTGTCCCCCAAAAATATCACTCATTTTTGGGACAACATTTGAACTATTTTGGTCCTATAGACCAAAATTGTCTCTTCCCTTTTCAAAATTTATCTTGGGCATTCAAATTACTCATTTTTCAAGCTTCTCAAAAATATACAGACTCTGCAGGCTTGAATCTATGGACTCTGCAAGAAGAGAAATCTATGGACCCTGCAGGGAAAGAAAATCTACAAACTCTGCAGGCCAAGTTTAATGGGCTTTACAAGTTGATTTCTATAGGTTCAAAGGCTTCTACATTTGGGTTCAACCAAAAGAACTAGTTTCTAACACTTGGTTATTTTTGGGATTGGTTTAGTGCCTTGGTTCAATTGAAAATCTCCATCAGCAAGCATCTAAGCAAATAATGGCTTAAACGATTGAACTATTGAACCACTTTGGTTCAAAGATTCAATGAGTTCAAAGTTCAAAAGGTTTAATGTTTCTTGGTCAATGGAAAGTTCAATCAAAGGAATGGTTTAATGGCTTGGTTCAACCAAGTGGTTCAATGCTTTGTTTCACTCAGGTGGTTCATTCACTTGTTTCAACGCTTTGGTTCAATCAAATGGTTCATCAGTCAGTTTAAGGCTTCATTTGAACCATTGAACCAAAGCTTGGTTCAATAGTTGGTTTAACATCTTTTGGTTCAATGGTTGGTTCATCACTTCGGTTCAATCAAATGAACCATCGGCTTGAACTAGCGGCTTGAACCATTTTGGTTCAAAGCCTTGGTTCAACAAAGTGGTTCACTATGACGGTTCAAAGGAGTGGTTCGAATGTAAAAGTTCAAGAGAACTTCCTGAAGGACAAGTGCCCTTGTGGAGGGCACTTGGTCAACAAAAGTACCCTTCAAAAGAGTCATTTTCAAAGAAGGCCACAAAGGTAATTCTTTCAAAATTCAAAAAAGACTAAGGAAAGAAATAATTCCTTCAAACTTTTTGTCTAAAGGAATTCCTTCGGACAAAAAGTTTGAAAGAATTCAGAAAAACTGCGGGCAAAAAAAACCCAAATGATTTTACAAAGGCATAGTGATCAAGAAATTTATGTAGACTTTTATCCACAGGAAATTTCAGCAAACTTTTTATCCATGGGAATTTGTCCTTAGACTTTTTGTCCACAAAAATTTACCCGTGGAGAAAGCCCGAGGAAAATACTTGTAGGAATTGTCCTGTAAGAAAACCCAAGAAACAGTTCGCTAAGGAAAAGGCCATCGAAGGACCCCAAAGGGAAGGTGCCCTTATGGGGGACTCTCAGCTACCAACTTAAAGGACACTCCCTGAAATTGAAGGGTCATCTTCCCTTTGGGAAGATGCCAAACAAAAAAGCCAAAGAAGGACCAAGGGGTGACATGCCCAAAGACGTCAAATTCAAGACAACAAACTAGCCGTTAAAAACCTACTAATGAGCACACGAATGTTAATTTAAAAGCTCATAAAATAGCCATTAATCCTTGTAATCTATAGACCAAATGCATTCACATGATTTAAGTCCAAGACCAGTAGAAAGTGACTAAAGAACATAATAGCAAATTAAATCCAAGACCCGATTCAATTAACCAAAAAAGGAGGAATGATGAAGAAGGATCAAATCGCTAGGTGGACATTGAAAGTTACAAACTTTCAATAGCATGACCTATTTCTCTGCATTGAGAAAAAAAAATGGGTAGATGCCCCTAAATTCTAGCCTATCTTCTTAACAGATTTCAATGCAACATGATGTGTTACTGTTCTCGAGTCCTTCTTGAAGTGGCTATATAAGGGACTCTCTTTTATTTTAAATGGATCTATTTTTTCACAATCAGAATGAAAATCTGCCCAAATTGAAAGGCATCACTGAGACTTTGAGCTCAGTTTGTTGATCATATTTTATTATTACAATAAGAAAGCAAGTGACTTTTCAGACTTTGTGCTGTAATATCTTTGTTGTTGGGGAAACTATTCTTATGTCTTTTTCCTTGATATATTTTTTGTTCCTTTAATTCAACAAGCAAGATTAGTGAAATTAGTCAGGAAAGTGTCCTGAAGAGTCAACTGTGGAGAGACTTTGTGCCCCCATAATTGCCTTTCAGTGTGTTTTCTTTTCATTTCTATGTAAAGGATTTTGGGAAGACTTTGTGCCCTCATTGTCTTTCATATCTTACTCTTGAGAAATTTAGGTGGAGACTTTGTGTTGCATCTCAATTTTCTGGTTACTACATCCTTTGCTACATTTTGCATTTACTACCAGGAGTATTCTTGTGGTTTGATGAATAGTACTTATAAAAGAAGAGGAGTGATGTCTATCATTTCCCTTGAGTTTTTCCTTTGATTTGCATGCATCATCTCTGAATAAAGAGAGATGGATGGTTTGTCCTACCTTTGAGTATTATTTTCTATTAATATATATAACATACCTATAGGGAACCTCCCCTTGATGAGAGGAGAGATTAGTCCCCTTCTGATGTGGTAAACCTACACATTTGGATGACTAATCTTCCTACTTTGGTTGATCAGACCTATTTTGTTTATCAGTATGTTGATCGAAAAAATATTCAACCAACATTTTTTGGTGACTCTATTGGGGATAAAATCCATTATCCATTTATAATCTATCCATTCACCTCCACACTAACTGAGAAAGAATGCACAGTTTAAAGCCTCAAGCTTTAACTAAAGCAAGGTCAATTCTTTTCCATTTCTATTTCATAATTTGGAAGATTCAAGGAATACACGAAGCCAAAGGGCTAAAGGTATCATTGACCCTATACTCGAGTTGGTATAACAAAGTGGTTTTGATCTATTTACTTCACTATCTCATCTCCAATGAACCAAGAGCTTTCCTCCCACTAAATTTAGATCTCCATTGCTAAATGAAGTATCTACTTTTGTTATTGATAAAGCTTTGCCAATAATTACCCCTCTGAGATTTGTTATCCCTCCTTTTCATAATTCTACAATGGCAGTTCAAGGTCCTTGGGGTAATGATTTTGGTCCTCTCAATCTTACTCCACCTCTACATGAGCTCCCATGCAGTTCAAGAAAGAATTTCCCCAAATTCTATGGTGATGGGAAAGTTCATCTTGATGAGCACATTGCAGCCTTCAGCATAGCTTGTGGAGTAATTAGAGTAGAATTTGAAGATGTAGCAGTTAGGATTTTTGTAGAGATACTACAAGGTGCTATTGCAGATTGGTTTTTTCATTTATAGGCTCAGTTAGTGACTGATTAGAATACTCTCAAAGATAAGTTTGAAGCTAGATTCAAACCTGTAGAAGATGCACATGTACTTCTGGCTCAACTTACACAAATGAAGAAAGAGCCTTATGAGCCTATGAGATACTTCATAGCCAAATTTGACAAATTGGGAAACAAAATTCTTGTAATTGTTTAACCTACAGCTGAGAATCTCAAATGCTTTTTCATTAATTCTTAGTTACCTGAAGTAAGTTTTCTCTTGAGACGTACTGGTCAAATAGATCTTGCTACAACTCAATGTTTGGCTACTAAGGTAGAAGATGATCTCATCTTAGCAGGGAAGATAAGAAGAGATCCAAATAGAAATAGAGCTTCATCATCTTCTAAATATTCATCTACAAGTACCACAGATCCAGTGGTGCAAAAATTGGCAAATGAGTTGCTTGCTCTCAAAAAGCAAATGGCTCAAGGAATGTTTTCTGCTCCTTCATACAGAAGGACATTCCCAAATTAGTCATATCAAGGCAATGCTACCAGGAATCAAGGGCAACAGAATCACCTTCCTCTCCCATAAGGGAAACTTATCCTGGAAGATCCTCCAACCAATTCAACAATGGGATATCTTGAAGCAAAATTAGAGTTCTCTTTTTAGCCTGAATTGAATCAAGAAAATGAGATTGATCTCCTTGAATACAATCAAGAAGAATTAGCTGGTGACTCCCACACTAGTTTTCTGAACTACCAGGATGAACCTAGAAGCAAAGGAGAAGCTTTTGATGGATCATATATAGTGTTTACCAGATCTAAAAACTAATTAGTCTAACAAGTTGATAAAGGGAAGACAAAAGAGCAACCATAGCTAACAGTCACAATTTCTAAGCATGGAACCATTCTAACTTTTCAGTCAAAGGATGCGGTAATCACCCAAAAGGCAAATACATCAATTTTGCCTTCCCCTTCTACTTCAAATTTACAAACTAGCCCACCTCCCATCCCACTTAAAACTCAAAAAGTTGAAGTACCTTTCTTTGTACCTAGCTTAATTTAGCCATTTGACATAATTGATCATGTCAAAAAGACAAAAATACAAATGTCTGAGTTTGAATATTTGCAGTCTAATCTTGATCAATTGAAAAAGCTGGTCCAATATGTCAAGAACCAAACTGTCCCTATAGGATAAAAAGCTAAAAAGGTAATTCTTGATTCTCTAAAGAACACACCTATTCCAAATAATTTGGTCATTACTCCCCTAGTTGTTCCTATAAAAATAGAACCTTTCTATGTTTCCCTGTTAATTAATGGCCATAAGCTGAGTAACTGTATTATAGACTCAGGCACATCTGATAATGTCATGCCTACTAAAGTAGCTGAGTCTTTGGGTCTCACATTGACCAAGACATTTGGGAGATGTTTCTCCATGGAGAACAAGTAAGTACCATTGCTGGGGCAAAACAAAGATGCCCAAATTTACATTTGCAGCCTTTTCAGACAAGAGAATCAAGATGACTATTTTGGTGGCTGACGTTCCAGCATCCTATGGAATTTTGCTTGGATGAAATTTTTGCAAAGATTTGGGAGGAGAACTAATCATGGATCTATCTGAGGCAAGGATCCTTGTACAAGGTGTAATGAAGAGATTGATCCCTAAAAAGGAGGCAAAATACGTGGTCACCCAAACATCATCTCCTGCAACACAAATTCTATTTGAGTCTTTAAGCAGGGGTAATTATTTCTTTACCATAGAGGATGTTCATGTTTATACAGATAAAATTCCTATAGCTGACATTCCAAGAATTGATCCAAATAAGACTTCAGGAGAATTGGTAGAGCACAGTACAAGTAAGGAAGGATCTTCCATCTCTAATGAAGAGAAATTTAATAGGAGATTAGCTTTTGATGATGCTTCGATCCTGAAATCCAATGGCAAAAATTTTTCCACCAATGATGGAGTTGGGACTGTGTTATCTCCTCAAGGAGAAATTCTTCCTTCATGTAATTTGCAAGTTAGCAACACCAACAACATAGCTGGATGCGAATCTCTATTGCTCAAATTGAAGATTGCTTAAGATGAAGAAATCAAACTCCTTCACATCAAAGGAGATGCTAAGCTGATAATTTGTTAGGAGTTTGATATGGACAATCCAATCATGTGCTAGACTAGACCAGTAGAATAGCAAGTTATGATGGTAGACCATGTTGATGCAAACCAAAATCAGGAAAAGGAACCCTTTGCAGGGAGAGCAAGGAGTTATATCTTTCAAATTGAAGACCACATCCTGCCATGGGGCAAGAAGAAGAAAGATTCAATAGGAAGATGCAAAAAATTGATTTCTTGGTGGAGAGCTCCATTTGCCCATCACCATTTTTGGGGACAAAATGTCTTCTTGATGGTTTACCAAGATGGCGCACTATTTTCACTATCTCTCAAGAAGCAACATCTGAAATACTTCAATTCTTGAAGTATTAGATCATTTCATTTGTACATATGTATATTTGTATAGTTTTTAATTCTATTTTGTTTTGTTTGTTTTCATTTTTGATGCCTTCCATTTCTGGGTAGCATGACTCCATAGCCCAATGGTACACATGAAGACACTGGAGATTTTGGATTCTACTCCCTTCAATTCTTTTTGTAATTGATAGAATTTCCCCAACTAGAGCCAGCTATTATCCCCTAAAAATATCACTCATTTTTGGGACAACATTTGAACTATTTTGGTCCTACAGACAAAAATTGTCTCTTTCCTTTTTGAAATTTATCCTAGGCATTCAAATTCTTCATTTTTCAAGCTTCTCAAAAATCTACAGACTCTACAGGCTTGAATCTACAGACTCTATAGGAAGAGAAATCTACGGACCCTATAGGGAAAGAAAATCTATGGACTCTACAGGCCAAGTTCAATGGGCTTTACAAGTTGATTTCTACAAGTTCAAAGGCTTTTACAGGTAGGTTCAACCAAAATAATCAATTTATAACACTTGGTTATTTTTGGGATTGGTTTAGTGCCTTGGTTCAATCAAAAATCTCCATCAGCAAGCATCTAAGCAAAGAATGGCTTGAACCATTAAACCATTGAACCACTTTGGTTTAAAGGTTCAATGAGTTCAAAGTTCAAAAGGTTCAACGATTCTGATTCAACAATGGGTTCAATCAAAGGAATGGTTCAATGGCTTAGTTCAACCAAGTGGTTCAACACTTTATTTCACTTGGGTGGTTCATCCGCTTTGGTTTAATGCTTTGGTTCATCCTTTGGTTCAATCAAATAGTTCGTCAGTCAGTTCAAGGCTTCATTTGAACCGTTGAACCAAAGCTTGGTTCAATGGTTGGTTCATCGCTTCAATTCAATCAAATGAACCATTGGCTTGAACCATTTTGGTTCAAAGCCTTGGTTTAATGAAGTGGTTCACTATGATGATTCAAAGGAGTGGTTCAAATGTAAAAGTTCAAGAGAGCTTCCCGAAGGACAAGTGCCCTTGCGAAGGGCACTTGCTCAACAAAAGTACCCTTCAAAAGAGTCATTTTCAAAGAGGCCGCAAAGGTAATTCTTTTAGAATTCAAAAAAGACTAAGGCAAGAAATAATTCCTTCAAACTTTTTGTCTGAAGGAATTCCTTCAGATAAAAATTCCAAAAGAATTTAGACAAACCGCAGGCAGAAAAAACCTGAAGGATTTTACAAAGGCATAGTGATTGGGAAATTTCTATGGACTTTTGTCCATGGGAAATTTCCACAAAATTTTTGCCCACAAGAATTTATCCCTGGACTTTTTGTCTATGGAAATTTTATCGTGGAGAAAGCCGGGGGAAAATACCCATGGGAATTATCTGCAGGAAAACCCAAGAAACAGTCCACTAAGGAAAAGGCCACTGAAGGAACCTGAAGGGTAGGTGCCCTTGTAGGGGACTCTTAGCTACCAACTTAAAGGACACTCCTTCAAGATGAAGGGTCATCTTCCCTTCGAGAAGATGCCAAATAGAAAATCTGAAGAAGGACCAAGGGGTGACGCGCCTAAAGACGTCAAATTCAAGACAGTGAACTAGCCATTGAAAATGTACTAATGGGTGCACAAATGTCAATTTCAAAGCTCATAAAATAGCCATTGATCCTTGTAATATATAGACTTGAATGCATTCATAGGCTTTAAGGCCAAGACCAGTAGAAAGTGACTAAAGAACAGAAAAATAACTTGAATCCAAGACCCGATTCAATTAACCAAAAAAAGGAGGAATGATGAAGAGGGATCATATTGCTAGGTGGACATTGAAAGTTGCAAACTTTCAATAACGTGACTTGTTTATTTGCATTGAGAAAAAAATAGGTAGATGCCCCTAAATTCTAACCTATCTTCTTAACAGATTCCAATGCAACATGATGTGTTACTATTCTCGAGTCCTTCTTGAAGTGGCTATATAAGGGACTCTCTTTTATTGTAAATGGATCTCTTTTTTGACAATCAGAACGAAACTCTGCCCAAATTGAAAGGCATCACTGAGACTTTGAGCTCAATTTATTGATCATATTTTGTTATTGGAATAAGAAAGCAAGTGACTTTTCAGACTTTGTGCTATAATATCTTTGTTGTTGAAGAAACTATTCTTATGTCTCTTTTCTTGATATATTTTATGTTCCTTTTATTCAACAAGAAGGATTAGTGAAATTAGTCAGAAAGGTGTCCTAAAGAGTCAACTGTGGAGAGACTTTGTGCCCCCATAATTGCCTTTCAGTATGTTTTCTTTTCATTTATGTGTAAATGACTTTGGGAAGACTTTGTGCCCTCATTGTCCTTTGTATCTTACTCTTGAGCAATTCAAGTGGAGACTTTGTGTTACATCTCGATTTGCTGGTTACTACATCCTTTGCTACATTTTGCATTTACTACCAAGAGTATTCTTGTGGTTTGCTAAATAGTACTTCTAAAAGAAGAGGAGTGATGTCTGTCATTTCCCTTGAGTTTTTCCTTTGATTTACATGCATCATCTCTGAAGAAAGAGAGATGGATGGTTTGTCCTACCTTTGAGTATTATTTTCTATCAATATATATAGCATACCTATAGGGAACCTCCCCTTGATGAGAGGAGAGATCAGTCCCCTTTTGATGTGGTAAACCTACACATTTAGGTGACTAATCTTCTTACTTTTGCTGATTGGACCTATTTTGTTTATCAAAACACTGATCGACAAAATATTCAACCAACAATTTTTGGTGACTTTGCTGGGGATACAATCCATTATCCATTTATAATCTATCCATTCACCTCCACACTAACTAGGAAAGAATGCACAGTTTAAAGCCTCAAAATTTAATTGAAGCAAGGTCAATTATTTTCCATTTTTGTTTCACAATCTGGCAGATTCAAGGTATACACGAAGCCAAAGGGCTAAAGGTATCGTTGACCCTATATTTGAGTTGGTACAACAAAGTGATTTTGATTTGTTTCCTTCACCATCTCATCTCCAATGAACTAAGAGCTTTCCTCCCACTACAGTTAGATCTCCATTGCCAGATGAAGTATCTACTTCTGTTGTTGATAAAGCTTTGCCAATAATTACCCCTTTGAGATTTGTTATCCCTCCTTTTCATAATCCTACAATGGTAGTTTAAGGCCCCTAGGGTAATGTTTTTGGTCCTTTCAATCTTACTCCACCTCTACATGAGCTTCCATGCAATTCAAGGAAGAATTTCCCCAAATTCTATGGTGATGGGAAAGTTCATCCTAACGAGCACATTGTAGCCTTTAACATAGCTTGTGGAGTAATCGAAGTAGAATTTGAAGACGTAGTAGTTAGGCTTTTTGTAGAGACATTACAAGGTGCTGATATAGATTGTTTTTATCATCTATAGGCTCAGTCAGTGACTAATTGGAATACACTCAAAGATAAGTTTGAAGACAGATTCAAACCCATAGAAGATGTGCATGCACTTCTAGCTCAACTTACATAGATGAAGAAAGAGCCTTATGAGCCTATGAGAGACTTCATAGCCAAATTTGATAAATTGAGAAATAGAATTCCTATAATTGCTTGACCTACAGCTGAGAATCTCAAATGCTTTTTCATTAATTCTCAGTTACCTAAAGTAAGTTTTCTCTTAAGGTATGCTAGTTAAATAGATCTTCCTACAGCTCAATGTTGAGCCCTAAGGTAGAAGATGATCTCATTTTAGCAGGGAAGATAAGAAGAGATCCAAATAAAAATAGAGCTTCATCATCTTCTGAATATTCATCTACAAGCACCATAGATCCAATGGTGCAGAAATTGGTAAATGAGTTGCTTGCTCTCAAAAAACAAATGGCTCAAGGAATGTCTTCTGCTCCTTCATACAGAAGGACATTCCTAAATCAGTCATAGCAAGGCAATGCTACCAAGAATCAAGGGCAACATAATCACCTTCCTCCTCCATAAGGGAAACTTGCCCTGGAAGCCCCTCCAACTAATTCAACAATGGGAAATCTTGAAGCAAAATCAGAGTTCTCTTTCCAGCTTGAATTGAATCAAGAAAATGACGTTGATCTCCTTGAATACAATCAAGAAGAATCAGCTGGTGACTCCCATATTGGTTTCCTGAACTACCAAGATGAACCTGAAAACAAAGGAGAAGATTTTGATGGATCATATGTAGTGTTTACTAGATCCAAGAACTAGTCAGTCCAGCAAAATGATAAAGGGAAGATAGAAGAGCAACTATAGCCAACAGTCATGATTTCTAAGCATGGAACCATTTTTCCTTTTTAGTCAAAGGATCCAATAATCACCCAAAAGGCAAATACATCAATTTTGCCTTCCCCTTCTACTCTAAATTTACAAACTAGCCCATCTCCCATCCCCCTTAAAACTTAGAAAGTTAAAGTACCTTTCTCTGTACCTAGCTCAATTCAACCATTTGACATAATTGATCATGTCAAAAAGACAAAAATACAAACAGCTGAGTTCAAATATTTGTAGTCTAATCCTGATCAATTGAATAAGCTGGTCTAATATGTCAAGAACCAAACCATCCCTGTAGGACAAAAAGCTAAAAAGGTAATTCTTGATTCTCTAAAAAACATGCCTATTCCAAATAATTTGGTCATTACTCCCCCAGCTGTTCCTGAAAAAATATAACCTTTCTATGTTTCCCTGTTAATTAATTGCCACAAGATGAGTAACTGTATTATAGACTCAGGTGCATCTGATAATGTCATGCCTACTAAAGTAGCTAAATCTCTGGGTCTCACATTAACCAAGATATTTGGGAGATGTTTCTCCATGGAGAATAAGTAAGTACCATTGCTAGGGCAAATCAAAGATGCCCAATTTGCATTTATAGCCTTTCTAGATAAGAGAATCAAGATGACTGTCTTGGTGGCTGATGTTCTAGTATCCTATGGCATTTTGCTTGGATGAAATTTTTGCAAGGATGGAGAGGAGAACTAAGCATGGATCTGTCTGAGGTAAGGATCCCTGTACAAGGTGTAATGAAGAGATTGCTCCTTGAAAAGGAGGCAAAATATGTGGTCACACAAACATCATCTCCTGCAGCACAAATTTTATTTGAGTCTTCAGGCAGGGGTAATTATTTATTTACCATAGAGGATGTTCATGTTTCTACAGATAAAAGTCCTATATCTAATAATCCAAGAATTAATCCAAACAAGAATTTAGGAGAATTGGTAGAGCATAGTAAAAGTAAGTAAGGATCTTCAATCTCTAATGAAAAGAAATATGATAGGAGATTAGCTTTTGATGATGCTTCAATCCTAAAATCCAATGGTAGAAATTTTTCCACCAATGATGGAGTTGGGACTCTATTGATATCTCCTCAAGGAGATATTCTTCCTTCATGCAATTTTCAAGTCAGCAACACCAACAACATAGTTGGATGTGAATCTCTGTTGCTTAGATTGAAGATTGCTTAAGATGAAGAAATCAAACTCCTTCACATCAAAGGAGATGCTAAGCTGATAATTTATCAGGAGTTTGATATGGACAATCCAATCATGCGCTAGACTAGACCAGCTAAACAACAAGTTATGATGGTGGACCATGCTAATGCAAACCAAAATTAGGCAAATGAATCATTCGTAGGGAGAGCAAGGAGTTATAACTTTCAAATTGAAGACCACATCCTACCATGGGGCAAGAAGAAGAAAGAGTCAATAGGAAGATGAAAAAAATTGGTTTCTTGGTGGAGAGCTCCATTCGCCCATCACCATTTCTGGGGATAAAATGTCTTCTTGTTGGTTTACCAAGATGGCACACTATTTTCATTGTCTCTCAAGAAGCAACATCTGAAATACTTCAATTCTTGAAGTATCATATCATTTCATCTGTACATATGTATATTTATATAGTTTTTAATTCTATTTTGTTTTGTTTGTTTTCATTTTTGATGCCTTCCATTTCTAGGTAACAAAACTCCATAGCCTAATGGTACACATGAAGACACTGGAGATTTTGGATTCTACTCCCTTCAATTCTTTTTGCAATTGATAAAAGTTCCCCAACTGCAGGCAGCTATTGTCCCCCAAAAATATCACTCATTTTTGGGACAACATTTGAACTATTTTGGTCCTAAAGACTAAAATTGTCTCTTCCCTTTTTGAAATTTATCTTGGGCATTCAAATTCCTCATTTTTCAAGCTTCTCAAAAATCTATGGACTCTGTAGGCCAAGTTCAATGGGCTTTACAGGTTGATTTCTATAGGTTCAAAGGCTTCTGCATGTAGGTTCAACCAAAAGAATTAGTTTTTAACACTTGGTTATTTTTGGGATTGGTTCAGTGCCTTAGTTCAGTCAAAAATCTCCATCAGCAAGTATCTAAGTAAAGAATGGCTTGAACCATTGAACCATTGAACCACTTTGGTTCAAAGGTTCAGTGAGTTCAAAGTTCAAAAGGTTCAATGCTTCTATTTCAACAATGGGTTCAATCAAAGGAACGGTTCAATGGCTTGGTTCAACCAAGTAGTTCAATGCTTTATTTCACTCAGGTGGTTCATCTACTTTGTTTCAATGCTTTGGTTCATCCTTTGGTTCAATCAAATGGTATGTCAGTCGGTTCAAGGCTTCATTTAAACCATTGAACCAAAGCTTGGTTCAACATCTTTTGGTTCAATGGTTGATTCATCACTTTGGTTCAATCAAATGAACCATCAGCTTAAACTATTTTGGTTTAAAGCCTTAGTTCAATGAAGTGGTTCACTGTGACAGTTCAAAGGAGCGGTTCAAATGTAAAAGTTCAAGAGAGCTTCTCGAAGGACAAGTGCCCTTGTGGAGGGCACTTGGTCAACGAAAGTACCCTTCAAAAGAGTCATTTTTAAAGAAGGCTGCAAAGGTAATTCTTTCAGAATTCAAAAAAGACTAAGGCAAGAAATAATTCCTTCAGACTTTTTTTTTGAAGGCATTCCTTCAGACAAATTTTTTAAAAGAATTCACACAAGCTACAGGCGGAAAAAACCTGAAGGATTTTACAAAGGCATAGTGATTGGGAAATTTCCATGGACTTTTGTCCATGGGAAATTTACGTGGAATTTTTGTCCATGGGAATTTGTCCATAGAATTTTTTTCCATAGGAATTTGCCTGTGGAGAAAGCCCAGGGAAAATACCCATAGGAATTGTCTACAGGAAAACCTGAGGAATAGTTCGCTAAGGAAAAGGCCGTCGAAGGACCTCGAAGGGCAGGTGCCCTTGTAGGGGACTCTCAGTTGCCAACTTAAAGGACACTCCCTGAAGCTAAAGGGTCATCTTCCCTTTGGGAAGATGCCAAATAAAAAAGCTGAAGGACCAAGGGGTGACGTGCCCAAAGATGTCAAATTTAAGATAGTGAACTAGCCATTGAAAATGTACTGACGAGCGCACAAATGTCAAACTCAAAGATCATAAAATAGCTGTTGATCCTTGTAATCTATAGACCAAATGCATTCACAGGCTTTAAGGCCAAGACCAGCAGAAAGTGACTAAAGAACATAACAACAAATTGAATCCAAGACCTGATTTAGTTAACCAAAAAAGGAGGAATGATGAAGAAGGATCAGATCACTAGGTGGACATTGAAAGTTTCAAACTTTCGATAGCATGACTTGTTTCTCTGCATTGAGAAAAACAAATGGGTAGATGCCCCTAAATTCCAGCCTATCTTCTTAATAGATTCCAATGCAACATGATGTGTTACTGTTCCCGAGTCCTTCTTAAAGTGGCTATATAAGGGACTCTCTTTTATTGTAAATGGATCTCTTTTTCCACAATCAGAATGAAACTCTGCCCAAATTGAAAGGCATCACTGAGACTTTGAGCTCAGTTTGTTGATCATATTTTGTTATTGGAATAAGAAAGCAAGTGACTTTTCAAACTTTGTGCTATAATATCTTTGTTGGTGGGGAAACTGTTCTTATGTCTTTTTCCTTGATATATTTTCTATTCCTTTAATTCAACAAGCAGGATTAGTGAAATTAGTCAGGAAGGTGTCCTGAAGAGTCAACTGTGGAGAGACTTTGTGCCCCCATAATTACCTTTTAGTGTGTTTTCTTTTCATTTCTATGCAAAGGAATTTGGGAAGACTTTGTGCCCTCATTGTCCTTCATATCTTACTCTTGATCAATTCAAGTGGAGACTTTGTGTTGCATCTTGATTTTTTGGTTACTACATCCTTTACTACATTTTGCATTTACTACTAGGAGTATTCTTTTGGTTTGCTAAATAGTACTTCTGAAAGAAGAAGAGTGTTGTCTATCATTTCCCTTGAGTTTTTCCTTTGATTTGCATGCATCATCTCTAAAGAAAGAGAGATGGATGGTTTATCCTACCTTTGAGTATTATATATATATATATATATATATATATATATATATATA